>OV049925.1:50946957-51516023 GCA_920104205.1 Eupeodes latifasciatus
ACAAGGTCTCAGAGCTCTTTCAGGTGGCATTCTGTTATTCTAGGTATCTGAAGTTTTACAGCGGGATTAATTATAAAATACGAATTAAAGAGATAATTGAAAGTCATTATTTCAATTTGAAAAGAAGTTTTTGAACGAAATTTTTATTCTATATCGTTTCCTTTTCTTTTTACGCATTTATCGGTAATTATTTTGACGTCTAAGCATTTTATTTTTCATTCACAATTAAGGCGAAAAAGCTTCTACCTTCTCTTTCTCATAGTAAAGTTAGAAGTTTGCAAATACTATTTTTGGTTGGTTCACAATTACAAAATTTTAAAAAATGTAAACGTCAAATGTTCATATTTTGTAAATATAGCTATGGCTAAAATAATAGATATAAAGGGTGATTTTTTAGCTATTATCTTTTTGGCAACGCTGGTTTAAACAGCTGACGCACGTTTCGTGTTTTGCTTCACTGTCAAACATCTTCAGTTTGGTCTATAATTTAAATTTAACCATAAATCATCTTACAAACGAACAACGCTTGCAAATTATTGAATTTTATTATCAAAATGCGTGCTCTGTTCATCTTCCAGCGAGCGACGAAGCTCATTTTTAGCTCAATGAGTACGTAAATAAGCAGAATTGTCGATTTTGGAGTGAATATCAGCCAGAAGCATTGTAAGAGCTACCAATGCATCCACCAAAAGTCACAGTTTATGGGCTGGTGGCATCATTGGACTTCGTACTTCTTCAAAGATGATGCGAATCGTAACGTAACTGTGAATGGTGAGCGCTAGCGTGATATGATATCCAACTTTTTTTGCCCAAAATGCAAGAGCTTGACTTGCATGACATTTGGTTTCAACAAGACGTTGCCACATGCCACACAGCATACGCAAATATGGGCTTATTGAGAGGCGAGTTCGGTGAATATTTTATTTCACTTTCGGGACCGGTCGATTGGCCGCCTAGATCATGCGATTTAACGCCTTTAGACTATTTTTTGTGGGGCTATGTTAAAGCTCATGCCTATACAGACAAGCCCACTTCAATTGACGCATTGGAAGACAACATTGAAGCATTTATTCGTGAGATACCAGCAGAAATGTTGGAAAGAGTAATCCAAAATTGGACTAAGCGGGTGGAGCATTTGAGGCGCATTCAAGGTCAACATTTGCGTGAAATAATCTTCAAACATTAAATTATATGGACCGTATTATCGATTCAAATAAATATTTCATGGATTTTTTTCTGAATTGTATGTGTTTTTTTGTGATAAACTTTCCTATAGCTTTTAAAAAATCACCCTTTATTTCCTGCTCCTGAGCTGAACTTTTCTTTAACTTAATTAAAGTCAAAGTGCAAAGAAAAATTTATGTTCCAATAAAATGTTTCATTTTAATAAAAAAAAAATAGAATTTTAAAGACAAATCAATTGATGTTTATTTCTCTGTAAAGAGCAAATCACAGTCAGGAAAATTGCGATTGATTTTTTGTGTGACGTCATCAACATATAAATATCTTTCGATTCTGGTCGTAAAAAATCAACAAACTGTGTCACTTTAGAAAGTTTGTCATTTCCGAACCCCAAACATGACAACGGAGCCTCTTAGCTGAAAATCGGCGTCACCATTGAGGGTTTTAGGTTGTTTAATGTCAAAAGTAGACAGCTGCTCAAATAGAGTGCTACTTAAAATTCCCTTCGCAATGGAAGAGTACAATGGTAATTCCTGTACCAAAAAATCGAAAGCAAATCAATTTGGACCAATTTCAATTTTACCATTATTATCAAAAGCTTTCGAGAAAGGAATTAAAAAACAAATAAACATGTTTCTTTCTGCACTATTAAGTGTTCCAGATGAAATTAGAAAAGCAATTGAGTTAGGGCCCAGTTATAGCTATCATTGAAATCGACCCGGAAAAAAATTCGAATCGATATTTGACGGTGTTTCCCTTTGAATAGATTTTGAAATTATTATTTTTATTTAAAGATTTTTTTTTTATTTTTCTCTAAAAATGTATTTATTTATTTTCCGGACGGAAATTCATTTTCCTGAACAGCTGATACTTTTATGCTCAAAAGTGAAACTAATTGTTCACAATTTCAATGACAGATTTCTGTCAGTAAAAATTTGTCGGTGGATTTCAATCAGGAAATTTTTTTCAATGACAGAAATTTTTAATAATGGCTATAAATGACCTGCCAAACAAATTCCAATGTTTTTTTTTTCAATGATGTAAACCAATGATGGTTATAACTGGCGCCTCAGACAAAACTACTTTCTTAGTTCTTCTAGATTTATCAAAAGCCTTTAATATGCGATAAGCCACTCCATTCCTTGCCAAAAGTTCCTAAATCAATTTAACATTTCATACTCCATAGTCAAACAATTTTCCCCCTTATTCCGATAGGCGTGTTAATTAAACGCCAATTGTCACTTTTGGAGTCGAGTCATTTTACTAGCGTTTCATTAGTTGTATTCAGTAACTAAAACGCCAGCATTTCTCTCGCTCTTACATTCCACAGTATGATCCACGAAAACAGCTGGAATTTGATATAAAAGTTATTCAAATTCAATTGAACAAAAATTGTGTTTGAATTTTTGTTCGAGTTTGAGTTTTAAGTAAAATTGTTTTAAAATACAATCAACACAAAAGTATACTGTGGGCAAGCTATTTTTCGTGGAGCAACAGTGACAACGAAGATCACAAAAATAGAAAGGAAAATCCATTAGATTTACCGGATTTATAGTACGGTATAATTATTTAAACAATGGTTAAAAATTTTAGTTTATATTTAGATTTTAAATGTTCTTTTTTCTGAACAAAGAAGTCTTCAAGTATGTATATTCTAAGTAAGATCAAAAGTGACTTTCCTCAGCGACGTTCTGTAGCAGTTCCATATCGATTCTGTTAATTTTCAATTGAAACCAAGTTCTGTTAAATTATATATATGTAAATAGTTTATTTGAACTAAACAGTTGAACAATTTGAATAAGAATAAGAAAAATTAGTTTGAGAAAATAATAAATTGAGTAATTAGGAAAGAAATGAAGATATGTAAGAATTAAGTAAAGTGAAAATATTCAAAGTATAAATTGTATTAAGTTGTTATTTCTAACACTCCTCTTCAACTTAATAACATTTAAGTTTGTGAATTCTTGATGAAAATACTTCTACTAACGCAATTAAGCTTGTCACGAAGTTTGATGAACTGGAGCTTTGGAAGTGGTTTTGTAAGGATATCTGCTATTTGATTTTTTGTATTGATGTATTTTATAGTGAACATTTGTTTTTCATACAAATCACGAACGAAGTTATATTTAATATCAACATGCTTAAGTCTTTTATGCTCCCACTTAGAGAGTAGATGAATTACTGATTGATTGTCCTCGAATATCAAAGGTAAAACGTCGTCGTCGCTGATAATTTTTATTTCTTCTAAAAAGTTTTTAATCCAAATTAATTCGGCTGTTGCTGATGCTAAAGCAACATATTCAGCTTCAGTTGAAGAGAGTGAAACCGAAGTTTGTCTTTTGGTAGTCCAAGAGATGACATTACCGAAGATCTTGACAAGAAAACCAGATGTTGATTTGCGATCCTTTTCACTTCCAAAATCTGCATCGACGTAACATGTCAAGGGTGCGTCTTCTTCTTCTTCTTTTATAAACTGTAAGCCAAAGTCGATGGTTCCTTTTATGTATCGCAGTATCCTTTTGAGACCTTTCCAACGCATTTCATTTTGCTCGTGCTGATATCTACTAAAGTAATTTACAGCTATACTTAAGTCGGGTCTTGTAGCTAACATCCCGAACATTAAACATCCAACGAGTTCACGGTAAGGTTTTGTATCTTGAATTTTGTCGACTTCGTTAGAAGAGATAAAGGTGGTTTCCATAGGTATATCCATAGGGTTCGAGTCTTGCATATTAAAATGATCAAGAATTCTTTTAAAATAGATTTGTTGATTCAAATGAAGGCCTCTGTCGGTGCGCTCGATGCTTATCCCTAAGAATGTTTTTGGCGTTCCCAAATCCTTTATGTCAAATTTTTCTTTGAGAGCATTCTTTATTTCGTTCAGTTTTGCTTCATTATTCCCCGCAAGTAACATGTCGTCAACATAACGAAGAAGAAAAATTCGAATCTGTTCAAAATTTATCATATAAAAACATTTGTCGAGTTCTGATCGTTTAAAGTTGATTTCTGTTAAGAAGCTGTCAATCGTTTTATTCCATGCTCGAGGTGCTTGCTTCAAACCGTAGAGAGCTTTCTTAAGTTCACAAACCGAGCCATTTTTGCTTTCAAAACCATCTGGAATTTTCATAAATACGTCCTCTTCAAGCTCACCGTGCAAAAATGCGTTTTTGACATCCATATGACAAGTTAAGAGATCTTCCTTTACGATAATAGATAAAAGAATTCTTAGAGTTGTTAGTCTAGCAACTGGAGCGTAGGTTTCTTTGTAGTCGTATCCTTTTCTCTGAGCACAGCCTTTAACAACTAATCTTGCCTTATACCTTTCAACGTTTCCATTTTCATCTCTTTTCAGACGAAAAACCCATTTGTTATTTATTAATCGCGTGTGCTTGGGAGTGTTGCAAAGCTCCCATGTTTTGTTTTAAAGCAAAGCTGACATTTCTTCATTTACCGCTTGAAACCATTCTTCTTTATCGTTTCTAGAATTAATTTCATCATAAGATTCTGGTACGTCTTTTATAAATGATTCAGCATGAAAGGCCATAATTGCGTAATCTTCTAGATATCTTGGCGTGCTGGTAATTCTATTAGATGTAGATCGACGAGGCTGATCCAAGGTTTTTTCAATTTTTTCGTTGTCATTTCTAACTTGAGTTTCAGTTCCACTTTCAGAGTCTTGTATATTTTGTTTTTCTAATTCAGTTTGTTCGTCATATTCTAAAATTTCATTTTCCGTTGCAGTCCAATTATTACTACTGTTACAAGTTTCAAAGGAAAATTTCGTTTCATGGCCAAGAATAATTTTATAATTGAGTGCGTCCCAAAGTTTGTAGCCGTTGGGGCAATAACCAATAAAAAAACATTTTTTGGATCGAGAATCAAATTTACTTTGCAGGAGTTGCTTTAGAATCTTCAAATATGCAACACAACCAAAAATCTTGATTTTCGAATATTTTATTTTTTCGCCGAACCAAAGTTCGGCTGGAATTTTATTTTTAAGTGATGATGTTGGACTTCTGTTTATTAAGTAAACGGCTGTTTGAACAGCTTCAGACCAAAGAGTTTTGCCGAGTTTGCAGTTGAGCATCATGCATCTTGCTTTATCGAGGATGGTCCGACTCATCCGCTCGGCTACTCCATTCTGTTGGGGTGTATATCTTATTGTGAATTCAAATTGAATACCCTTTTGTTCGAAAAAATCTTTTATCTCTCTTGAAATATATTCACTGCCATTATCGCACCGAAAACGACTTAACTTCAAATTAAAATGAGCTGTTGCCATGGCCTCGAAAATTTTAAAATATTTGAAAACTTCTGTTTTTGACTTCATAGGATAGCTAACTGTGAGATGTGTGTAGTCGTCGATAAATGTAATTATGTATTTCATTTCGTTATAAGAGACGGGGTTTATAGGACCTATGACATCGCTATGTATAAGTTGCAGTGGTCGTGATGCTTTGTTTCTTTCTTGATTATGTGGTAAACTACTTTGCTTACCTTCACTACAAATACCACATGTCTCTTTGGAAAAACTTAAAACATCTATATTGATTTCGTTCGTATGGTTTGCGCTCAGAAGAGCCGTGGAGGTTTTTCGGAAAGTTATTTGGTACAATCCAGTTGGACTTCGATGTGCAATTGCAACTGTTCGATTATTCTTGGAAATCACTCCGCATCCATTTTCAAATTTTATGCAATAACCGTTCATTTCTAATTTTCTTACCGAAAGAAGATTGTATTCGAGGTTCGGAACAGAAAGAACATTTTTTACGGTAATCAAATGTTCTTTATCGTTAACGAAGCTTGACAATTGAATGTCTCCAACTTCATCTGCTGTTAAATAAGTTCCAGATTTGGCAACTTTTATTTTGGTCGGTTCATGAATTTTTTTTAATGTTTGATAGAGAGATGTTGCTATTCACCAGGTGTTCCGATGCACCTGAGTCCAGAATACAGTGTACGTGATGATCGAAATCATCTGCAATTGATGCCGAAAAGCAATAACCGTCTTCATTGCTTTGACTAATATTTTCTGTGGCTAAATGTGCCGAATTTTGATTTTTGTATTTTAAGTCGTTCGCTCTCTTTCTACAAACTGCTATTTTGTGGCCAACTTTTCCACAATAATTGCATTTGAATGGAAAACGACCTTGTGCTTCGTTCATAAACTTATTTTGATGTGAAACAAACGCTGTTGAAGACACAGGTTCTTCTCGTTTTAATTTTTGCGAGTCAAGCTGTTTCGATTCTTCATCTTGCAATCTATTCTTTACAAAAGATATAGTAAGAGACTCACCTGAGATGGTTTCAATTGCTGTAAGTAGCAGGTGACATACAATATCGAGTTCTTCTACCTTTGCTCCTGTTGATCTCAATTCGCGAATAAGTTTGTCAAAACTAACGAAATGGTTTGCAAGAGTATCATTTCTTGGATTAAATTTTATGCTGAGTAGAGATTTTCTAATTAATAGTTGACTGGCAATTCCTTTTCGTTCAAATGTATCACATAGAGTCTTCCATACATCGAATGCTGTTTCTTTATCTTTTGCGTACTCTACGTGACTGTCAGCCAATTTTTGAACTATTTGAGATTTGCATTTTCGGTCTTTCTTCTTATGAGCAGCTAATTCTTTCCCTTTTTGAAGGCGCTTCTGTGTCTTCGGTTTGAAATTTAACTTTTTCTTGATAAGGTTCACTGGTATATTCAAGTAGCTCTAATTCGTCCAATAATGTTTCTATACGGAATTTCCAATTATTAAAACCAGTTCCATCGAAAAGTGGAATTTTGAATTTTTCTCCGTCGTCATTCATCATGAGCTGGAAATGTATATACGTATACTCTGAGTAGTTCTCTAAAATTTCTTATTTAAATTTTTGGGTCCTGGGCCCATAACCTGTTAATTTTCGATTGAAACCAAGTTCTGTTAAATTATATATATGTAAATAGTTTATTTGAACTAAACAGTTGAACAATTTGAATAAGAATAAGAAAAATTAGTTTGAGAAAATAATAAATTGAGTAATTAGGAAAGAAATGAGGATATGTAAGAATTAAGTAAAGTGAAAATATTCAAAGTATAAATTGTATTAAGTTGTTATTTCTAACAGATTCTAAAGCTAGCTGCCTTCGTGGAAGGAAGCTACCAACAAAGAATTGGAAACGACTTCAATCTAAAACTATCACACCCTACCTTAAGTAAAATACTCAAGGATATGTTAAACATCCTCGAGGGAAAACTGGCCGCTCTGGATTAGAATGGAGCTCTCGGAACCTGAAAAAAGACCTAAACACAAAAATTCAAATCCTCTACCAAGGACTCTCTATTCAGAATACCTACATGTGGTTGAAGAGACAACACTCTTGAAATTTTTGGCAAGATGCTCATTCTACTGTATGAACTTAACAAGCCATTCCATTTGTCGTTGACTTGTTACTTTAAACCTAAATAAACATTTTCAAAATTATAAAATTAAAAACCAGCGAAAAAGTCTTACATTTTGGTATATTATAGCGTTGAACGCTTTACGTAATGTCAAATTTGCTTTATAGTTTTTCAATGCAGCGTTCAACGACTTTGAAAACAAGTCGAAAATAACCTATTGAATTCAACAAACATAAGTCAGAATTTGTGCCGATATACAGTGGTGTACCATAAGGTTATATCCTTGGCCCATTGTTATTTTCATTAACGAATTGTCTTAGATATACAGTGTTGGAAAAAATAATAGAAACAAGTGTCTTCATCATTTTCGATACACAATATTGTGTTAGCAATTAAGTCTTTTGTCGTTAGTCTTTCTATATTTTAATCATACCTAATAATGCTTTCAAATGGAAAAATTATTTTTTGGAAATAACTTTTTGTTTTTCCTTAACTGTAAAAAGTTTGAGGCCAATGATAATTTCGCGTGAAAAAAATAATAGAAACAAGCTACTTTATATTGTTATTCTACCGTATAAGGATCAACTTTTTTTTGCATGCAAATAGGCGTTTTGAGTTTGTTTATAAGTTTTTCAGATGTTTTATATTCGATACTAAACAAAATTTTTAATTTAATAAGTATGGGTCCTGGATTACATTATACTCCCTTTGAACGCAAAGTGATGAAAAAACTAAGACAAGCTTGAAAAATGATGGTTGAAATTGCAAAAATCTTAAATTGTTCGAAGAAAAAAGTATTTGAAACTTTACATTCACGCCTGAAGAAGAAACAAGATGAAGAAAAAGATAAACTTCTTCGCCTTTTGATGCACTATTGGTAAGAATATGTAAGAAGAAACCATTTCTTTCTTTAAGAGAACTCAAAAATGAATTAAACAGATCAGTGACAGTTAGAAGGTGGAAGGCGGTGGAAAAATCAAGCTATCTCAAGGACCTGAATAAGGTAAGAGACTAGCCTGTATAGGAATAACGAGGCTCAAAGATCCACACCACAAGCTGGGTTGGAAATGATCTTGGACCTCGCGGCTCTGGATGAGTTCATAAGGTGCACGGCAGCCAAAACTGCAATTCGTTTTAGAGAACTGAGTTTTTGGAGGCAGAGCACTTATGGACACGGGTCAATCTTACAAAGATATGACACGATTCCAGGACTGATGGAGACCACCGATTACATCCCCCCTTTACTAGATTTCGATAGGAAATTTTCTATTTTCATACCAGAAAGACAGGGTTGGGATCCTAAATCACTTATAAGTAAATAGGGTATCCCGTTCTACACTGACGGTTCAAAAATGGAATCAGGAACAGGTGCGGGAGTGTTTTGCCAATCTCTCAACATCAGAGTGTCATATAAATCCCCAGCTGACTGTAGTGTATTTCATGCCGAGGTCTTTGCCATTGGAAAAGCAGCTGAATTGGCACATCACGAAAAGATAAGCTCTTCGGAGATTACTTTTTTCGTGGACAGCCAGGCTGCTATCAAAGCCTTAGCCAGTGAGACCATAAGATCAAAAGCAGTTTTAAACTGTAGGAAGGAATTAAACAAAATCTGCCACACTAACCAGGCAAAGCTCTGCTGGGTTCCTGGACATAGCATTTGCACCTGATTTTTGTAGGAGCTGTCAGGATGAGGAGGAAATAGAAACCATTAAACACCTGCTCTGTGACTGTCCGAACCTCCAAACCAGCCGACTCCGTCATTTCGGAAACAGGTTTGTTGGAGAACTGGATGATCTAGCACAGGTATCAATGGCAAACATGAGGAAATTTATAGATAGCACAGGCTGGTTCGTTAACGAGCCAGTCTACGTTAATCGGCAAAATTGAGGAGCATCGATGTTAACTTTTACATTTTACAGTGGATCACAATGGACCAGTAGGCCCCCCTGTACGCAACAGCTTCATGCACACCCCTTATCACCTAACCTAACCTAACCTAACAGTTAGAACAATAAGAAACCAACTTATAGAAGCAAGTCTTCCTGGTAGAAGTCCGCGAAAAGTGGCATTTTTAAACCAAGCAAAACATTTTACAAAGACTTCCCTTTGCAAACAAACACTTACACCGTTCTTATTGGAATAACGTTTTGTGGTCGGATGAAACGAAGATCAATTTGTTTACTTCCGATTGAAAAATGTATGTGAGAAAGCCAAAAGGCAAGAAGTTTAACTCAAAATACACAAAGAAAGACAGTGAAGCACGGTGGTGGGAATATAATGATTTAAAGGTACTTTTCTGCATCTGGTGTAGGTCCAATATTTTGGATCAAAGATAAGATGCGTGTTGTGGACTACGTCCACATCTTAAAGTCAGTCATGCTACCATTAACTGAAGAGGAGGTGTCAATTGAATGGGAGTTCATGCAGAATAATAATGCGAAGCACCAATCCAAATTGGCTAAAAAATATTTACAACAAAACAAAATCAATGTTATGGAATGGCTATCACAATCCCCCGACTTAAACCCAATTGAGCATTTATGGGGTATCCTAAAGCGAAGTATCGGAGATTGTAAAACCAAAACGAAAGACGAGTTGTGGTCGAAATGTCAAAGGGAATGGTATACTCCATACCCGTAGAGACATGTGCCGAATTGGTGAATTCGATGGGGCGAACAGTGGAGGCAGTTATTAATAATAAGAGTGCCACTACAAAATACTCAAAGAATTTGAAATTCTTTTACCGTTAAGTTACTTTCTCGCTACAAAAAGAGTACCATTCTAATTTTGTTTCTATTATTTTTTTTTTCAGGAGGTAGCAACATAATAATCAGAAGTCTATTTATTATCATTATTTCCCAATATTAAATTTAAAAAAAAATTTGTATTTAAGCAATAAGTTGTTAAAAATCTATCTGAGTAGTTTTTATTTTCCTACTCTTCACAAATACCTTTTTCTGTGTTAAAAACAATAAACACGAAGCTTGCTTCTATTATTTTTTCCAACACTGTACATCGTTCGGTTCGGTTGGCATGACACTTAGTTATACCTAAGCAATCTGTTTGTGCTTATCGAAAATTAGGTAACACTCCTGATTGAAGACTTTGAAATGATTGATCAATGATCTTTTAAAAACAATTTTCAGTTGACTCCTAAGAAATGTAAATGTCTCGTTTTTTCTATAAATTAGGTCAATGTATCATATTCTTTCCTCTTATACTGCTCCAGCAAAGTCTTTTTTTTTTGTTTAGTCAGCCAAAAATGTTGCAAAAGCTTACTGTGTTTTTCCAATAAAACACTTGTAGCCGGCCAAAAATGTTGCGAAAGCTTACTGTGTTCTTCCAATAAAACACATAATGTAAGGTTGTCATGAATAAAATGAAATACTAAAATACAAATACGAAACTTCTTCCTGGAAACCCATTTACATTAAGGACATTCGTTGCTAGAATCCTCAAACTCATTTCACGAAAACCATCAAAGGCAGTTGCTCGGAAAAGATAACCTACTTAATATAAAAAAAAAAAAACAAAAATGTCTCATAAAAATTACACAGATTTGATTATCAAAAAATCTTAACTTAAAGAGAATAAAATAAGAACAACGACAATAAATAAAAATATGTATTGTTCCACTTTTTTATAAGTAAATCATTTGTTCTGCTGTATGGCTCAATCCACATATACTCGTTTTTATAATGAAACTGATTAATGATCAATAAAACACAATTTAGTTATAAATCAGAACAAACCTATAAACCTAATTCATTAATTCAAATGAAAATGAAAATGAAACTAGTTAGAGCCAAACTACGATTCCGCTCATGACTGATTATTGCGGGTATCAATAAAAGTTTTAATCAACAAACAAAATCCACTTATCGCGCACAGCAATCAAAATTCTACCCTCACAAAAATACGAGTTCCCCACTTGTTGTATGTTACTCTAAAACTCATCATTTACACACCATATCATTTTTGTGGAGCTATGGAATAAAGATATAATCAAATAAAATTCATCTCACTTCGTTGATGGTGCGGCAGGCGGCGGCGGCGCCATCAGCGGCAGCCATGATGATGGGTGACAACTGACATGTGCCGTGCGCTCTGGCCGGGGATAAACAAAATACCATAAAACTAAAACAATTGTTTCAAATTCGCCATTTAATCGAGATATGACGAGTAATAAACTTCAAATGTACGCCTTGGTTTGGGTTTTCGCCTTGCCTCTTTCTCGTGACTTGTTTCTACTTCTAGTGTTATTTAGTCGTTATAGCTGTCACTGAGAGCTAGAGACTGACATTGAACCTAATAAGACCTTTTTCTGCTGTCGTGGATGACAATTTAATTTTGTTAGTCGTATACATACATTGTCGGGCTCTGGCATCTTATATAGAAAAATTCTCACCCTCAGATTCCTTTGCATTAAAAAAAGATTCTCTCTTTTTAATGCAACATTGTAAACACTAGAAATAAGAAGCAATGTGCAAACAGTTTTAGTATTTTGTTTTTAGTGCCGTTTGTTTACACTTCGTCGATCGGTTTTGCAGATGATATTTTATCTACCGGAAATAAGTGCGTCCAATGCAATCGAAGCTTAAAATTGCTCAGTGTAAACGCGATTTTTGCAACGAGTATTAGCTTTTAGCACACAACAAATTAAAGAAACTAATAAAATTAATTAAAATTTTTGTGTATGAAATAAAAAAAAGAAACAAAAAATATATAAACAAATATATGTACCTCTGTATTATAATCTTAATATCTAAATCTGTGTATTTAGAGTTGATCACGCCTTGGGGACTTTTTTTGTTATCGTTTCGTGAGTGCGCGCCCAACCCTTTTCATTCTTATGCCGGAATATTTTTCTTTTTCTTTTGTTTTGTTTGCTTCTGTAAACTAATTAAGCAGCGGCAGCACAGCCAGTCACAACTGCCCCTCTTTTGACAAAAACAAAAAAAAAATAGAAAACTGAAATACTAATGATTCTTGCCAGGGAACGCTTTTAAATTAATTTGCATCCACGATCGCACCCTCAGTAAATTAGTTTCGATCGGAATTGTCACACGCGATTGTTTATTATTTTGTCATTTTTCTTCTTCTTCCTGTTATATTTTTGTTTATTTGTTAGAAAATTCATTTCCTTTCCAAGCGTACGTACGTTTTTGAATTCGACAGATGGTTCTTTTTGTTGTTCCATTGGTTTAGAATATTTTGTGTGTATCAAAAATTTCAATAAACCAAGTGTGTTATTTGATTCGAAAGTGAAAACTTCGAATAAAATAGAATTCGAGTGCGTGAATTTCGAACTGTCAAGCTGTCAATTAAAATCTTGTCAAAACGGATCCCAATAACGGAAAAATACTTAAAAAAATGTTCAAAGCCCGTTTGCGGCCGCACATATCCGACAATGAGGTAAATTATCATAATTTTTGGTTTAGATTTGAGAATAAAATATTTTTTTTTTTGTCTTTTCTAACATCTGTTACGAGTTGTGTAAGTTGTTAAATATACCTACTCGTATGCACAACATTCTGTCATGAGGTATTCAATGTGTGAACAGGTATTTGCATTTCATTTTTATAGCAAGTACTTTCTAGATGATTTCATTTTAATTAACTTTAGCTCGTGAGAGGAATTTTTTTGTTTGTTAATAATAAATTATTATAATATGTAATAAATTTAAGATCTGTCAATTAAGATAATGATGACAGATAGGCACGGAACGGATTGTTTGAGTTTTTGTTTACTTTTATGTTGAGTAAGAAAGAGAGAGAGAGAGAGAGAGTTCAGAGTGTGTTCATCAAACTTAGTCACGATCGGAAGTTTTTCAAAAAAAAAAAATAATATTTACTATTACTAAAAGTTCACCAAACTAGTCAGGTATTTTCTTTTTTAACTAGAAAAATTGTTTTATTCGATAACACGTTCAAATACAAATAACCGATAACAAAGCAATTCCACCAGTCTGGTAGCAACTTTTTTTTTTTATCATTAGAGGGATAAGAATTTGGCCTTGAAAATTATCTGAACTTTACTGAAAGCCTATTAAAGATAAGTTATGTTGTTTTAATATGTAAATTACGTAGATTTGGAATATTGTTTTTCCCCCCCAGTGATGATTCACCAGAACATACAATTGTGTAGTTAGATTTAGAAATAGATTTATTAATGATTTTTCAGCGTTTTTACACGCTAAGACAAAAAACATAAATGTAATTTATGAAAAACTACATTTCAAATTTATAATAGTTGCAGATGTAGTGACTTCTAATACATAAGAAAAATAATAGAACGTTTTTTAAGACAGCTTTTTTTAAATGGGATATTTGCAGCTTTTTTTTTAAATCAAAATTCTAGGTTTAATGGAAACTTTTACTTCGATTACAGTGAGAACATTTTTTAAGAAAACATGTACAGTAGAACTACAAACTTATTTGTGTATATACCCTTGATCAATGTTGTTTATTAATATAAGTGCATTTATGTACCATACATATGACTTATCGGAAAAGAATTTTTCTATAATTGCCAAGAATTTTTTTTAAATATATTTAAAAAAAACTAAATTATTTTTATAAGGAATTTTAATTTTGTCAGTGTTTAAATGACGGTTTGACCTGTTTCTTAGCTGCAATAATTGTCCATATAGCCTTAAATAAAATAATAAAAGTCAGTCACAAAATACATAGAAAAAATGCTTAAATGTTTGCCAAATATGTTGAAAGCACGTGTGATTAATTTTTAATATTAAAAATAAAGAAATAACAATGATCACAACAGTATAATGTTTTATACGAGTATAATGTAGTTTAAAAAACTAGATCTTAAATTTTTTCTAAGTTTTAAATGTTTCCTCATGTATTTTAATGCTATTAAGGAGGAGATCGGTTTTTATTATATTAAATAATTATTTATTTTTTAAAATAAAAGAAAATATGGCAACACTTACACTCGATAACATTAGCCATAAAAACAAAGGCACAAAATTTTAGACGATTTAGTACGATGTTAAATCATTTTTAGTATGATAATAGGTTAAAAAAAAAGAATTTTGATAATTTTAAACGAGTTTAGTATCGTACTATCTTCTTAACATTTTACTAAAGTTAAAATCCCCAAATGGCTACTTTATCTTTTTAGTATCGTACTAAATCTGTATGACATATGTCATTTTTCTCAAATGTGACAAAAGGCGCAAAATTTTAGACGATTTAGTACGATGGCGATGTTAAATCATTTTTAGTATGATATTAAGGTATGTTTGTTTTGTTTGCTCCACAATCTGTCATTATTTAGATGTGTTCATGTTTTTTAGCATGATACTAGTTAGCAAAACAATAAAAAGTGTTTAAAATTAGTGAAAAGTTAGTAAATTACTATGTATATAGTAAATTGTTAACTAGTATTGTGCTAAGGCCTTAATAATAGGTTGTTTAAAATTTTGCGCCAAAATTTTTAAGGGTTTAGAAATTTACTAAGTATTCCAAAGTTTTATTACTTTGCAAAGTAGGAACATACAAATTCCCTTTCATTAAAAGCTATGGATACAAACACGTCTAAAAAATAACAGTTCTGGATAAAAAAAAACTTAGTAAACAGAACTAAATTTTGGCAAAAGATTGGTCGCATTTACAAAGCTAGTGGCTACGTAGCCAAAATTCAACTAGCTTTGTGAATGCAAAACTACACTACAAAGCTAGTCAATCTGGAACTGTCATATTATTGACAAATGCAAATATATAAAATAAGAAACATTTTTGATTTGATAACTTTAACTTGTCTTTTGTGTTTTTAAATTCAATAAAATCAAATTTAAGACACAATTTGAATGATTTATATTTGTATTTAAATATTGAACAATTTAGGTCCGTTCGCGTACCCTTCTAAAACAGTCAAATTTTACTAAAAAATACGAAATTTAACCAAATCCTGTTCGCGTACTCAAAAATTTCGTAGTTTTTTTTAAAAGAGAGCGCTCACGAGAGAGTAAAATATTTCCACAACCTACGAATTTTAGCCCAAGAAATTTCTTAGGGCTGATTTGTGAAAATTTCAAATTTGATAGAAATTCAAATAAATTAAATAAATTGCTCGCTTTTGCTGTCAGTTATAAAATTTAAAAACAAATTTTCAAAGAACAGCAACAAGACAGTAATATTGTGTGAAAAATTTGTTGTTTTCCCGTTCGCTTACTTTTTTGTAGTTTTTTTTTTTTGGTGAGAGAATTTTACCCCCACTCTTTAAAATATTTCTTTTTACGAATTTTAGTGCAGAAAGTACGCGAACGGACCTTTTATTTCATTTTGAATTCGTGTTACTTTACCGAGCAGCTGATTATGAAACGTCAAAATCATTCTCCACTAACTTTGTAGCCGAAATTTTTACACTACGTCGAAGGGGAAATTTCAACTACTTTTGTAGTTAGATTTAGCCAATCAGAATCCCTTGACTACGTAGCCACTAGCTTTCTGAATGCGACCATTGATTAGTTTGAAATGTCAGAAATTCAGAAGTCATATGAAGTAACCATATTATGCATACATTTTAAAAAAAATAAAAGATCGACTTACTTAGGGTACCTATAATTAAATATTATGTTTGTAAATCTTCTTAAGAAGTTAAAAGTTGTATTGTTTCTGCGATATAATGAAATGCATCATCTAAAAAAATGTAAGGTCTCAAAAATAACTTTAACAGCAGTCAAAATCAACTCTATAATATTAAAGAATTCATTAGTTATGTCCCGTGTTTCCATATGTTCGATTTGCCAATTTCGGTTCTTCCCTAAAAAGTGGCCAAACAAAATTATGTAGTTTGCGAATTTACTAGAATGCACGAAAAGTTTTTGTTGCATTCTAATAAATGTTACACTTAAGATTAAAATGTAGGCATATCGATTTACTTACCTAGTCCAAAATTGATTTTAAAAACGAAAATAAAAATTGAAACCACCATCTAAAAATTGCAACGAATTTTTTTAAATCTAAACAACATTTTGAAAAAAAAATTAACGTTCCTTCTTTAAATTAAAGTCTCCTAAAATTATACCAAAATTTTCAGAAGTAGTCGCCTAAGGCCTTCAAATAAAAGTATACTTTTAGGAATCTAAACAAATTATTGAATAAAAGAACCTTAAAATACAAAAATAAACAATTTTATTAATTACTCATGCGAAGATAGCAAGAAAGATGTTATGTACATAAGTTTACACCATTTCACGGTGAATAGTCCGTGCTTCTTAAGTTATACATTACATGTAATCGTACTAAGTCAAGTAAAAAAATACATGCATACATATGTATGTACATACATATGTATATGTTTTGATCTAAGAAAGAAAATAAGCTGTTTAAATTATATTTTAGATGTACAGTGTACACTCTTCACCACCCTTCACAACTTGAGAAGATGCAATTGTCATAAAGTGTCATAGAGCTTTAAATTGCCCATTTTGTTTTTCTAAGATTTCTGAGCACTTCCACTGTCAGATTGCCAGAGCAGGAGAATGAAACACAAACACAATGCACTATTTATGTTCACCTTTCCATTAAATTAGCTCTGTGTTTCTTTTCTTCTTTTTTTTTTAAACGTGCTTTAACGAATTTTTGAGAAATCGATTCATTCCTAAAAAATTCTTGACAGCAGAAGTGAGATATTTGTATTAAAAATTTTGTTTTTATTATTTAGTGGTTATAGGCTCTATCGTTCTGATAGAAGGAATAGGTCTGGTGGTGGTGTTGCAATATATGTGCTAGGTAGTCTTATTTGTAAGATAAAATGTATATATCCCACTGGATCTTTGATTGACTATATTTTCCTAGATATAGTGTGTGGCTCAAGTAGTTGTCGCTTGGGTGTATTTTACCGTCCAAACAGAAACATTGATCTAACACCGATAAACACATTGATAGAGCAAATAACTACAACTTCTACTGACTTAATATTGTGTGGTGATTTTAATAGTAACATAATTGTTGATACAAGCCTCACTGATATTTTTGATATGTTTGATTTGCATCCAGTGAATGCAGTTTGCCCTACACATTTTACAAATCTCTCCAGTACTCTATTAGATTTATTTTTCGTAAATAAGACTGATAAAATTCTTTTTTATAGTCAAACTTCTGCTCCGGCTTTTTCAAAACACGACCTTATATTCCTTACTTATGACTTTCATGTCCATGAAAATTTTGCACGTGTAACTTATAGCTATAGAGATTTCAAGAATGTTGATAGATCCTTACTTGAGCAACACATACACAATATTCCTTGGGAGTTAGTTTATTATATGCCCTCGCCAGATTATCAGGTAGAGTTTCTTAATAGAAATATTAAACACTTATTTGATGAATATATCCCAACAAAAACTGTGACAGTTAAAGAAAAGTCGTGGTTTACCAATGAAATTCGAGAGCTAATGATGCAAAGGGACCAGGCTTACAGAAGGTGGAAACGTTTTCGAGTAGAGGCTCTTTATCAAAATTATAAAATGTTGAGCAATAGCGTAGTTCGTGCTATAAAGGAAGCAAAAAAGCAATTTTATTTACATCGCCTTTCCACAAATAATAACTGCCGCAAATTGTGGGGTAATATAAGAGATCTAGGCATAGGGAAGCAAAAATTAAAAAGTCCAGCTGATATTGATCCTGATGAATTGAATCGCCAGTTTGTATCGTTACCCAGTCCTGTACTTTCAGCATTACATAATACAAGATCTTTTGATGGCTTTCCGGTTTCAACAGAAACACCCTTTACATTTTCAAGAATAGATAAAACAGACTTCGTAGAGGCTTTATTGTCTGTCAAATCAAACGCTACCGGGCTCGATGAAATAAACCCAGTCTTTATCAAAGCCATATTGCCATTGTTGTTGGACTATTTCACTCATGTGATAAATACAATTTTTATGACAGCTATTTTTCCACAGTAATGGAAATTGGCAAAAATAATTCCAATCCCAAATAATTCAACAGGTGAAGAGTTTAGACCTATATCGATTCTTTCATTCCTTTCTAAGGTATGTGAACGAATAATGCATAATCGAATTAATAAGTTCTTAACTGCAAACAACCTAATCGTTCCATTTCAGTCTGGTTTTAAAGCAAAAAATAGCTGCACAACTGCTTTGTTAAGTGCCGTTGAAGATATAAGAGAACAATTGGATCAAGATTATGTAACGTTTCTAGTTCTTTTAGATTTTTCAAAAGCGTTTGATATGGTGGATCACACTATACTCCTTAAGAAACTACGCTATTGCTTTAATTTTTCTCCTTTTGCTACAGAACTAGTCTCATCTTACTTATCTGGTAGAAAACAGTCAGTTACTCTTGGGAATGTTTCGTCAGCTTTTGTCTCCTTGGCCAGAGGTGTTCCTCAAGGATCAATTCTTGGGCCACTTCTGTTCTCCATATTCATTAATGATATTGCTTCCATTATTCTTCGCTCGTCTAAGCGCTTATATGCTGACGATATCCAAATTTACCTCAGTTGTCCATTAGGTTTAATAGAAAACTTTGCAAACATTTTAAATGAAGATTTAAAACATATCGAAAACTGGTCTTTGGAGAACGGTCTCGTGCTCAATCCAAATAAGTGTAAGTGCTTAGTTATTTCACGAAAGATAGCAGACCTTTCATATTTTCCGCCTATTTTGCTTAACAACTCAAGAATTGAATTTGTGAATAGTGCAAAAAACCTTGGTGTTATTTTTAACCGTACACTTACATGGAATAATCACATAAATTTGATCGTAGGAAAAGTTTATGGAGTCCTAAGAACTTTGTGGTCCGCACAAAAAGATTGCTCCTTGCGAAATCATTGGTTATTCCTGTGTTAGTTTATAGTTGTGAAATTTTTTACAACTGTGATAGTGAAAGTAGGAGAAAACTACAAATAGCTTTCAACAGCACTATACGCTATATTTATAGTCTAAGGAGATATGACCACGTATCACACTTAGCAAAAAACTTGATGGATATGACCTTCGAAGACTATATCAAGTTTAGAACTCTTGTTATTCTTCAGAACATAATAAGAACAAAGCAACCAAGCTGCCTTTACAACAAAATCAAGTTTCCGACATCAAACAGATCTCTAGACTTGATTTTACTACTTAGTATCCGAAAGACAATTCTTCATTGCTGCCATCCGGCTCTGGAATTCACTTCCGCGCTACCTAAGAGAACTGAATGACACACATCAATTTAAGAGGGAACTGGGGACATTCCTGTCAAACTAGAGTTAAAAAACGTATATGTTTTGTTTCAAGCAATCTCAAGTGAGATTATAAAATATATGTATACAATTTATTTTCTTTTCTTTATTTTCTTACTTTATCAACTCAAACTTTTGCATTTAAAATTATATTATTTTTATCATTAGCATATTCGGAACTCTATTTATTTTATTTTTAGTTAAATATTATTATTATTATTGTAATTAATTAATTAATAATGTACATAGATCTATCACAGATTTAAAAGTGTATTCTTACTGTGTTAGGATGTATTCAATAAAGATTAAAGATTAAAGATTTCCTAGCATACAGCGTCAAGGAGATTTTAGAAATATAAACGGGCCAAATATTTTAAAATTGAAATGACATAAAGACAACAAGACAGAACTTGAGCATCTATAAATTTGTAAAACTAAATACTCAACAATTAGACCAATAGAGAATTTAGTTGTCACGACATTTTCGATTGAATCTATTAACGCACTCAGCAATAAGAAGAATACAATTTTGAGTTTGACAGTTATCAAATTCTATTCAGAACTTTAAGAAACAAATTGTACATTATATAGTATCTTTAGTAGCAATTATTGTTTTGGTTTGCAGTAGCGTTTGAGATTTGTATACAAAAGGTGAAACAAAAAAAAAAAAAAAACTGCACGAGTTAATGTCACCTAGCCACTAGGTGCCGCCCTCCCGTACCGTTTCTTTTAGCTCAGAACACTTATGTAGCTGTCATCGACATTTGTTAATTTACTTGCCATTTTCTTCTAAAGCAATCAAAAATAAGATTCATAACATAAATTAAACTATAATGTTCAGAGAGCGCTCTGAACAAGCTCAGAACGAAAAAAGAGACAAATTTGGCGCTCTGAATTTTAGATGTAAAAAGAAAAACCACTTTTTGTTTGACAGGTCAGCCAATATACAAGGACAGGGACAGACAACAACTGTCATGGGTGGTAATTGTGCTTTGTTGAATTTTCCAATGGATGCATTCAGAAAACATTTTCGAAATCGATATTTATTTGGTAGCTAATCGACAAAATAGAAGTTATCGATTGCAGTTTACACATTTTTGAAAATAAAGAGTGATTTTTTAAAAGCTATAGGAAAGTTTTTCAAAAATAAAAACACATACAATTCAGAAAAATACATGAAATCGTTATTTGAATCGATAGTACGGTCCATATAATTTAATGTTTGAAGATTATTTTATGCAAATGTTGACCTTGACTGCGCCTTAAATGGTCCATCCGCTTAGTCCAATTTTGACATACTCTCCAACATTTTTGCTGGTATCTCACGAATAAATACTTCAATGTTGTCTTCCAATGCGTCAATTGAAGTGGGCTTGTCTGTATAGGCATGAGCTTTAACATAGCCCCACAAAAAATAGTCTAAAGGCGTTAAATCGCACGATGTAGGCGCCCAATTGACCGTTCTCGAACGTGTAAAAAATGTTCACCGAACTCGCCTCTCAATAAGTCCATTGTTGCGCGTGCTGTGTGGCATGTGGCACCGTCTTGTTGAAACCACATGTCACAAGGCGCTCACCATTCACAGTTACGTTACGACACCAGCCCATAAACCGCACCAAACTGTGACTTTTTCTGGATGCATTGGTAGCGCTTGCAATGCTTCTGGCTGATATTCACTCCAAAATCGACAATTCAGCTTATTTACGTACCCATTGAGCCAAAAATGAGCTTCGTCGCTGAACACAATTTTTCGGTAAAAAAGTGGATCTTCGGCCAACATTCCAAGAGCCCATTCACCAAAAATTTTATGTTGCAGCAGGTCGTTCGGCTTTAATTCTTCCACCAGCTGTATTTTGAAAGGCATCACACCTAAATCGTTCCGCAAAATTTTCCACGTTGTTGAGTAACAGAGGCTCAATTGCTTCGAACGGCAACGAATCGATAATTGATGGTCATCATTAAAACTGGCCGATACAGCTGCGATATTTTCTTCAGTTCGCACTCTACGTAAGCGTGTTGGTGGTTTAAAGTCCAACAATGTAAATTTGGTGCGACATTTAAAATGGAAGAAGCGCGCGATGAACTTTCTTAACAGAGCACGCATTTTGATAATAAAATTCAATAATTTTAAAGCGTTGTTCGTTTGTAAGACGATTCTTGGTTAATTTATAGACCAAACTGAAGATGTTTGACAGTGAAACAAAACACGAAACGTGCGTCAGCTGTTTAAACCAGTGTTGCCAAGAAGATAATAGCGAAAAAATCACCCTTTATTTCTGTTTAACATAGGAAATTTGTGAAAGTGGGATCACACCAGCTACCGTGGAAAAGGGACCTTAATAAGGCACATTTGCACAAAGTTGCTGGTTGCATTTTTGCCCTTTTCTTTGTCTTTTTGTTCGTTTTTTATTAAATTAGAATTGAAGATTTTCATTAAAGTTTGTATTAAGATGTTTTTGGTCATTACCAAAATAATTTATTTTAATTGTTTTAAAAAACGAATTATCATTTTCTAGACAAACATTTTATTTTGTGCAGGAGGCAACCCGTTTTAAACTCGTAAAAAGTTGTAATCTAAAAATCTATTCTTAATTTTTTAACAAAAATTAAAACAAAGTAACATATATTAACACAACTATTTTCACACATTTGTTGCAATGTGGCAAGGCTGTACTTTATATAAAATACTCTTACAATCTCTTTGTTAAACTAAATATTAAGTTCTAAAGAAAAATTATATTTTTTTAAATAATTTTGTATCTCATTATCAAAAATGGCATTTCTCTTCGACTATAATAATTATTATGAAGTTCTGATATCTTAAAAGTCTTCACAGGTCCTTGAGTTTCAGAGTCACATTTTTTAATTTAAGTAATTTTCTTGGTTTTATGTTTATAAATTTGACCTTATCTTTTAGTGCTTTATAATATTTAAATCTTTATCTGTCGCATTCGTATTCTATTCTATTGTGACGATAATATACATACCTGTATAGAAAGATAACAAGTTGTATTATAGTCTATATTATAACCTACATAATATGTTCTACTCTATACTCTTGAAATCTATGACTGTCAACCAAACTGAGCGGCATATAATAACACATCTTCTTATTCATCGTAAAAACCTTACTCAACTTATCATCTTCTCAATTATATTTATTACTAAACAAATATAATAAATTTAATTTTTAATAAGAATTAAAAAAAAAAGAATACAACCAAATTTTCCAAAACAAAAACAAATATTTTTATTTTCATTTTTTTATTATTATTATGAAAGCTAACAAAATTCAAACATTTTGAAATCACGCATTTTAACACGCACCAACAACTCAGAAAAATAAAACATCACAACGGAAACCTGTCACATTTTCCGAAGCAGCACTTAAATCGATGTTTGCGAATCTTGAACAAAACATCGACAATTAGAAGCAGCAGAAAAATTTAAGAAAACTAATATCGCCATCGCCATGAAAGATGTCCACCACCTCACCAATAATAAACAACCCATCACAAGCAGTAATGACCATCTTCCAGGCTCTTACAGTCATATAAGAGCCTTGGTACGAAGTATCCACGATGCTGGGATTACAGATGCATCATCAACAAACCTCAATTCACCCCTCATTGAATCGCATTCCTCATCAGGAGGAGTGGGCAATAGAGATGCTGGCGATGGGGCAGTCATTGAACCTGATGTTGATGCCGTGTTGAGTGTGGAAGTGGTGTCGTTGCAAAAAATTGTGCCAACGTTCCTAATAAGCGATCCCGGGAACAATGGATTGTCCTCAAGTAACGTAGATGCCCATAGTCCCACAAGACGCTTCAGCCAGTTTACTCTTGGACTCCGGCGATTTTCTGCGGTATAAAACTATAAAAAAACACACACACTAAGCCTCGGCTTTCGGGTTTGGCTTGCACTTTATATAGTCTTATGTATAGAGGCTGAATTAAATTTGAAAAATAAAAAATAAAATAGATTTATCCTTACCCGCAGGCTGCAAACAGAAATTAATACACGCACAATATACATTCTACTTCATGTGGTCATGTACATGTCGCCTTAAAGCATGGTCTGTTGAGTTTTTGGCTTTTGTTTTATTTTGTCTTTCTTCTTTGGATCTGGAACTGGAACTGGATCTGGATCATCTGCACTTACTATAATATACATATAGATAACATATAAGCCTTCTTCTTTCTATTTCTTGAACGAATAATAAATCGATTTGATGCACTCTTCCTTCTTTTTGTTGTTCATTTTCATTATGATATCTTCTCTTCAATGACCATAAAACCAATAAATAGTGTGCATTGGCCTTAAGCTTTTTCTATCATGCTAAAATATTGAATTTCATTCGAATGGTGTTTATGTTTTGATTTGTTTCTATTAATAATAACACTATTTAGTAGTTAGTATAGTTTGATAGTGGTTTTTGATTACTAAAACGATTTTTGTGTGAATTTTTCTTATATGTATGTATCTCTAACTTAGGTTAGTCTATTTCATATATTTACTTCAAGAATAATTTATTTAAGTAAGTTTTAGAATTTAAGTTAAAAGTTTTTTACTAAGACTTTACAGGCATTCACTTTTAACTGACAAAACTGTCAAAGTCTTGAAATATCAGTCAATAACAGCAAAAAAAATTCAAAAAAAATGTAAAAAAAACTGTCAATTTGATTTTTCTCAAAATTTGTCCTAATGTTGAAAATAATATTTCTTATAAGATAAAATAAGTTTAAAGCCATATAATCTCGAAAAGTATTTGAGTCGAAATTCAATTTTTACCAACTTTGAGTAATGTTTTTTTTTAAGTTCTTATTTTTTATAAAAAAAACTGTCAATTAGATTTTTCTCAAAATTTTATCAGATGACAAAAACATCATTCTTCGTTGCACAAAATTGTTTGGAGATAAAATCATATTTTAGTCGTAAAATTTTCGAGGTGACACATTTTTTTTTCAGTTTTTTTGATTTGTAAAAAAAACCGTTGATTGGATTTTTTTCCAAAAATATAATTGATTTGTATCACGTTACAATATATAATATAAAATTTAATTCAAGTCTCTAGCGTCATTGGTTCATGAGATATTTAGGTTTAACCAAAATTGTCACCTTTTTTTTAAACTGCTATGGTAAAAAAACCACCCACGCAATTTTCTTAAGAGCCCTCTCTGCATCTTTCTGCCTTATTATCTGTATAACAAAATTTATTTGAAGTCGATATCTCTTCTGGTTCTTAAGCTATAAAAATAAAATAAAATTATTTCGACTCTAGGGACCTTGAAACGTCGAAATGTCAAAATTTTCAGTTTGACAAATCGGACCCATTACAATAACTTCCTATGGGAAGTTAACTAGTGAATACGCACCTCAAAACTGTCAAAATCCCGAAACATATCACTATCTTACACTGCTATACTTTTAAACTGTTAATTAATCAAATTATCACACGTTTACACTGACACGCTTTTACACTATCACACTTCAAGACTTTCCTAAACGAATGTTTTACTTTAAAAACGAATATTTTCTTAAACTGATGTTGTTTTACTTTCATTGTAACTGTTGCAGTGTAACGTCAGTTTAGAAATGAATTTACATATTGTACCAAACAACAAATTCAGCTACTTAGCAGAAATATGAGTAATAAGTGAAAGAGATGGCGTTTTGCTTGCTCCTATAATTTATGCGTATACAATAATAAAGCTGTTAAAACATTTTTAAAGTGTTGTAAAGGGTCATTTTCATTATGGTTTTAAGTTGGTAGCGGTAGCTTTTGAATCCTGTCAAACTCAGCTGTCATTTGAAGTGTCATGATATTAGTTGAATGATTGTAATGTACGATAGTGGATTGCTTAGTAATCGAACAACGCGTCTAAAACAATTGATACTTCATACTTGATACAAAAGTGTTGACGCAAACGTTGAAACGTACATAGCTTCTTTTTGCGTATTACGGGATAATTAATTAAGATTGACATAATTTTGAACAAATTTGAAGAGAGTGGAAGCGTTACATTATTGTCCACGTCGTCGTGGTCGTAATGCATTCTTAGTCAAAAAATTGTGTGTTTTTTTATTTACCGTTACTTCCGAAAACGACAAATGAATGACCCTCTATATTTATTAAAACATCACATATCTACCCAGAAATTATCCACTCTCAGTCTTGGAACGGAAGACTGTTTTTTGTTTCAACAATTTTTTGAGTTTTTGTTTGCCTTTCTGAGAATAATTTAATTTGAGGATCAATAAGTCTGAAGATCACAATTAAAAAATAAGTTAAGAATTAAAAAACAATAGACCCTTAAGAAAAATCGCATGTCATCTTAAATACATGAATTAAGTTTGAATGCTAATGTCTTACCATTTATAAAACTGATGCAAACAAATGATGACGTATGTTAGTGCTTAAGCATATTAACAACACGTTTCATAATATGATAAAAGAAAATAATTACCTCTTAAACGGATTTAAAAATAAATAATAATCAATTATGGGAAATACTTGAGGATAACAAACTTAATGTATTTTTAATCCTCGTCATCTTTAAACCAAATCATTTTTTGGCTGTATAAAGAAATCAATTATAAACAAAAACTCTTGAAATCAGTCATCTAAAATTTAATTTTTGAGTATGCGGAAATGAGAACTTAAGGCTGTGAAGAAGTGTCAAAAATGACAGCCAATATGTTGATGCGATGTAAATTTAACTTAAGGAATAAATTTGTCTTCAACAAAGTGAACATTTTTGATTTTTTTAAATAGTTTGTTAGCTTCTATTATCCTGTAAAAAACATGTCTAAAACAAAAGACTAGTCTTAATATACATATAAGATAAAATGGTCGCACTGGTGACAAACAAATTAAGAGTTTTTTTTTTTTTTTTTTTTTTATAATTCACAAGCACTCAAGGGGTTATTAGTACCCTTTATATGTTTATATTTAAACACAGTGCGAGCGTTAGGAAAATAGGGAAGGATTTAAAAGGAGATACCGGTGCACATTGGTCTTAAAGTTCTGAACATCAAAATGGGAGGGAAAAACAGAGTTGGCCAAAGCATTCCACATTCTCGATGTGCGATTTAAGAAAGAATCTCTATACTTGACAGTACGCCCGAAATTGAGCTCAAGGGTAAACTGATGAGCATTCCTAGAAGTGCGAGTATTACGGCTGAATAGTTTAAGGGGTGGAATACTACTGGCTAATTCGACAGAACATTGTTTGTAAAAATATCGATAAAACAACGAAAGGCATGAAACATTGCGGCGGTGTTCTAGTGATGTAAATGTTTCGATTATAGTTCTGTCGCCTATCATTTTTAAAGCCCTTTTTTGAATTCTATCCAAGAGATTTAAACTTGTTTTAGGGGCACCTGCCCAGATATGTGAATTATATTCAAGCTTTGGACGGATGAAGGCTTTGTAAATTACAGCCAGATCAGAAGGGGTGAAAAATTTCTTGCATCGTCGGAGAAATCCTAAGCACCTAGCAGCATTTTTGGCGATGTCGAATATGTGATCATTCCATAAAAGGTGATCTGTGATACACATACCGAGTACTGACAGTTGATTAGTTTCCTGGATGCAAGTGCCACTCATAGATAGCGGCATCGGGGGTATGTTACGCTTTAACGACAGGAGACAGCATTGAGTTTTCGAAGCATTAAATTCTACACGGTTTTTGATTCCCCATTGAACAATGCTGTCAATATCAGAATTTAATGAGCTTATCATACGCATTTTATTAAATGTAAATATAATTTTCTATCAATTAATGAAAAAAAGTTAACGAAATCATAGTTTCCTAAGTTCAGCTAGCCGAATTTTTTTTTTAAAGAATCCAATTTAGGTAAAACACATAATTTTAAATTTTAAAAATTGCAAACTACTCGTATGTTCATAATTTTCTATATTTTATTAAATTTAAAATATTTACCTGTTTATACATACATACGTACATATATGTTTTCTGTGATTGTTTTTTAAACTTTCAATAAAATCTCTCCAAATTATAAAATGCAATAATTATACCAAATTAAAACTTTCTTTCTCCCATAAGACGTAAAATTGGTGCTCTGTTTATAGGTATATGAATTATGCACACCTGCACTATGCACGTGTGGGTAGAATTGGAACTACATTAATACACATGCTATTTGTGTCTCATTGAGTATTTAACTTAATTAACTCTGTATATTTAAACATTAATAAAGATTCGATAAGTGCTATGATGAATTTAATTGGTATTAACTACCGAAGATCAAATGATTATCATCAAATAATGTATCGGTTAAAGGCATTATTAGGATAATATCGATTTAATAACGTCAGCAACACCTTGTTTTGATTTTAATTTTAAGTTTCTTGATTTATTAATGCAAAGAATATATTAATACAAAAATAGTGGTTGAAATTGAAAAAACAAATATCATAAACGTATGTACATAAAAGTGCAATTATTATTGATAGAAAAACACTTTAAAAAAAAAATAAACCATTTAATTGATTGGAGCCGTAGTATGGCGCCGCGCTTTACATTCTTTTGATGATTACGAAAAAATTGATTTTGTTGAAACCTTAAATAAATGATTCTAATAAAGTTTCATGCTGTCTTAGAAGCCAGTTATAGCTATCATTGAAATCGATCCGGAAAAATTTTTGAATGGATATTTGACGGTGTTTCCCTTTGATTAGAAATGAAAATTATATACTGATCGATCGGAAATCACTCAAACAAATTGTTTTGAGAAAAAACTGTACTTACGCATTTTTATTTTTCTCTAAAAATGTATATTTCTATTTTCCGGACGGAAATTCATTTTCCTGAACAGCTGATACTTTTACACTGCATCAAAAAATTGCACATACAGCACGTTATTTTGTTAATAATAATCCATATATTATTAAGTAGCAATAAATTAAGAAAACGAAAACATTAGATATATTGTTCATCTTTATATGTGCACAAAAAAAAAACTGAAACAGTTATTTAATGATTTTATTAAAAAAAAACGAACGAAACAAAATTCGAATCCATAACTTTTAACTCAAAAAATTGTACATACATTATACAAAAATTAAATTTGTACCATTAAAACTAAATATTAATATCTCGTATGATATCCTTTTGCTTGGATAACCTCTCGTAAACGATTTTTCATAGATGTTACCAACGTTTTGGTTTCTTCAGCAGATATTTTATGCCACTCATTCTGAAGCACTTGTTTTAGCTCCTCTCGGTTGGTTATGTGGTGTTTTCGGACTTTCTTTTCCAATAAATCCCACAGATGCTCAATTGGATTGTGATCAGGGGATTGGGGAGGATGTGGTAGAGTTGCTTTACAATTGTAAAGCAGCCAAGTTCTTACGAGCTTGGAGTTATGTTTGGGGTCGTTATCTTGGACGAGCATAAATCTGTTACCTAGACCCAACTTTTCTGCGCTGTCTTTTAAATTATTTTTTAAAATTGATAGGTATTTGAACTTATCCATATTATTTTCAACAAAAACTAGGTTACCAACCCCGTTCGCCGCCATAACGCCCCAAACCATAACATTTCCACCTCCATGTTTTACAGTCGGTGTTAAATTATCTTTCTTCATTGAGGTGTTAGGTTTACGCCAAACAAAACGTCGCCCGTCAGAACCAAAAATATTATACTTACTTTCATCCACGAATAAACAGCTTTTTACGAGAAACACAACCTCTGTAACCTTTAGTATGCAACAAGTTCCTTATGGTTTGGGGATTGACTTTTGGCTGTCCTGATTCCTCGAGATGTGTAGCGATTTGTGGTGCCGACATTTTTAGATCCGCCTTGACCATCCTCTCAATAATCCCTTCGGTTCTTGTTGACAGAATTTTTTTCCTCCCTCTTCCAGCAGCAATCTCATACGAATTATTATTTTTTTGTAATTACTTACCACAGATTGAACTGTGGGTCGAGGCCTTTCAACAATTTTTGCTATTTCTGCATAGCTTTTTCCATCTTCTTTTAATTTTATAATTATTTTTTTTATATCCACAGGAACTTTTTTATGATTCTTTTCCATTTTGATTTTAATTTTAAATCATCCAAACGACCTCACTTTTACGCTTTAATTGAGACTTAAAACATCAAAAAAACTCCAACACTTCATAAAAAGCAATTAAAACGGAGAATATTTACTGTTACTTCTAAACAATGCGACTTGAAAAAAAGTGTATGTGCAATTAATTGAGTTAAATTTTGAGTGCAAGCTCATTTTGAGTTTTTTTTTTTCAAATAACGTGACATTGAATTTTTGTTGTCTTTACACAAAAAAAAATATACTCATTCATAAAAACACGATTTGAGTGGAAATAAATTGTATAACTTACATTTAGCCAAAAAATCATGTTACATATCTAATATATACTGCCGTATGTACAATTTTTTGATACAGAGTATGTTCAAAAGTGAAACGAATCGTTCCACTGATTTGTGTTCCAATTTCACACAATTCCAATGACAGATTTCTGTCAGTAAACATTTTTCGGTGGCTTTCAATCAGGAAATTTTATTCAATGACAGAAATTTTTAACGATAGCTATAAACGATCTGCCAAACAAATTCCAATGTTTGTTTTCAATGATGAAAACCAATGATAGCTATAACTGGCGCCCTACACTGAAAATATACTTAATTTCAGGAATAAACAGAATAAATCACCCTCAGTATGTAAGGCGTTGAACGCACAAAAAAAAAACAATGTAAACTTGGTATTACGTAAAGCGTTCAATGCCAATTTTGTTTTTTGAAACGCTTTCGCATTAGGTTTGTTCGTTCACTTTTACCTATAATTCACCCAGGTTCTTTTGACAATATTAATATCTATTATACAAACTGTTTCTTTTTTCAATTTGGTTTTAAATATACCCACCAGCTGTCAATTGTGCGACAAAAATGTGTGTTTAAACTTATTTAAATGTACAATTATTACATTAAACTTTTGGATACTTTTATTTTTATTTTTATTTCGAAAAATAAATAAAAACCTATTTATAACAAAATTTAAATTTTAGCATCTTATGTCACTTTGACAGTTAATTTGTCACTTGAACTCGTCCCAGCAAAAACCTAAGTTCTAATTTAAAACCAGTTTAGTGCGACCTCAGGCCTAAAAATAGGGTTAAATTTCCAAACAAACCTATAATTTCTTTTGATTCATAAAGTCGTTACTATAGGTTTAAACACAAAATTACAGTTATATTTTGACCATTAAGAATGTGTTATAAGCCCACTTTTTGATTTGTGAACTTATAAAGTCTTAAAAATGAAACAGAAACTAACAAATTCCCGATATACCACTAGGGTCACCCTAAATTCAGAAATCTAAAAGCCACATTAATTGCAATCCTGGAATTCACATTAATTTTACCCAAAAGTAGCATATTCATCCTCAGAGTCAAAATCAGAATTTACTAACAAGATAGATCGCAGTATTTATCACCGCGGCGGCCGGCGACTCACGACCCACATTTGTGCTTTCCAGTCGCACCAGTTTGATACTTTTGTGCTCATCTTTGTTGCATTGTATAAATCCACAAGAAATATCGCCGCTGCGTCGCGTTAGCGGTCGTGGTCTTGTCGAGACAGAAATTATATGCCTACACATCGTACTTCATTTCTTTGTATAAAAATAACTTTTTTCCAATGCATTTTATGCACAAAGCATGCGTTAGGAGAATTTTTTTTTTGTTTTCTTTTATTGTGCCTGCATTTTAATTAAATACAAATCAAAAAAGAAAAAAAAAGAACTTGAATCACATTGACCGTTATGGGGGCATCCCCGAGGCAGAAGCTCCATTGCAGATTTCACCTGAAAGAGAAAAAAAACGAAAAATAAAACATGCTAGCACTTTGGGAATTCATTTGATTATTATTTCCTGCCGGAATCTCAAAACTTTTCCATTATCTTTGGTCAATTATGGTTCTTTTTTTCTTTAATGTTTTGTTTTATTATCGTGTTATCGATGTAAGTTCGAGCCAACTGTAGCAGTGACGCGTATAGAGGTATTTGGTGGTGACGAGTGTGATGGAAAAATTGATGACTTCTTTGCATAGGCCTTAATTATTGGAAATCACAATGAGTCGAGCCCCACCTGTTGGATTAGACACCATCAAGTTTTGTTTGTTATTTTGTTTTGTCTGCGTTATTTTTTTGAAATATTTTTCTTTTATAGATCAACGGACTTTATCTAGGTAAAAATACAAACATAACCGGATGAATGCATATGAACTGTCATTTAATCAAAGCACGGATATACAGGGTGTTCCATTATGGATTTTGAGAAAATGCATATAAAGTGACGGAAAAAAGTTGAATTTATTTTTTGCTTTTTTCCTTAATGAAATGTTATAGCGTAGGTAATTTAAGATAAATCAAATTGATTAGATAGGAAGTGATGATAAACCAGGGTCCCACATTTTTGTGTGTACGATTAATGGATGATACCACAATATACCTGATGGTTACATTTGTCTTGTTGATTTTTGTTTGTTTTTTTCTCATCTGATTAAAAGATTACTTTCGCGTTATCTAAAGATACATACGAGTAATGCGATAATACAAGATATGCAGAAGTCATTACTTCATTTCAAAGGGAGGTTATAAATAATGGAATGATTTAAAGATTCAAATCTTAATCGACAAGAAAAACATAATTTCGTATAATATACACATACAATTCCGTTCTTGTCGGCATTATAAATATAAATAATTCACTTTTTACCGCAAAACATAAGATAAGGTAGTTTTTTTTTTAAACAAGGCACCGATTGGATCGGATTTGAGTTTGACAGGAGTTGGTTACACCAGTGCATATACATATATTGGTCGCGTTCCGGGATCAAACCAAAGCTGTTTGTTGTAAATGCATGGGAAAAACAGCATATACACAAACTATCATTTGTCAAAAGCAAATCTCAAGCTCCCAAATTTTCCGGGTACTCAGCGATGGAATTTGAAAAACAGTTTAATAGCTAAATACCTGAACTTTTATTCTCGACTTCCATTGAAATATCCAAATTAACATTATTTTTGTAAACTGTTTTAATTTGAAACACTCTTACAAATTAAAAAATAAAAGAAAAACTAACTCTGTGTATAATGTTTAATTTTCCTTCTTCCTTTGTCAACAGCAGTGTTTACTTTTGTTTTGACATATAATGTTACCTATCCGATTTATATCGTTCACAAACATATCTTATAGCGAATATCCAACCAAACGCGTGCATTCTAACAAACAACTGCAAAAACACTCTATATGAAGATATAAATCCTTCGTACGTATCACCCTTCAAAACCCATTTGTTTACATTGTTGTATTTGTAATGTGGAAGAATTCAACGAGTAAAATTGACGTGTTTTCACGCATACATAAACACATTTACTGAGTTTTTAGGGGAAATTTCATAAATTAGAGGAGAAATTACACGCACACTAAGAAATACTTTATGAGGCCAAATTCCGGTTTAGCTTGTAGGCAAACCAATATGGCTACCGAGGATTTATATCTTTACTAGAGTGTTTTTGAACAACTGTTCTGACATACTATAAGAATGGGAGCTTAAAAAAAATGAAAATGGTTACATTCAGCGCTTTGTTTATAAGAAAAGAATGTCTTCGTGCAGTAATAATTTATTTATATATTGTTTACATGTTGTGATAGAAAATAAATTCAATAGTTCTACTTTTGTTTGATCAGTGATATTAAATGTAAGGAAAATATTGAAAATAATTCAATTTGTCTGATCTCATAAACACAAATCATTCCTTTCATGGTAGGTAGTTTTCAATGACTTTTCCATACATTTCTGTCTTGTATTTTTTATGGAGATTAACCACCAGACTTAAAAGAAGATTAATTTAAGAATTTCGTAATTGACGCTTAATTTCAAATTGTTTGATTACAATAGTTTCCAAAAGTCATAAGGTATACTCATAAGGCATGCACTTACAAGTGAATCATTAAAAAAAAATTAAAACTTTTTATAAGTTGCTAAACGTTCCATATTGTAAAATTAGATTTTTCGAAAAAAGTAAAAAAAAAAACGTCTGTGGAAACTTGAAGGATATGACAAATTTTAACTATTGAAGCACTTCCAAAAGTCATTCTCTGCCCGATGTGTTCCTAACAGCAATACAGTAATTTAATAAATTCGTCCCTTCATCTCAGAAAGAAGAAAAGTGACAGCTGAAAATGTCAAAACAAATCTTGAAATATCAAAGGTGAAATTGTTTTGTCCGCCATTTTTTTTTTTAGGTAAAAATAGTAGTGAATTTAAATTAAACTCCATTGATACAAGCTAATACGTTATCGTAATGTAAACAATATTGATGTTGTACATGTCAAACATAAATTAAAAACGATTTAATATGTTTTTCCAGTGCTGTTTATTATAAGCTCACAGTTAATTATGGTTATTTTGTACAATTTGGAGAAACGAGCTATGACATTGATAATAATTTGCGAGCACAAAAGGGGCTCTGCTCAGGTATTAAGTTAAATTTTAAAGTATATTTTTAAATATTCTATCTAACTAACATTATAAGTTTAATTAGTTTTTATTAATGATGATTAGTAGCGGATGGTGTGAGCAGTACCATGCGTCCTTGTCGGTTGTTGTTGGGTAGGATTAAGGAACGGATCCAGGGAGGCATTCCGGGCTTCTCTGATAGCTTCAGCCTCTGTTGTGCAGCGGGCCGGCGGCCGGCGGCGGTTACGTAAAAGGTGCCAAAGCTTTCGTTTGTCGATATTCCAAGTGGAGCATCCGTTATGGGCAGCATATCTAGATATCGGTCGTCTGGTTCTGAGTTGCCTGTAATTAAATTAACAAGAGGGTTGGGATGGGTTGGTTTTGGATTGGTTGGAATTTGGTTCACTATAGAGAGAAGTGCAAGCTCGGAGAACCTTACGTTCAAAAACTTGAATCTTCTTCATGTAGGTGGGACTTATTGTATACCATATAGGGAAACAGTAGGTTAGAATAGGACGAATGAGATCCTTGTAAAGCAAGAGCTTCATCCGGGTCTGAAGACTGCCTCTTTTGCGATTCCAAGATATTTCACATTTTGTTTGGGTATTACTACGGTATTGTCAGGGAGAGTCAAGGAGGGTCAAGGATAACAGATTACATTTTGTTGCTAAACCATTCTTTGAGGCTGTTCTGAGACACGTTAGTTCTGTTTTGGAGGGGTTGATCTTAATTCCCCAGTTGTGGGTTATTGATCGGCTGATCGAAGGTGTAGAGATTGAACAAGTCAGGTCCAAGGACCGATCCTTGTGCAACCCCCGCTAGGACATTTATAAGAGTCGAATCAGTGTTTCCTATTGAAATGCAAAACTTACGGTTTAAAAGGAAACTGTGTACAATACGGACAAGGTGGGAAGGAAATTGAAACGATTTCAGCTTGAAGACCAGACCCTCTTTCCAAACGGAATCAAATGCTTTGTTAATATCAAGCAAGCAGGCTATTGTCATTTGGTGTTTTTTAAGACCAAAAGTTGGGTCAGCGTGAAGCTTCAGCAATGCGTTGAACGTGGAATGTTTCGCTTTGAAGCCGAACTGGTTATGCTGCATTAGACCCAGTGACTGGCTTAGTGAGTGAAGTTTTCTGAGGATCAGCAGTTCGAGAAGTTTGCTGAGATTATGAAGCAAGGATATGGGGCGAAAGTCAATCACACTACTTGCTCCTGGCTTTTTGGGGATTGGGAATATTTTTGCTATTTTCCATTTGTCGGGGAAATAACTGTTGTTGATACAATTATTAAGAATTATTGTGAGGAAAATAAGAGCAATGGACGGAAGTCTTTTTATGACAAAATTGGAAATTTTATTAGGTCCAGACGATTTCTTGGCGCTTCCACGTTGGATTGTCTCGAAGAGATCAAGTGGATTGGTAAAGGAGTCGTCGATAGTCGTGAAGACTGACGAGTTATCCTCAGAGAACGTTTTGTGAGGGGACACGTACTAAGTTATGGGTCTAACGTACACGAAATTCGAAATAATTTTAAATTCGAATGACAAGCTGCAAAAAATAAGGTTTGTTTGATTTGAAATTTAAAACCGAATTCTTAAAAACAAATCTACAATATAGTGATTGTTTTTGAATTTTTAAATACATATGTACATATATTGTTTTTACTCAGTATTTGTTTTTGAATCGCAGTCTGGGAAAAAACTTATTTTTATTCTCGAATATCCGGGTAAATAAGAACAAATTATATTTAGAAGCTTTATTATCTTATGTTTGTTACACTGCTGTGAATTGGCATTAAAAAAAAGAAGAAAAATTGCTTTATGACGTTTCACAACAAAAAAAAACTTTTTATATTTTTGTTCTAAAATTAAATGAGTAACCATTTAATTAAACACCTCAAACGAAGTAAATTAATATATGGTTCATTTTTGGCATTTATGTCAAATATCACATTTTGATAGTGTAAAAGTAACATTTGTTTAAAAGTATTTTAATGCCAATTAATAGTTTAATATTCAAAACAAGTGAAATCATACAACATTACAAAAATAATAATTGTTCAATGTGTTTATAAATATTTACTTATAAAATTATCTTTCAATTATAAAGCAAAATAGTAGAAGACGTTTGGTCATCAATTAAAAAAAAAAATTGATCGCAATTATTTACTTAACTTCACTTTATTTTGACAGATACATATATGATTTCTTATATAAAATTGTGCAACACGTCATGATAATTGATTTTTAAACCCAAAACCCACCTGATCTTATCTGATATATGTATATTAATATGTATTTCTGCGAAGCGATGATGATGCAATTTAATTGATTATAAATTATAAATATTGACATTTACCAACTCCATCTATCAAAAATAAATATCTAAATGACAACAACTGTCAAAATTGGTATCAATATTATCTACAAGAAATAAAAAATTAAAATCCAAAACAATATGAAGCGATGGCGCTTAACTTATAGACACTCTTGTCTGCCTACTTACTTACTTATTTATTTATTTATTTATTTATTATCATCAACATCCTTGAATTTAAACACCCTTTAAAATACATCAAATTATACTTACGTTGCTTTGGTAAAAAAGTATCATTTCTACTTAGTTTTTGCCTCCGTTTAGAGTCGGTCGAAGTCGATGTGCTTATATTTTACTGTGTGCTCAAGGAGACTATATAATATCTAAGTGCTCAAAACTATCACCACCAATCGATAGATCCACACTCATTTTAAGTGCCTCACTAGATATATGTACGGGCATATTATCTTCTAGCTGTATATAAAATGTAATTGCATTTGTTGTTTTTCTTCTCTCAATTAGTTGCATGCGAGTTTTCATAGTTTACATTGCAAATTGACAAACAGCTTTCAATTATTTTATTTCAGTGGTAAAGTGGACACTTGAAAAGTTTTATAAACCTTTATAAACATACACAGCTCTGATTGTGCATAATATACTTAATGTACACTTTAAAAACCTCAATTGCTATTTTTTTTTCAATATACATATATTGCATGACACCGTGCTTCTCCGTCAGCAGCCGTCACGTCGTCGTCGGAAGTACTCGTATGCAAGTTTTTTGATAACAAGCAGTTCCTTGCCTATATACTCAACTTATGCCTGCCCCATCTGTTTACCTTTAGATACTTATCTTTGGAGTGCAGATCGCACAAAAAAAAAGATTAAATGGGCTCATAGTTTTCTTCTTCTTCTTCGTTTTGTTGTTCTAATAAAACAAAACTAGAAAAGACTTAAACTCTTCATGTTCTAAGTCTCTTAGTCAATAGGACTAATCTCTAGCTTAGAGTGGATCTTTTTCTTGACGTCGTCGTCGTTTTGTCGACAACTTAGTCAAGAGTCTCTATACTACCTTTAGGTAATGTTCAAGGCGGGTAGATTCTATAGATACATGAAAATATGGCTATACAATTGCAGCATAAACAAGCAACTGACGGACGTAAGGTGGTGGCTCTATTCCATATTATATACAAACGCTTTTTTGTATGATAAAAAATAATACCTAATCAAAGATAGGTAGGTATACATACCTCTATATCTCTCTGTTTATCTAGATATCCTAAAAGAGAGAAAAACAAAAAGTTGATATATCTTAAGACCGCGAAAAAACAGTCTCTGTTTCATCTGCGTTCATGGAGCCCGTTTTTGTATACGAGAATACGAGTTTCTTTGCGTTTATTCTTGACTTTGTGCTCTGCGCAACATTTTCACGAAATGAAATGATGGCCTTTGGCAATGGCATATACGAGATAGTACCGTCATTCGCGTAACCACCTTTGGAGCGTTAAGATATCGCTTGCGCGCCCCCTAATAATAGAAGGTGCGAGATACAATAATTTCGCAGACGTTTTTTTTTTTTTTTTTTGTATCGTTGAATTTTCAAACTTCTATTCAATAATGGCCAAATATAAATACACGTCAAAAACTTTAATACAAACTTATTTAATAAACAAATTTATCTGAAAATTAAAAAAAGTAAAAAAAGTATCTTTCTATCTTGAGAAAACAACGAAAAAATAAGAAAGTGTTACTGCCCGGGCGCCACCTACCGTTGTTGCTGCTGTGATTTGATAACAAAAGTGCATCATTTTGTCCCACTGTCCGATACTTGTTGTGCCTTAATTTCACACACTTGTTGTCTTTTCTTCGAAGTTCATGGTTTTTCTTTTGTTTTTGTTTTCGATCTATAATATTATTTTTGTATCTCTGTGTTTCGTAGTTGAAAGAAAAAAGGAAATAAAATTTTGTCTTTCACTCCCATAAATATCCAGTGTTTGTTTTTATTTTAATTATAATTAAAGAGTAGATACCTAAAGTATCAACAACTCGTATAAATGGGTTTTTGATTTGAAGAGAACTATAACTATATCCTATCAAAGTTGTTTGTTGTTGATGATAATGATGAAGATGAAAATGATGGTGTATTCATCAAAATCAAAGTGAAAAAAGACATTTAAACTTAAACAACGGTTCAGTGTAGAATCAGTTGATGCCCTGTTGCCAGTACAAACATTATTAAAATTAATTACATCGATCAATATTAAACAAAACAAAATATCTATTTTATATATTTATTAAATTATTTATATTTATAAACTAAAAGTGCAATTAATTTATTTATTATTAAAAAAAACAATTTAAGTGAACTTTCGCCGTGTAAATTCGTTGGTGCTGTGATATTAGTTTTTTTTTCTTGTTTGTTTTTAATTACTTTGTGTTTTTTTATTAACTAATTTATTAATTTTTTGGTTTCTGTTAACTTTAATAATTTTAAGAATGAAACTTTCGAAAAGTTTTGATGAACTAATATTAAGTGCGTCGAGATTAAGTCTTAACAGCTTGAGATCACCTGGCAAAGGAAAAACGAAAAAAGTTAGTAAATAGTATAAAACAATTTCTTTTAAATTTTTAATCCTTTTTTTTTTATTTTTATTTCTGAATTTTAAAAAATATTTGAAAATAATGAAAAATATTATACAAATTACTTTACGGAAATTAAATTTATATACGCCCATGTTCTGAATTTCGATCGTTCACGTGAAATGAAATTGCATGTTCTTCAATTCGATCGATTTCGAGAATTCGAAATTGCTTCGAACTGTCAGAACTGAAGGATCATCCATTTTTATTTTGTTTCTAAAGTAACATTTTTTGCTGTTTTGAAGATGGATCCAATATTATTGACAATTTTAAGTGAAAAAAGGAAGCAGAATTCAAGAGAAAAAATAAGAAGACGAATTTTGCGAGACAAATCAAATATGTATGTATATTCGATTGACCTGACACAATGTAAGTGTGTGAAAATTATGTAGAATTGTTCTGATAAATAAAGTAAATTCTTGATTTCCTCTTTTAAGTTTCCATTGTAATTTTACATTACGCAAAGGCGCTTTTTTATATGTTCTAAGGGAAATAGAACCTTTTATAATACCTTCGATACCATCGATTCCTTCAATTAAAAAATTTGCTGCAACCCTCCGATTCCTAGCAGAATGAAGCTATCAAAGATCAATTCACAGACATAAAAAATGTGATTTGAATGCGTTCAAAAAATGAAACAAACCGAAATACAGAACATCCATTTTCATGTTCGAAAATCTAATTTACATTAACGAATTGTGAAACACCCAAATTCACTTTCGCAAAGTTTATTCACAATAAGTGAAATGCAGAACATGGGCAATAGTGTTGTTTTTTGAAAAATAACAGTGGACCTTGACACTTCATTGACGCACCACCAATGGTTAATTGAAATCAACATTATTTTTTAAATCAAGCTTATTTGTTCATATGATTCATGTATAAAGTTTGTTATCAAAGTTGTCCTTGCATTAGAAATGTTTGATGGTTTTAAGTACCGTTATATCAAAACTCTCTATTTAAAGAATATTTGTTTCTAGTTTTAACATTTCGAGACGAGTTAGTCCCTGATTTGAGTTTGTTTGTCTGTTTTTGAACTTTAAATAAAAACTTACAGAGAATTTTGTATGCTCCTTGGTATCTGCTTCTAAAATGTTTGTAATTTTTTGAATAATCTATGCTGTACTTTTTTAATAACTTTGGGATCAACCTTAAAGTATTAAATACCTTTCTATTACACTAGTCAACAAAATTAAGATTTTGTCTGTATTGTGGTTTACACTAAATTGGAATCTCATCACATATTTTGTATTAGATCACGTTTTTTAAATGCACCTCTCTGAAAATCCAAACATACAGTACTGTGCATTTTTCTTAAAAAAAAAAATTGTTTAGAAAATCAAACAGGAAAATTCTTTCTTTAGTTTTGTAAACTCTTTTGATATTATGTTACAATTGTTGGAAAACAAATGAACACTCTTCACTTAAACAAAAAATAAATAAATAAATACTTTCATAGTAAAGAAAAGAAAATTATTAAAAAAAAAAAAAAATTATTAAAAATAAAATCTATTAAAAACTAAAACTTTATATATTTTTATTTCAATTAATATATAGTTTTTTTGAATTTTAATACAATCATTTCAAAAACACAAAAAGGAGACAAAAAACCCAAACAAAATTTCATAGTTGGTAAAATTGCTGTGCAAAACTTGAATCTTCCAACTAAATTTCAAACTATTTTCTTACTTCAAGACAAGGAAATGTTAATATTTAATTGCGTACGTTTTATTTTTTATAACGTCTGTATATCTTCTGGGCATCGAAGGCATAAAGTTATTAATAACCGTTTTTGGAATGTCATTCCACTGCATCTGAATTCCAGCGAATAGGTCACTTTTGTACTTAAAAATGTTGATCCCATTTCTTCTCTTCACAATTTCCCACAGGTTCTCTATTGGGTCTAGGTCTAGGGGATTCGGCTGGCCATGGTAAAACCTCAATCTTTTTTTCTGCAATCCACTTTGTGGCCAACTTCGACTTGTGTTTGGGATCATTGTCGTGTTGGAACATCCATTTCCCAATGGGCATAAGGCAGCATGGTGTTACAAAGGATGTCTACATAGTCTTCAGACTTCATTATGCCCTCAACTTGTCGAATTGGCCCGATTCCTTGGTCAAAGAAGCAGCCCAAGACCAAAATTGAACCACCTCTATGTTTGACCGTCCCTTTACTGTATTTTGGTTTTAGCCTATCACCTCTTGGCCTTCTGACATGTTGTTTTTCACCCGATCCGTGCATATTAAACTTTGATTCGTCAGAAAACAAGACCGTTTTCCATTTGGGGGGGGGGGGGGCTCCAGTTGAGATGAGTTCTTGCAAAAGTCAAACGAGCTTTCACATTTTATTTTAAATAAATAGCTCTTTTGCTATCCGAAAACCACGCAATCCGGCCTGCAGTGCGTGGCGTCTGATAGTTGATGGGTCAATGGATAACTTAAGTTCAATTTTTGCTTCCCTGGATGATGCCGTGGGGTTTCTTCGGAAGAAATTTGTTATTTTTAAATCATCTTTTGCTGTGGTGCTTCGAGACCTACCTCCTCTATGATGGCATAACACCTTTCCACTTTTGATGATTCTACAGATATGTAGTTGATTTATGAATGGAATATTTCTTTGAAATTTATTTTTGTGATGCTCTTTTTTTGAAATCACTCAAATACATCCGATGAATATTTATTTCCCGCCGTTTTAAAAACATTTTTTTTTCAATTTAAAAAGAATTTATTTAAAAAAAAAAACCTTTTATCGATCAAAGTCCCGGCAAAAACTAACTAAACAAATCAACTCACCTATAAACTTACCAAACTCAATATAAACCAGATTAACCGTTATCAAAATGAGACGAAAAGAGAATTGGCCACTAGTTGCAAATGTTTTGCACAGCTGAAATCATTATTGTTTTTGTAAAAGCAATGCATTTGTAGAATGTGCCTTTGGATCAGTGCTTAAAGATTATGAACAATAAGGTGACACATAAAAAAGTCAAGGACAATAAAAATAATTAGATTGACACAGCTTTAATATACACGAATGTTCGATTTCTTGATTGCCGGCGAAGGTTGCAAAAGTTTTGCACAGTACTGTATATATGTATATAATACGCTGTTTTTAAGGCCAGAGTTAGATAGAATTGAAATAATTTTTGTATCTCACTTAGTTTTCTTAATTTGTCATTAGTTTTTAGATGACTTACGGGTCTTCACATTTGACTTTTTATCTGAAGTTTTGAATAGCCTTGATTGTAATTCCTCTATGTTTCTAATAGTTAATTTTACGTGCTGATTCCTTATCCGAACTCCGAAAACGAAATATTGAACTAAACGATTGTAGATTTGGAAATCAAATCACCAATTTTACTTAAAAAAAAAGAAACCTATTTCCAGTATTCACATAGTGCTGTGCAAAACATTTGCAACTTAAAGTTGTGGATCTTTCCATCTCATAAAAAGTATCTAAAAAACCAAACAGCAAAGTTCTTTCCACAAATTTGAAAACTTTATTTATAATAGTATATGACTAAACAGAAAAAAAAACAATAGTATTCACTTAAATAAAAAAAAAAAAAAAAAACGAATTACGACTTGAAAAGACGGGTTTATTGCTGTGCAAAACATTTGCAACTTTAAACCATATTCTACAATTTTCTTACTTTTATGCAAGAAAATGCTAATATTTGATTGCAAAACCTTCATTTTTGATAACCGCTCCACATCTTCTAGGCATAGAAGCAATGAGGTTATTTATAATAGTTTCCGGAATGTCATTCCACTGCCTTTGAATTTCAGCATAAAGATCGCCCTTCCACCCACAAATTCTCAATAGGGTTTAGTTCTGGGGACTGCAATGGCCATTGCAACACCCCTATGTTATTCTCAGAAAGCCAATTTGTGGCGAACTTCGACTTGTGCTTGGGGTCGTTGTTGTGTTGGAATGTCCAGGCAAGTGGCATTTCCCAATCTGCATAAGGAAGCATGGTGTTTTTAAGAATTTCAATGTAGTCTGCTGACTTAATTATGCCCTCTATTTGTCGAATAGGTCCAATTCCTTGGTCAGAGAAGCAGCTCCAGAGCATTACAGAGCCACTTCTGTGTTTAAGTGTTCCTCTTGTATACTTTGGATTAAGTCTTTCACCTCTTGGCCTACTGACATGTTGCCTTCCATCAGATCCATGCATGTTGAATTTTGATTCATCAGAAAACAATACTGTTTGCCATTTTTGCAAACTCCAATTAAGATGTGTTCGTGCAAAATCCAAACGGGCTTTTTCAGCATTTGGAAACTACGCAATCCAGCCTGTAGTGCACGGCGGCGACGTCTTATTGTAGATGAGTCAATGGATAATTTTAATTCAAGTTTGGCTTCTTTAGAAGATGCTGTTGGTGTTTTCCGGAAGAAATCAATAAATTGCCTGTCTTCTTTTATTGTGGTACTGCGTGGTCTGCCTCCTCTATGATGAGTCATCAACTGTCCAGACTTTATTATCCGACAAATGGTAGATTTATGTATCGAATATTTGATTGAAATTTCTTTCTGGGATAATCCTTTTTTGAAATCACTCAAAATTCTTTATTTCATTTCTGAATTATACTTGTTTCCAGCCATTTGAATTAAAATTTCTTTTTTTTTTACTTTTTTATTTGTATTTATCTTAAAAAACTTTTGTCTCGATCAAACACGTGGCTTATACTTGCTCAACGAACTAAGCTACAGAAACAAATTAAGAAATTTCAAAATGAATCAAATTAACCGTTATCAAAATAAATCATGGCCGTCAATGCAGTACTTTTTTTTGTTAAACTGTTGCATTTGTTATACTTATCTGTAGATTAGTGGTTTAAATTTTTTTACAGTAAGGTTGATTTATATAAAGTCTAGAGCAATATAATTAATATCGTTTTAACAACTTATATGTGTCGAATATGTTATATTTTTGATAGGTGATAAAAGTTGTAAATGTTTTGCACAGCACTGTAGCCTCAAAAAGTCTAATAACATTTTTTTCGAATTATAAAAGGTTGTGCTTCAAAAACCTGTCGTGAATAATAGATTTTGAAATCGGATTCGATTTTGAGCCATCAAAAACCTAAGAAACATTATTATTTGATTCGTAGCTACATAACCTTATTGATTAGTGTGAAAGAATTCCATTAAGGTTTTCGGTGAAAAAGCTTCATCTTCAATACTTTTTCGGATATAAATTTACAATTTTAGGTTTAGTGTAAAGGCGTTATCCCTACTTTCATGGTGACATAACTTTCTGATTTGTTTCAATAATTTAATAAATAACTTGGATAGATGGTGTTTTTGCTGGATTTGATTTTGCAAAGATTTTGTTCCAATTGTCTGTGCAAGTATTTTAATTTTCCTTTAAAGCTCCATGTTTCGAAAACAACTCAAATCATTTTTCTATACCGACTTTAGATTTATGAGCGCAAAATTAACAACGCTTTTTCTTTATAAGCAAATGTTAATCAGCAAGCAAAATAGTAGGTACGATAATTGCTCTTAATATTTCTGGCCTAGGCAACGGCCTAGTCACTGATAAAGCTTCGGTTCCCATCGATCACCGAAATCAAGCCTGTTGTCATGTGTTCTTTTTGTATGTTGTTCTTTCTCCTCTGTTCTTTTGTCTTGTATTAATGTCTTGTGTTGTTATCACCTTATATAGTCTAGTCGCTCAAGGTGCTGTGTTCTCTGCTCTGTACATTTATGTGCTGAGTAGTGTGAAATGTAATGTAATGTAATGTATTTATGGCCTAAGAATGATAACCCGCAATAATATTAAATTTTGAATGGTTTTATTGTTTTTCAACTTCTCTAAGACCATCAAAATATTTTAACATGCGTTTCCATTTCCTAACATTTTGGAGTATCCTATTCCGTAAGAGGGACTTTAAAACCATGATTTTTGTCCCTTCTGACGTTGAAAATGTTTGCCAATCAAAACTATGTTTGATGTTTCAGGATTAAAAAACGTCATTAAATAAGTCAATTCAATTCTGTACTATATGGATCAGTGTACTATCAATAAATTCAATGTTTTGAGTCTTCAAAAATTCAGATTTGTTCAATTGTGTTTATGATGAACTAATTTCACTTTTCGTTTATTGGTTTTCTCCATTTTACCAATAATTTCCGGCAAAAAGCAAAACAAAATGCTTGTTATCGTATCCGTATTATTGATGAAATAATTTCTACATACTATATCGTCGTTTTACAATTTAATTAAAATTATCTTGTTCTTTTTTTTGCACATATACCCAAAAAAATTGAAATAATTATTATTTTAATTTTCTCTTTCACTATGATTATAAATAATTAGAATCAATCAAATTTTGTATTTTCCGGAATAACCATCAATAATGTATCAATTTGTAAAGTACCTGTGGAATAATTGGTTTTATAATTATTTATAATAATTATAAAACCAATTAATTTGCAATATTTTTAATATTGCAAAATCTCATGTCAATATAGCCTTGCAATATAGTACCTAATAACAATATTAATAATTTTGTAATACAATATTTTTTTGTTATCTATTTAACTATCACTATTAAGAAATTTAAAAAACAAGTGAAAACTTAAGTAGTCATATAGAATAAATTATAGGACTTGACTTTCAATTAATTGATTAATTGATCTCCACTTGTCTTTGATTGACGCACTTTAAAAAGACAAATAGACATGCTTAAGGACCTAATCAACTTTAAAGACTCTTTCAAAAAAACAAAAGATGTAATATACAAAATAGTGATTTTTTTCAATAACTTTATTTAGTACAAAAGTATACAAAGATCATTTTAAGTAATTAAATTGTCTTTCACTAAAAAACAAATTAAGTGCTCTTGATTAAATCAGTAGTTATGTATGATGCTGATAGTGCGTGTTATATTATAAGGTATTCTCTTTCACAAAACTATAACATATCATTCACCTAAATTTGTTTAATTATTCATATCCATTATATTCAACCACAAAATGACTTTCAAATAAAAAATTTGCAAACAAATTGTTAGCTGGTGTCCATTAAAGTTTAACTTAACAAAATTTGATTCAGTGAAAAGTAAAATTGTGTTTACTTTTTTTTTTTGGTTTCTTCTTAAAAATAACCGTTAAAGAAGAAGATAGGGAGTTAGTGGCAAAGAACATAAGTGATTCATTTATTTGCTTCTAACGTCTAAAAAATCTAGTACAATATTAATGAAATCAATGAAGTAAAGCAGGGCTGTTCTAAAGGGGGATCTAAAAGAACACCGTCCACATTTTCAACGTTTACATGCAGAGTCAAAATATTGAGTTAAATGGCAGTCGATCAAGGCTTAAACTTACACACTGCAGCGACGGGTTAAACCCGGCATCAAGCAGCCTTTACTAGGCGTTTTTCTTTTTTAATTCAGAAAATAGTTCTGAATAGATTCCGAGTATATCAAGCATGCTCTGAACATTTTCTGAACAAAGAGTGTTTTGAGTGTACAGAATTATTTTTGAAAATACCTAAACACTGTCACTATTTGACATTCGTTAATTTGCTTGTCATTTTTCTCTTCAAAAACAAGAAATAAGATTCAAAACATAATACAAATGGAATTCAACCAAAAACACTCTATATGAAGATATAAATCTTCGGTAGACATCTTGGTTTGCCTACAAGCTAAACCGGAAACCAGCCTCATAAAATTATTCTTGGTGTGCGTGTAATTTCTCCTCTAGTTCATGAAATTTCCCCTAAAAACTCAGTAACTGTGTCTATGTATGCGTGAAAACACGTCAATTTTTCTCGTTGAATACGTCCACATTACAAATACAACAATGTATACAAATGGGTTTTGGAGGGTGATACGTACGAAGGATTTAAATCTTCATATAGAGTGTTTTTGAATTCAACATTCAACTCGGTTTACTAAATTATTTTATTCTGATCTCATAGAGCGAGCTCTGAAAAAGCTTACCACACGTTCAGAACTCAGCTCTGAACGGAAAAAGAAACACAAGTTTGAAGCTCTGAACGTTCATATGTAAAAAAGAAACACAATTTTGTGTTTGACAGTTCTACTCTAAACTTAAAAAAAAAAGACGTTTTTTTAACTTTTAACAAAGAACATGGTCAGTTCAACAAATGTGAAATCATCAAAAGAATGCATTCATACAAATATGATGGCTGAAATAAGGATGAGTTCAGACTATTGTTACTTTTTGAAAGTTATCTCTCCTTTTTGATTTTCTGTATTAACTCAAAATATATGTAAACTCAGACAAAAAATGTTGTCACCATCTCCTTAACTTTGTGATATCTTAATTCAAACCAGTCATCTATTTGACAAAATTACACATTAACTGACATTAACTGAGTAGAAAATCCTACTGCGACATTTACCTTGAAAGAGTTGATGTTTGGTCTAGATCTTCTTCAAGTAAAAAAGATTATGTGTAGGTATCAATGAGTCATAGGAATATTTTAAACAATTATATGCTTACAAAATGTCTATTTATTTTTATTTTTATTTGGATTAAGATTTTATTTAACTTAGATAAAATTTTAGATTGTAAAAAAAAAAAACAATGTTTAGCATATCAAATTCTTTGCAGTTTTAATCATATCTATTTTGTTTTTCAAAACCTTTGCGTGAGTAAAGTTTGGTGGTTTTTCTAAAATAGTTCCTAATACTTGACTTGATATTCAAATTTTGAATTCAAATCTAGCGCATGTTGCTTAAATTAAATTCAACGATAGCCCTCACTTCATATTTCTACAGTAAGTTTTCTTTGTTTACATATAGTCCATCTCATAAACATATAAGTTGTGTTTTGATGCTAATTGCAAAACGTGGCGCATAATCTATACCATACGAACAGAATTTGGAAATTAATTAATTTTTATTTTGCTTTTGATATGATTGTATTTTTTAAATTGAATATTTACAATGTATTTCAGGATTAAAAACAAATTAAATTAACTATGCGAATTTCCACTTCATCTACAACTCGTGCTGCAGCGCTATTCTTTGTCGCTTTAACATTAAAAAATTTACCATTGCAAAAAGAAATAATACAAATGTATCTGTGTAAACATTGATATAAAAAACAAAAACAAGAACAATGCTATAAAACAATATTAATATCGTATTTGAATTCAAACATTGAACAACATAAATAAGTTTAAAAGCACAAGTGTTAATTTAATCATTTGATCGGGTGCGCACGGTGCTTAATTGTTTGCAACGTGACAACAAATTTAGTGTGTAAACACTGCGCATAAAAAAAATATATGTATGTTTACTCCAATTGTTTTGTTCGTCTAATTTTAAGACCGCGTGCTTTGAAAATACCATATGATTTCATTTAATTTCAATCTATTTTGGATAAAATTCTTTCCAAAATAAATACATTTATGATGCTAAGTAATAACTCACGTTTCTGAAAGTAGTGCAATGAAAAATTCTTCTTACAGGGTGTTTTATTAAGTTTTATTTCTGAATTGTTGAGAAAATGCTTATTTGTTAGAAAAAAATTGAAGAAAACATCATTCCTACTGATGTTTATATCGGGTGATTTTTTTGAGGTTAGGATTTTTATGCATTAATATTTGACAGATCACGCGGGATTTCAGACATGGTGTCAAAGAGAAAGATGCTCACTATGCTTTGACATTTCATCATGAATAGACTTACTAACGAGCAACGCTTCCAAATCATTGAATTTTATTACCAAAATCAGTGTTCGGTTCGAAATGTGTTTCGCGCTTTACCCAAATTTTATGCGTTTTTTTTTTTTAAAAAGTTCTCTCAAGCTCTTAAAAAATCACCCATTATGTATTTATTGTCCTCCATTGAAAAGAGGACATTGTTTAATATAATGGGTGATTTTTTAAGAGCTTGAGAACTTTTCTTGCAAAAGGGCGAACTGCGAATTGAGACATTTCACCATATTTAAAGACGTTTTTAACAGTTTTAATATATTTAGTAGTAGTTGTTGGTATAGTTTTTACTAATGTCAAATAATGATAGCTTCAAAAGTGACAGCTGCTCAAATAGACGGTTATTCAAAATAAAACGTATTAGTTAATCCTTAACTCTTTGTTTCCTAGTGGTTTTGCTGTGGAACCTCAAAGTTGATACTTTGCTTATATGTTCACTACACTGGAAAAAATAGAACACTATAGACTCACTCTCCCCAACTCATTTTGACATCTCAGTATTTCATCTCGCTCTGCCCCTTTCTTACGTCACTGCGGCGAAAGATAAAATCATGAGTCATAACAATGAGTTGCGTGGAATGAATTCAATATGACGTTCTGATTGAAAGCATTCAGCGCTACAAACAAGTTTTATTTAAATAATTATTTCCCTTATGCATTTATTATACACAAAGTTTCGAAGATGAATAAATCAAAGAAACATTCAGTTGATTAGTCTTTGGTTCTTATTTAAAATAATATTTGACATTCCAATTTTGCTTTTCAATAAAAATGAATAATAAAAATGCTCTCAATAAATATTTAGAATACCCTTTGAGAAAGTTAAACAGGTGCTTAGATCGTGTAGATAAATATTTACTCATATTATAAGGAAATAAATAATTTTATTTTCTTGAATATTGCATGCAATTGGCGACAAAGTAAACATGTTTACATTTACTAATAAATATAATTATAATAATACAATTTTAAATAATTGATCTAAGCTAATAAAGTTTTAGACGACTTATTTGAGATAGTCAACAGATACGAGTACTTGCAAAGCCTTATCTGTTATACTTAAGGTTAGTTGACATTGTCAATAATAAAAAAAATTTAACAATTCTTTACTTTCATCATTAATTGCATATGCAAGCTGTCAGTTTTATGACATAACTTATAACATTATTTCCGTCACTGAGTTAAAATGAAAACTATTCAATCATACACGATAATTTGACATTTAAGTTCGATATCACTAATTAAATTTCAATTTTTTAAAAATAATGAATTTCTTGTCAATTTAATTAAAATTGAAATTGTTTCTAAGCTCTTATGACATTCCACACCACTTACTATCATGTTAGGATAAACCTGTCATATGAGACGATTAGAAATTGTCATGCAATTATGATTGATTTTAAAAACATTAGCCTTCATTAAATTGCTAATTGATATAGATAAAATTGTATTTCAACGTTTAATTTAAACGTAAATTAAAGTGATGTCAAGTTTTTTTGATTAATCCATCCACAAATTAGGATACATATATGTATTTTTGTACTGTACTACGATATCTAGTACTCGTATGTAATTAAATGATGATGCAATGTCATCATGTATGTATGTACATACATATGTATATTTTATACGTTAAAATGCTATTCTTATGAATAAGTTGACTTTTTTTTGCATTTTGTTTTAATTCTATTTACGCATTGATTATACTGCTGAGTGCACTCTGGTGAGTAAATAGTAAACAAAACAGTCTATCTTAAGATTGACACTGTTATGCAGTTTTAAAAATAACATAGAAGACCTTCACAACAAATATTAGTAAATTTAAAGTTACTTTACTAAAACATATTCAAAATAAACATAAGATTTGAAGCATCTCAGTTACGAGACTTAATTTTCTTGATTTATTTTTCTAATTCCTAAAGTAATGAATGCGCTGAACTACAATTTTAATTTGAATTACTGTATTTAAAAACTAAAATTCTATGCCAAGACCTTGTGACTATTTTAAATTATAATAACCTTCAAGTTGTCACAGTTTATTGTGTCCTTTATGGCACTATTAAACCACTGTTACACAAAACCATAAAGGCGGTGCTATCAACACGGAAAGTACTGTCAAAATTATTACAAATATTTCATAAACTTAAAAAATTGTTATCATAAGAAGTAAATGACGTTAACACAAATTCAATATCGACACATTAATGTTCGGTTTAAACACGTTTTGTAAACTTCATTGCCAAAAAAATCCCCTTTTAATTCAGTCAGACTATAAATATGTCAATAAAGTCGGCTCCTGTGCTTATAGTATGGTAAATTAGCGACTCATAATAAGATATACATACATACATACATATGAAAGCGTTTAAAAACGACGTTTTATCACAGCTTTATCAGTTCTTATTTTTAACACGAAAAACAAAAAAGAATAACGTTAAATTTATTTTGACAGAAGCTTGTATAACAACATTTTTAACAGTAATCCTAGACATAAAATGTCAATCTTCATAAGAAATTTAAGTTATATTGATTGATTAGTCAATTTTTTGGAATCATGACAGGCTAGCGATTTTAAAGGGAAAAGTAAGCCAGTACTTGAAATAAGTCAAAATAAAAAATAAAAAAAAAACAACAGATAAGATGTCTAAGTTGTACAAGTGATTTTGATATCTTTTACCATAAATGTGTAAAACAGTATAATATTATGAAACAATGAAACATACATTTCGTATTTGGTGACATTGGTGTCATGTCATCATGCATAATTTGTAAACGTCAAATTACCCAACTTCTTCCAGAACGCAAAAAGAGAGCAAGAGAAACAAATTTGAGAAATGTCAAATATCAAATTCTTTATAGGTGAACTGCAATTGGAGATGCAGCCAAACTAGCTGTCAAATGTATCGTTTAATAAAAACTGAGAATACAAGTTTACATATATGTATGTATATCTTGCTTCAAGTTTTTTTCGGCTAAGCTAAAAAGCTATCCCAAAATTTCGCAGTTACCTTGAACTAGTATTGAACGTAAATAGCATTGAAATTTGAGTTTAAAATTGACTCAAATGTGTTCGCCACCGCTAAGAAAAAACTAGTCAAAAGTGACAGCTGCCAAAAAGCGGGTCATTCAAAATAAAACCTCTTTTTGAAGACCTTGTATTTCAAACTTTAAATATCCCTTTGAAAGAAATGAAACTTAACTTTTAAAAGATCATAGTAAACTATTTTGAACCAAGCTGCTTTGCATTTATGTAACGTCGTTAACCCCTACTTGTTGTTCTAATTGGGCAGTTTATAAGGGACTTTATTTGCATTCAGCTGCATTCTTCAAACGTACATTTTGACCATAAACATTGTTGTCTACAAAATACTTCTTAGGCAAGCTACAAGTCCATCATGAATTGTATTTTGTATTGTAAGAAAATATTACTTATTCCTTTTCCAATTTGACAGGTATTCTTATTAAACAAAACCTTCAAGTCTCTTATGCTCACTGAACCAGCCCATTATTTAGGTGCTAATTACGAGTATCATTGAAATTAATCATGAACATTTGTTAAAAGATGTTTGGTTGTGTTTTCTTTTGATTAGAAATGAAAATTATATACTGATCGATCGGAAATCACACAAAGATTTTGTATTTGAAAAAAAAAGATTAATTGCGTTCGTCGTCATTTTTTGCTAAAATTAATTTTTCTATTTTCCCAACAGAAATAAATTTTCCTGAACAGCTGATACTTTTATGTTCAAATGTGAAACAAATCGTTTTACTGATTTTTGTTCCAATTTCACACAATTCTAATGACAGATTTCTGTCAGTAAACATTTTTCGGTGGATTTCAATTGGTAAATTTTATTCAATGACAGAAATTTTTAATGATCGCTATAAACCACTTGTCAAAAACTTTCATAATGATTTAACGATGAAAAACAATGATAGGTATAACTGGCCCCTTAGTTGAGTATCTGTCAAAAACCAAAAGTGCGGTCAAATCCACTGAAAGCCAGTGCTCCCGAAGTACTAAAATCAATATTGTATTAACAATATTTTTGTATTCCCATCAACTAGGCTATACTGGAGTTGTTTTGCCATATTTCAAATTTAATCACATCGCCCGCCGCCATCTTGTCGTTTGGAAAAGGTAAAAGTGGTCTTAAGGCCAAATATTTGGCAAATATTGTAGTTGATCTGCAATTGTCTATTTAACGCAAATTGCCTTGAAATGACATATGTACGCACTTCGTACTTATGCTTTGTCTGCAAAATGTCTATCTTCAATTTGTCTATCAATCAATTATAATAAAAGTTGTATTCCTGAAGTAAACAAATATGTACATTATGTATACATATCTTCTGTGTACAATCACCACCCAAAAGCTTGATACCTACCAATATGAGAGACGTCATTGGAATCACGTTTTACAATAAACTATTTGGAGAATGCCAGACGTAGACAAGACGCTATGGCATAGTGTTTAGTGTCAATGACTCAACAATTTCTGTACCAGGTTTTATATTCCGCAAACGTCTCTGAAGTTAAATTCTTTTATTGTTATTTGTTTGTTATTTTTGTTTGCATACCTACATATAGTACCTACCTAACTTACTATTAATATATGTAAGTCGTTTTTTGATTATTCAACTTTCTGTTTTAATCAACATCAACATTTAACATTTTCCGCAACAAAAATAGTAAGTATTTGCAGTTTTATAAACGTCTTCCTCTGCACTACCCCTACATTTATAATATTTTTTTTTTTTTTTTTGAAATTATTCTTAACTAAAAAGTTGGAACGGTTTTCGCTAGATTTTTGATGATGGATGACATTCTTTTTGTTTGACTTTTGAGTTAATAGTGTGGTCCCGTGTTCTCCCCTTAATATTTAATCTATAGTAAAACAAAACAAAAATTAACACACCTAATGCTCAGATTTCGCAAGAGCTAATATTCTAACCCATATTTATTTATAACTTTAACCTTTTTTATACAAACATGCAAAGTAACAATAATAAATCTTTCTCTGATGTTGCTCTTTGTACTGGCTGGCGGTGGAAACTAATCATCATGATTTCTATTTTATTTCATATCTTTTTATAGAACCTTAATCGATACGGTGATTCTATGGGTTCATTAGGACACAGAGCACTACTGCAGTATATTGACTCAAATGATCTCGCAGGACTTAAATCGGTTTTAGATAACCGTCATCTGGCCATTGATGATCGAGACGAGGTATGTTAAGTTAACCTATGTATAGGAATTACGTATATTATTATGAATTTGGTATGAGAGATTCGACTTTAAAATTTTGCAAATAATTATGTACGAATATGATTGTGATTTATTTTTAGAATGGAACCACTGTACTTATGGTTGTAGCTGGACGTGGTCTTGCTCCGTTTGTTCGAGAGTTCATAGCTCGTGGAGCTGATGTACAGGCGGAGGATGCTGATAATTGGACGGCACTTTTGTGTGCAGCCAAGAGTGGTCATTTAGATATTGTGAAAATATTATTGGACAATGGAGCCGATATTGAACACAGGGATATGGTGAGTTGAAAATTTAATTTTAATAACGATTAAGTTTGAAGTCTAGTGTATTAATAAAGATTCAAATTTGACAGATTTGAGGTGAATATAAAATTTAAAAAAAGACAGAAATTTTGAAACTTTTCCATTGGAAAAAATGGTTAATACAATTAAAGAAAACACAATTTTCCAGTCAATAAACGTCAAAATTTATCGTATGAGAATTTTCAGCTACAATTTTTATCATTTATCTCGCATTTAACAACGATAAACATTTGTAACTCACTGCCTAAAATTATGAAACGTCAAAAATATTACACTATATCAAAAAATTGTTCGTACAGGTGATTCTTCAAAATAATAGCTAAGGTATTTAAAGAAAAACAGATTTTCGACCATTCTTTTTAACTTCCCATAGGAAGTTATTGTAATGGGTCTGATTTGTCAAATTGAAAATTTTGACATTTCTCGACGTTTCAAGGTCCCTAGAGTCGAAATAAAAGATTTTTAGAAAGATGTCTGTGCGCGCGTGTGTACGTACGTCCGTACGTTCGCGACGTTTTTTTCGTCGTCCATAGCTCAAGAACCAGAAGAGATATCGACTTCAAATAAATTTTGTTATACAGATAATAAGGCAGAAAGATGCAGAAAGGGCTCTCAAGAAAATTGCGTGGGTGGTTTTTTTACCATAGCAGTTTAAAAAAAAGGTGAAAATTTTGGTTAACCCTAAATATCTCATGAACCAATGACGCTAGAGACTTGAATTAAATTTTGTGTTATATATTGTAACGTGATACAAAACAATTATATTTTTGGAAAAAAATTCAATTAACAGTTTTTTAATAAATCAAAAAAACTGAAAAAAAAATTTGTCACTTCGAAAATTTTACGACTAAAATATGATTTCATCTCGAAAACAATTTTGTGCAACGAAGAATAATGTTTTTGACATCTGATAAAATTTTGAGAAAAATCGAATTGACAGTTTTTTTACAAAAAATAATAACCTAAAAAAAAAATAAAAAAAAGTTGGTAAAAATTGAGTTTTGACTCAAATATCTTTTTAAGACTTTGAGATATTGGCTTTAAACTACTTTTATCTTTCAAAAAATATTGTTTTCAACATTCAGTAAAATTTTGAAAAAAATAGAATTGACAGTTTTTTTACAAAAAATTAAAAACCGAAAAAAAAATTAACAAAAGTTGGTAAAAATTGATTTTCGACTTAAATATCTTTTCAAAAATTTGAGATTATGGCTTCTAACTAATTTTAACTTATAAGAAATATTGTTTTCAACATTAGGAAAAATTTTGAGAAAAATCGAATTGACAGTTTTTTTACAAAAAATAAAAACCTAAACAAAAAAATTAATAAAAGTTGGTAAAAATTGATTTTCGGCTCAAATAGCTTTTCAAAAATTAAAAATATTGGCTTCAAACTTATTTTATTTCACAGAAAATATTGTTTTTTATATTCAATGATTTTTTTATAAAAATCCAACAGTCCGTTTTTTCATAAAAAAAATAAAATCTACAAAAAATAGAACGCAAATTTGGTAAGAATTGATACATTTAGACAAACTTTTAAGCAAGACAAATCGATAGACGGGATGGGAAGTTATCAGTGTGGGTCGCATCCCAGCCTCTTTTTTCAATTTTGGTATTGTTTATTATATGAGGATTAAAAACAAAACAAAATAAATTAGTAAAAACTTAATGAAGAAAAAAAAAATGCAATAAATTAGGCAAAGTAGGAAATCAAAGGTCAAAAAATTGCACGTACAGTGATAAAAAAAAAACTTAATTATATATAAGTTTTAGTAGCGAGTGTGATAACCTTTCGCTTTTATAACATCTTGAAGGCGATTCTTCATAGAGAGAACTAGTTTTGAAGTGACTTCCGGCGAAATTTTGTTCCATTCTTCCAATATAACGGCTTTTAGCTGGTTTTTATTACTTATTTTTGATTCTCTGACCTTTCTTCCTAAATAATCCCAAAGATGCTCAATGGGATTAAGGTCTGGGGTTTAGGGAGGATGAGGCAATTGCGATTTAACATTATAGAGAAGCCACTCCTTTACTATCCTTGACGAATGTTTAGGATCGTTGTCTTGCATAAGTAAAAAGTCGTTTTTAAGGCCAATTTTTAAAGCGCTGGCTTTCAAATTTTCTTTTAAAATTTGTAAATACGATATTTGTTTTTATCCATTGTTGTTTCTATAAAAACTAAATTTCCCACACCATTGGACCCCATAGCTTCCCAGACCATAACATTTCCGCCTCCATGTTTCACCGTTGATTGCAAATTCTTCACATCTAATGCTGTGTTTGGTTTCCTCGACACAAATCTGCGACCGTCCGACCCAAAGACATTAAACTTGCTCTCGTCAAGGAATAACACATTCTTCCAAAAATAATCTGGTTTTCGCATAGTTCAAGCGTTTTGAAACGTTTGCTTTCGAAGTATAGGTTTTTTTTGTACCGTGCGCCCATTGTATCCCTTTGAATGCAGAAAGTTTCGAACAGTTTGAGGGTTAAGCGATATTCCATCATTTGCTTGAATGTCAGCAGCTATTTTAGGAGCACTTAACTTGGGATCAGCCTTTACCATTCTTTCAATTTTTCGTTCCATATGAGCGTTTAGTATTTTTTTTCGACCTCTTCCTGGGCCACTTCAAAGCTTTTATTTTTCAAATATCGGGTGATTTTTTAAGAGCTTGAGAACTTTTTTTAAAAAAAAAACGCATAAAATTTGCAAAATCTCATCGATTCTTTATTTGAAACGTTAGATTGGTCCATGACATTTACCTTTTGAAGATAATTTCATTTAAATGTTGACCGCGGCTGCGTCTTAGGTGGTCCATTCGGAAAGTCCAATTTTGGGTAACTTTTTCGAGCATTTCGGCCGGAATAGCCCGAATTTCTTCGGAAATGTTGTCTTCCAAAGCTGGAATAGTTGCTGGCTTATTTGTGTAGACTTTAGACTTGACGTAACCCCACAAAAAATAGTCTAAAGGCGTCAAATCGCATGATCTTGGTGGCCAACTTACCGGTCCATTCCTTGAGATGAATTGTTCTCCGAAGTTTTCCCTTATTTACGTAGCCATTCACCCAGAAATGAGCCTCATCGCTGACCTGACCATAAATCGGACGTAAAGCGCGAAACACATTTCGAACCGAACACTGATTTTGGTAATAAAATTCAATGATTTGCAAGCGTTGCTCGTTAGTAAGTCTATTCATGATGAAATGTCAAAGCATACTGAGCATCTTTCTCTTTGACACCATGTCTGAAATCCCGCGTGATCTGTCAAATACTAATGCATGAAAATCCTAACCTCAAATAAATCACCCGTTACTTTTTAAATACATATTGAACTGTAAACCGTAGTCTACCAATAGTTGACGATATCTCAGCATAACTTTTTCCGTCGTTTCTTAGTTTAAAAATCAGTTTTCTTACTTCAAGAGGTACTTTTTTATGAGAAGCCTCCATTTTCAAAATAAACTTCGCATAATTAAAAAAACAATTTTCAAAGATCAATACACCACGGCATACTGAGCCTAGATCTCTCAATATCATTACAGTACACAATTTCTATTTCAAAAAGAACCGTTATTTCCATTTTGTTAAAGAAAAGAACAGTGACGAACATTGTTTGATGTACGAGCAATTTTTTGACATTCCTGACTAAATTCACACTAACGGTAAAAAAAACCATGAGGCAAAGCTCGAACATTTTGTAACAGTTTTGTTACATTTCCTATTATACTCGTACATTATAATTTTATCAAATAAAGTCAATAAGCTCAGATTTGTGGTAGGAAGTTCATAGTGTAAGGGAAACCCATTTATTTTCAATTGCTGTACGTGCCATTTTTTGATGTAGTGTATATCAGATTTAGACAACAAAAGGGACATGACTCATCTTCATCGGAAGTTTCTAGTAACTGATAGGTCCGTTGCCAAAAAATTGGTTTCCAATGGTATCAAGTCAAGTCTACTTTTTTCAAAATGTCAGCTGATCATATTTTTTCCTTCAACTCAAAGCTGAACTTTATAACTCTACGATTTATTTATTTACTGCACAACTTTTCGTTACAATACAAAATACAACTTATTATAACCTTGTACCTTATGTGAGGTAGTAAATTATATTTTCTGATCCTGCCCTTTATAGCAGATCTTCCATTTTAAGTTTAATTTGTTCCTTGGATTATTTATAACTGAATAAACGTCAAAATGTAAACAACATTCTAGTACTATGACGATGTTTACGTTTCAATTTTTTAAGGCGACTCATTTCATCATTTAATTCCGTACCACAAATACAAACATTATAACATTAGGCAGATTCGTTAATAACGTAATAATAACGGTAATTTAGAAAAAGTCCTTATTCTTTTATGACAAGTATCCGTTTTTGCACTAAAATAAATAAAACTGTGCAGATAATCACAGACATCACAGAGTTACGAAGTTCAGCTTTCAGTTGAATGAGAAAACATGAACAGCTGACATTTTGGCATAAGTACACTTGGCTTGATAAGAAGGGAGATTTTTCTTGACTAAATTTCCAGTCAACTTTCCAATAAAGTTTTTTTATTGGAATGTAATTTTTGGCAGCTGGCCAGTCAGATAGTAGAAACTTGCCTTACCTTCAAGTTCCTTATGTAGTCTGAACCAGCACATTTCTTCTTTACTCCTGACATTTTGCTGAAGAATATTGTTCATACGAGTACAACTTAAAAGGCAGAAATCTTTCAGATCTCCTCTTTTAAACTCCATTTTCCACTCGTACCTTAACGTCAAACTGTAATCACTTGCGATGCGACCTATCATCTATAAACTTTTGAATGCATTTAAATCTAACAAAATATTATTTTTTATACATAGGGCGGCTGGACAGCCCTTATGTGGGCAGCTTACCGCGGCCACACGGATATTGCACAACTCCTGCTGGAAAAAAATGCAGATGTCAATGCCCACGGCAACTATCACCTCGGCCCACTACTATGGGCTGCTGGGCGTGGTCACAAAGAAATTGTCGAAATGCTTGTACAACGTGGGGCAAAGGTCAATGTCGGTGATAAATATGGAACTACAGCTCTAGTTTGGGCTTGTCGCAAGGGTAATGCTGAAGTTGTGGAAATCTTGCTTAAAGCTGGCGCCAATGTTGATACAGCTGGCATGTACTCATGGACGCCGCTTTTAGTTGCCACCTCAGCTGGTCACACTGATTGTGTGTCAGCACTGCTTGAAAAGAAACCCAATGTAAATGCCCTGGATAAAGATGGCATGACAGCGCTGGCAATAGCTAGTAGAGAGGGCTTGCAAGATATTGTGAGTTCCCTGATTGGCACTGGAGCCTATATAAATATTCAAGACCGTGTAGGAGATACACCACTTATTCATGCTGTTAAAGGAGGTCATCGGGGCGTTGTTGAGGCTTTGCTGAAGAAGCATGCTGACGTCGACATTCAAGGCAAAGACCGAAAGACTGCATTGTATACGGCTGTGGAAAAGGGTCACACGCAAATCGTAAAAATCCTTCTCTCTTCTAACGGTGATTTGGAATTGGCAACGAAAGATGGTGATACAGCCTTGCTGCGAGCTGTTCGTAATCGCAACCTAGAAATGGTACAAATGTTACTGGACCGTAAAGCAAAGGTAACAGCAAGTGATAAGCGCGGAGACACCTGCCTTCACATAGCAATGCGAGCTCGTTCCAAGGCGATTGTCGAGGCTCTCCTACGGAATCCAAAGAACAGTCAACTTCTGTACAGAGCCAATAAAGCTGGTGAAACTCCCTACGCCATTGATACACTTCATCAAAAGACCATTCTTGGCCAGGTCTTCGGATCTCGTCGCCTAAACACAAACGAAGATTCCGAAGGAATGCTCGGCTATGAACTGTACTCGTCGGCATTGGCTGATGTCCTCAGTGAACCTACCCTCACCACTCCCATAACAGTTGGTCTCTATGCCAAATGGGGAAGTGGTAAAAGTTTCTTGCTTAATAAGCTGCGAGAGGAAATGAATAACTTTGCCCATCAGTGGGCCGAGCCTCCAGTAAGTGCAAGTGGTCTTCTGTTCCTAGTTTGCCTGCATATTGCTTTAGTCTTAGGCACAGTGGTTGGCTTATCCACGTGGTCGACGATTTGGGGAGCAGGCGCGGGGTCGCTTTTCTTGGTTGTGGTGTACCTGATTGCTGCCGGGATAAGGTACGCGAATCACAGAATGGACATGTATTGGGCATTTTCTATACACCACGGAATAGTCAAAAGAATCGGAAAGCTAAGATTAATACTTCAAGTAGCGTTTTGTCATCCGCCCGGAGCGCAGAGTGATGCACAAGCAAAGCCAGTTAGGTTTCACTTTGCCGAAGCAAGTAGTGCATCACCGACAGGCGAAGGTGCCGTTGCTCAGATGTTATCGAATCTTTTCGATGCCATTGAAACACACTACGGCTGGCCGGCAACTCGCCTCTATCGTGCCTTTCAACCTAGGGCAGTAAAAGCTTCTTCTGGCTGGCGCTGGCGCCGAATGTGTTGTGTGCCCATCGTGTTGGTCTTTGAGCTGGGCCTCTTGACATTTATCGCTGGCGTATGTTTGATCATTTCATACTTCTCCTACCATCCCGAAGTGGACCGTGACAGCGTGCGTATGACGATTTTCGTAATAGCTGCCATTTTGATAACCGTCGTGTCTACAAATTTGCACGTTCTTGCCAAAGCATTTGGTTCACTGTTCATCTCACAAGGAAGACATCTGAGGAAATCAGTGCGACACAATGAAGGAGCACCATTGTCGGCACTTGGAGCAGAAGTAGCTCTTATGACTGATATGGTTAAGGTAAGATTATTTAAATATTTTTCATGTTCAATAACAAAATGGAGATTTGTTTCTTTACTTTTTAGTGCCTTGATGCCTTTAAAAACCAACAAAGCCGACTTGTAGGCGTTATAGACGCTCTAGATTCTTGTGATACCGAACGCATTCTGTCTGTATTGAATGCCGTTCAAACTCTTCTTTCTGCCCCCAATCGTCCATTTGTACTGCTAATAGCAGTCGATCCTCATGTTATTGCCAAAGCAGCTGAAGCTAATAGTCGTCGTCTTTTCACCGAAGGTGGAATCGGTGGTCATGATTTCCTGAGAAATCTCGTCCATTTGCCTGTTTATCTACAAAATTCCGGACTACGCAAGGTACAGCGTGCACAAATGACTGCTTTGCTCTTCAAACGGAACTATGCTGACTTCCAGTCAGATGAACCAACTTTGGGGCACTCAGTGTCAGCTCGTCGTCTATCGAATGCATCTGAAATTATGTCAAGTCAAGAGAAGCTTCGAGCTCCATTAAATCCCAATAGAGGTGGTAGTAAAAAACTACGCTTATCAGAGTCGGTGGCTAGTTCTATTGGTTCGAATCTACATCGTATTGGACAGAATCCTCAGGGTGTTTTAGATATGTCAAAAATTATGTTAACAGATGACTACTTCAGCGATGTGAATCCAAGAAGTATGAGAAGATTAATGAATGTGATCTATATAACAGGTAACAAAAAAAAACAAATATGATGAAGAGAGTATATTTGTTAACAGTTTGTATTTTATTTCAGTTCGACTTTTGAAAGCATTCCAAATAGATTTTAGTTGGTATCGTTTAAGTTCATGGATTAATCTAACCGAACAATGGCCTCTGCGTGCGAGTATGATTGTCCTGCAACATGATTACGCTATGGACTCCTTAGATGATTCTGTTTCTTTACAAAGTGTTTATGAAAAGTAAACTTTACTTAAATACAAATTATGGAAAAATTAATCTAACTTTAAAATTGTTGTTTTGTAGGGTTCGTCCGAAATTAGGATGCCTTCGAGAAGCAGCACCTTTGCTTGAACTTGATCGTGACGAGCGGAAGCTCGATGCCTTTTTGCAGCTACACAAATCTGATTTGTTAGTTGCTGACCTTAGAATATTTCTTCCATTTACAATTAATCTAGATCCATATTTAAGAAAAGTATTAAAAGGTAAGTAGTTAGGTTGTGTATCAATTGAGCAATATCTTATTGCAATTATTCAACAGAGGATCAACAAGCCATTGAAGATGAAGGAGCTATAGTCATCCAATCCAAACCGAATATACCACCGCCAATTCGCATGCCACAATCAACGTATATGGCACCGCCTTATGCACCATACCAAGTATTCCAAAATGAAGCTATGTACAATCCAAATGTGATGCATCCCCAACCTTGTATTATTCCCGATGTTCGAACTCCAGTAACTCCAGCCATCCATTCCCCAATTGATTCGTTTCCAGTAAGTTTACAAATAAAATTGTATTAACATTTCATTTCTAATATTTTCCTGGATATTTTGTTTTCAGGAGGACATTTTACAAATAAATTTGTCAGAACTGTCTGTGGATGGTGTTGTTGGTCTTTTGGAACGTATTGAAGATTTAAAACCCGCCTTGCCAAAGTTAGCACCAGTCTTAAAAGAGAACTCTATTTCAGGAAGAGTTCTTAAACACTGTGATATAAATGATTTAAAATCGGTATGAACGCCAATTTACCACCAACCGAAAAGTATTTTAAGTTTCTCTTAACTTGTGTCTCGATAGGTATTAGGTCTTTCATTTGGTCATTGGGAATTGTTTCGATTGTTAATTACAACACTGAGGGATTGTGAAAAAATGCAGAGGAAACCTAAACTAACACCAGCCATAACCACCGATAATATTAAGGAAGCGCCAGAAATTCATACCCTTGCTCCAAGTGCGCCGCATTCCCGAAAGAATTCCAGTACCAGTCATATGGAGAAACAGGTAAGTTTATTTATTTATTTTTTCTTGGACATAAGGAAGAAAGGGCTCTCAAACAAAAGAATAATATTATGATATTCATTGCAGTTTCTTTAGTGAAGCATTGATTAATTATTTGGGAGAGCCTCATAATTGCAAAAATACATCCCATTAAATGTATCATTGAAAGCAAAATTAAAACATTCATTGTTTTATTTCCAATGTCTTGCAATGTTAATTTATGTTTTCACATTTATCATAATTAAAGACAATTTTTTGTTTTTGTTTTTCTTAACAACAAAAAATTTATCACAAAACGCAGCTTAAAGTTCATGATTACGAATATATACAGGTAAAAAAAAAAATCAAATCAAATATTCAGTCCAATAAAATAATTATAATATTATTACTCTTCATTATTAATTTTATTATTGTTAAAAGATTTAATTTCTTTTTATCTCTGGTGGTTCGATGTATAATATTATTTGTAATAAAAAGTTTATTATTTTTTGTATTGATGTTGTATACTTAAATTGTATCTTTGAATAACTTTATAACTATTGGATTAGTTTTTAATTATATATTTGAAAAAAAAAAAATAGATAAAGAAATTAAGTAGGTACTTGTTTGAAGGCTCGAGAATCTAAGCATCTCATATTTGGATAAGATTTTTTTAAAGCCCTTTTGACGGTTTGAGGTGGATGGCGTATGTGGAAAATTTCGTTTGTCAATTTAACTGAAGTGGTATCCTCGGCATGATGGTTAGTGCGTAAGACTTTCATGATAGAGATCTTGGGTTGGTTCCCTGCTTGTGAAACCTTAAATTTGTTGCAGGTACTCCCTATTGCGAGGAATTGACAAATCTTAAAAGAGTAATCCTTGTGCTTTCTTAAACTGTAGGTCCCCTCCATACCTGAACCGTGTCGCACACAGGAATAGTTGACAGTTGTAAGTCACTAAGCTCTGGTTCTCTTAAGGGCCCCGCAGACTGCAGACTTTTTATCGGCCGATAGTTTGGTCGACTTCTTAATCAGTATGGAGAGCATACTGCATACATGACGATTGTTTAGTCGGCCGATAGTTCAGTTTGCTCTGTGATTTGGCGTCGTGTGCGTGTATTTTGAATATGGCGTTGCCCAAATCACAATTGTTGATTGTAGAATAGGATGCATCCAATACTCTCGGAATCTCTTCTTGATTTTCCTCCTCCGGAGTATGATGATAGCAATCATTTTTCTGGACAATATTTACATTCTGCGACCGCTTCAACAGTCAGTTACAAACTAGTTCGAGAATAGTCGGCCGGCTGTTGGATAGTCTGCGCCCTGTTCACCAACTAAACTGTTTAGTTAGCTCGGTGTGCGCACTTTTCAGCATTGGCCGATAAAAAATCTGCAGTCTACGGGAGCCCTTAAGATTATTGCACCAACTAATTGATTTGTTTTAATATAACTGAATAATGTTTAGGTTCAAAAGACTAATCTTATTTAAAAGAATTCGCTAAACAGATGAATAGTTATACATTGCATAAGGATTTATGTAGGCTCTATAGATTAGATAGATAGATAGCTTAATTCTTTATTATACAACAAAATGGTTTACAAATTTCATTTCTTAAGAATAAGAGCATGGCATTCCTGCCTTCTTCCTGAGTTAAGAATTAATCTGTAGGCTCTATGTAACGTTGCGAAAGTTCCCATTTATAAAAAATTCTGCTAAAAATTTTAGTTATATAATGCTTATATTAAAAAAAGTACCAAAATGGAGCAATCTATTCCATTTATCTGTCTATCAAATCAGCTGTTTGTCATAACAAATAAAATATAAAAAAGTAATTCCAATTATTTGTATGATATTCTCTTTCGAAAATCTATATATTTTTTTTTAAATTCTTCGTTTCTTAGGCTCATTGGGTTAAACCTTTTTTTATAAACTTTCTGCCTTCTTGGAGTCGGTAAAACGCAATTTAAGTTCTTTAAATCATTAATAAACGAGCTAAACTGGAGAGGCATTATTGTTTTTATTTTAATTCCAAAAATGGAGAGAAATCAAAATGACATTTACGAAATAATAATAACAATAATTTCCTTATGTAGGGTCTATTCAACCTCAAAACGCGTTTAGCTTATTATGGGACTATGTAACCTTGTATAAATAAATTTCATTTTTTAATATTTATCTGATATTTGTTTAAGAGTAACAATAATCCGTTTTTTAAGTTGCTAGTATTTTGAATTTTTGTTCTTTTTATAAGCATAGACATCTGAAATTTTGAAAACCATATCTTCAAAAAACTAATTCTAAAGTATTCTAAACTCTGCGATGACTTTTAATGGAGTTCATATAAAATCAATAAAATTACTTATTTTAAAAGCATCTTAAAGTCTTATGCTTAAGTATAAGTTTGTATGATAATTTCATTGCTCATATCAGTCACATTCGATTGAGTTGTCATATGTTGCTAGTTTCTATTTATTTCAATAAATTACAACTCCTCCCGCTTCAATGGAGCATTGTATTGTATTATTATTTTCTTTATTATTGCAATGTTATGTCCATATGTATTTTTATTTATTAGTGTTTTAATTGTCATTTCACTTTCTTAGATCGTAAAATAATATCCCATATTTTGTCCATATACATACTATATTATTTCTTAATTTAATAAAATCATTTTATTATTTCAGGTTACTCTTGAAGAGCAAATGATTTGTGGTGCCTTGCAAACACTTAACGAAGAAGCTTTTGAAGATGTCGCTAGCAGTGAAAGACCCAGTCCAACCGGGTTACCAACAGGTGAGATGTTAGCTCAACTACAATTAGCACCAATTCGAGAGTCATCTGAATTCGGTTCACCGTGTGATGATGGTCAATATTTAAATCACAATAATATGAATCATCATTTACATCATATTCATCCGCACTCGCCTCTAATTAATGATTTTAATAATTATTCTTTGCATTTTAATAATAATCATGGTGGTAGTACATTGTCATTAGCTAATGTGGGTGGCCACATTAATAATGGACAATTTAAAGAAATCGACATGTATCAAGTGCGTCATAGTTTAGTTGGTGATTCAAGTACAACTGCATCTGTACAGCTATTAGCAGCTGCACAGAGAGCCGCTAACTATGACGAAGAACAAAGAAGAAATGCTACAGTTCCAACTGTTGTTGTTATACCAAATATTGATGCTAATGGAGTTGATGATACAAAATTGTAGGATATATAATTTAATAAATTATTATATACATATATATTATATACATACTTACATAATTGTTTGTAAATAGTAGTGTTTAGTAGACTAATTTTGGTGGAAGAACAATTTATGGGTTATTTTCTAATTTGGTGTTTCAATTTTAGTTTTTAAATAGAAAGTAACAGTTTAAGTTTTAAAAGTATCATTTTATTGTGTATATTAATTAGAAACAACAAGATTGATACCCTAAATCTAAAAGTTATGTTAAATGCATCAATTCCTTCAATTGGTTAAAGCGGTCGTCATGTTATAGTTTTGATAGTTGCCTCCAATATTATTGATAATTATGAGGAACTTTCTTGTAGATATTTTCCTATAAATACTTTTTAGGAAGTTATGGCTTGAATAGCATTTTTTCCTTAAGTATCTGTAGTAATTTTGTTTTTGATTTATTTAAATTGGATTGTTGAGGTTTTATGTTTGTTGGCTTTTATAAATTGTAAGAACAAATTAAGACTTACTGCTCCCGGTGCCCTTTTTGTTAAGGGGTAAATATATTTAGGAATCTAAAAAATAATTCCAGAATTTTAATCAATTGTTAACTAGTAAAATAGTATAACTAATTTTTATTAAAAATGGTGCAACAAACAAACCTAAATCTACAAACAAACTTATTAATTTGAAATGTCAGACATTCGTCACTTCGAAAGTGAAGCTTAATAAAACAAACAGAAATGTATTCTGTATGCATCGTATTGTATGAACAACAATATCATTTAAAGGGCTGGCTTGGGTGGTCTCAGGCAATAAAAATATAATCTTGTTGGAACCACATAAATTGTCAAAGCTATGGTCTTCAATCGCCGGCTGGCCAAAACAGAAATTTATATCATTAGCAACACTTCCACTTTCTGATTGAGCGTCAGCCTGCATTACGCTGGTGCAGCGGCGGCGGCGTTACGACATTAACAACGTTTTCAATCTCTTAAAATTTTTCACAATTTTACTGACCATAATAATAAGCGGTGGGAACGTTTAAATCAGCACTTTTATAATAAGTTTGACCAATTCTGACTCGTTTTTGATCTATCTATTATCATTAATGGTAAACAACTATCAGCTAATATTATGAAACTTTAAATTACAGCTGAGTTTGACAGGTTTCAAATGCCTTTACCTTTATACATTTAAGTAACCATTTTTTGACTTCAACTTTAATAAATTTAAAGAGATACCTAGTAATATGCTTAAATCGTTGAAAATTAGCAAAATCATCATTTTAGCATTGCTTCAACATTTAACTAAATTGCTTAAAATTTTAAATCCTTGCAAAAGCTTTGATTGATTTTGTTTGTATCTATCCCTAGCTTTGAGTAAATTTTTGTAACTTTTGTGTTAGTTGTTTTTAAGATCAATTTTTTAAACTTCTTTGGCATCATTGTTTGTTAGCAATGACAATTTCCAGCTTACTGAAATGAAGTGTTTATTTTCTGATAATGATCCTTTTGCTTAAAATCTCGGAAGAAACTTTTCAATTTTTTAAAGCGTTTGAAAAAAGTATTTTTTCTATTAATATTTTCTATGCTCTGCTTTTTTGCTTACACAAATTTGGTATTTTATTCATTTTTGTTTTTGAATTTTAAGGTTTGGCAGTTGAAAAGTCTTTGCATAAGCTAAGGCTAAACGAAATTTTCTCAAAAAGTATTAAGTGATTTAAATAAATTTTAAATTTTATAGTTATGGAGAAATAGTATGCCAACAATTAAAACGTAATATCCGTACTGCTCATCAATTTACCATTGAGTCGAATTTCGCACGTACTGTTACTTAACAGAGATTTTTTTCTAGTTACACTGAACGAATGTAAAATGCTTTACTAGTCTCAATATTTTGGACTAATTGCAATGTGCAGAAATACAAAGCCAATGTGCAACCACAAATGTAATGAATATACCTATAACACTCACTTTCGAACCTTGGGTCAAATTTGTTTTTGCACTGTCATATTTCACTGTGTTTATTTCAAAATGTCAAATTTTAAAACTAATATATAATGGGTTTTACTTAAATATGTATATAAAAACACAACCTGTGTCCCCTTCTTTTAAAGTTCAATTTAGCGCTGAGTTTTCTTAAAAATGTGCGTTTATGAAATTTATGAAAAGTTAGATTTCCCAAAATTATATTACAAAATTTGTAATTTTTAGTTAAGGGATGTAAAAAATCAATAATTTCAAATCCTTCTGTCTTACTTCATAATTTCATTTCATATTCCAAATTAAAACTTCGATTTAAATCTAATTGAAACACCGAGTTCAAAGAAAATAATTTAAAACAGATATCAAATCTACATAATCATTGGTTTAAGTATATGTACTTATTTTTTTTTTTAAACACAAACAGTATTGTTATATTAGTTATTGTTCTTTTACATACAAATTTAAAAAAAAAATGTTTTACAAAGGCTATGCAAACAAAAAAGCAATAGATTTTAGACATTTTAATAAAACAAATATATATAAAAATAACAACAAGACATTCCTTATAAAATATAATAATTAATGACATTCACTTGGTTTATATTTTATACTTATAACTATACTTAATTGGTATTTTGTTAATATGTATATTTCTATGAATTTGTAAATAACGTACTTATTTATATGTGGTGGCTTTCTTACAATTTAAAAAATAAATAAATATTGTTTGTAAATCACACACATAGTACCTTGACAGTTTTTCAAAACCAAATTTTAATTGGAAAATGAAAAAAAAGGAAAGGATACGTAAAAGTTAATAATTGTCTTTGCAGTGGTTTTGTTTTCCTTTGAATATTTTATTATTTGCCTATTTATGCATTTATTTTTGTAAGTGTTTTAAAATAAAAACAATAAAAAACAAAAAATGTTAAAAAAAAACTAACTTTATTATTATAAAAATAAACTAACAATTAAGTTAAAATTGTATACCTATATTTTTGTTTGGCTATAAATAATATTTGTTCGGTAAAATGTGATTTTTTAACATTTGGCAATATTTTTCTTTTACTTATTGTTTCTAAAACTTTAAATATAACAATTGTATTTTATGACAACAACAACAAAAAGCATACTTATATGAGGAAAAACATAATAAAAGCATGAGCTTGAACAAAAAAAAAGATATACCAATTGAATTAAATTAAAAATTAACATAAAAAGTATTTAAAAAAAAAATAATAATAATAAAATATATTTGCAATTTCACAGCAAAACAAAAGTGGCGTTTTATTTAAGTTTATATTTATATATTTTTTTCAATCATTCTTATTACGATTGTTAACTGCTATCAATTGATAGAAGTTGATAAATATTGAAACTTTGTTTAAACTTAATTTGTTATAAAATTGAGAAACTTCTTTAATTGATGCTTTTTTTTTCTTATTCAAATTCTTATCAATTGGATTGTTAAATACTTAGTTCTGACATTTATCAATTATCAATTGATAGTTGACAATAGTAATGAGGAGAGGATAATTAAGTTAATATTACAAATAAAATGATTTGGTGTGTGCTTATAGAAGAAAAACGCTGTTGCATGTGCATTAAGTGGGTAATATTGTGTCGCTTTTTGCGAAATATGTGTGTTTTAATTTGTTCACGGGTGTTTTAATTATCTGGTGTACATTTTCCTATTTTAGTTTAAAGTTTATATATAATTTTTTAGCACTAAATGGTTGTGGTGAGATAGATAATAAATTTAAAAAAGGTCTTACTATTTTTTTTTGTGGTGTTGGTTTAGCTTTATTAAACATAGCTTAGATAGTTTTGGAATAACTTTTAAGTGTCTTCCAAATGACTTGGCCCTTGAATCAAGATGTAAAAAAGTTTATTTACATACTTAAACCGTCCCTCGCGTCGGTGAACTCCAATTAATTCGCTGAATCCAGCCAATTAAATGGGCGTGTCGAACCCATAGTGTCTACTTTTGCACTTCTAAGCGCAACAGGTTTATGACAGTCTTCAATATCTATGTCATTATTTTAAAATTTGTATAGGCCATTTTTTGTTGACAGGTGCTGACTGAAAGAAAAATTTAGTTTTTTGAAGAAAAAATTCACACATACATATGTGCTTTGGAACTTTGAAGCATTGAAAACCCAATATTTTAATTAAAAAATCAGTTTTTAGGACTGATTTTCATTTTTAGGTTATGGTTAATTTGTTATTTTCCTATCTTTTGCTACCTGCTTTATTTTTCACATATTTACAAAAATACTTCAACATCCATAAGTCGGTGAGGGGAAACATTTTAGTTAGGTACATAATTTAGAAAAATAAAAATACTTTACAACTTATCATCGTCTTCTGCTTTAGTTTGCATAAAATATATGAAATCTCTCCCACAGATATAGATCTACAAACAGGCTTTTTCCAAACCCCAACATTGCCTACAGCATTCTCTACTCCACCATCACCATTAATTCAACGTCGTGATTCCATATTAAAACAATCAACATCATTCACTGGTGGAACATCAACTAAGACTGACAAACGTGTCTCAATCAAACAGGGAAACAATAATCTGCCACACATCGAGTATGTTTCGGAGAAACAAACATTACCCTTGGAACGAAAAAATAGTAAACTTCCATCAGGTATGTTTTTAAACAACAATGATTTTGTATGGAATATAAATTAATTAATTTATTTATTTATAGGTCGACCTGCATCATTGGTTATAACAAAAAATGAAAAAGTAGCTCAGTTCAAATTGGTTCGTTCATCGTCAATCGATTATGAGGATATCGAAGGACAAACTGTGAATAAGGCTGATCAGCCAGAAGATGAATCGGCACCTTTAGTATTTACCGTGAATAAAAAATAATTAGATTTTAAGTTTAAAAAAGAAACAAATATTTTAGTAAGATAAAAGTTTAAATATAGCACAAATCCAGATATTACAAACTAAGATGTTCAATACACAGGGTTGTTATATAAAAAAAACTGATAAATAAAACGAAAGTATTTAATTTATTAAAAATCAAATAATTCTATTTTTTATTCTCTCAACTTAATTTGTTCAATTGACAAAAATATTAAATTTTTAAGGTGGAAATGAAATAACTGCGCAAATGTCAGTATGTTTGTTTGTTGTATTTTATTTTAGATTCACTTTCCACAACATAACTACATACTTAGAATTTAAAAACTACATTTTACTTATTACTTTTATTAGTTATATTAAAGTAGCGGATGATACAATAATTATTTAGATTAGGACGCTAAACGAAAGCTTAGGACTTTCATAATTTTCAATGTTTCTATGAAGCATAAAAAGGAGCATCTCCATTTCTGAGGTGTTGGTGGGAGATTATTGATTTCAGTGGCATGAGTGGTTTAAATGACAATTTTTAATCTTTCTTGTAATAATTATTTTTAAATAATTTTAACTATATCCTTGCAAAACCCTAGATTATTTTAATCGTACCCTTAAATGCATGAATCTAGAAAGAAAGATAAGAAATATAGTTTGTTGTAAATACATTGTATTTCAAACCAAAAATCACTGTTGGTGTTTAGTGGGGTGAAATTTAAATAAACAAATCTTATTTCTGATTGATTTTAGAAAATACTTTTGAGAATTAAAAGAAATATTGGAAAAATGCATTAATTTTCCATTGACTTTGTGTTTTAATAAGCTGAGAGAACTCTCAGTGTTCTTTGTGGATGATTCTCTGAGTAAAGTTCGAACATCTAATACAGTTCAAAATGCATCTACGTCATCGATTGCAATCGCTTCAACGGTAAACTCAAGTCGACAAATACGTGACACAAACACAACTCGCGCTCAGAGATCTTACAAAGGAGAATAGACGAAAAAACCGGTTTCTATTGGAAGAAAAACTACTCTTGCGGGATCATCTACTCCGCGAGAACAAAATTCTCTAAAGAAAAATGTTTCTTCTAAAAAATCTCTTTCTGCTGCTCAACCTTATCTCACTCAAAAACAGACAAAATCAATTTCAACTAATACTCCAGTGAGCAAAATAAACAAAGATGTTGCGGTTAATGGAAATTCTCTTTCTGCTGCATCTGATGCTAATGAGATTATTGCCATTGGTGATATCAATGCTGCTGTGGCTATTGTTGATGAAAATGTTGCTGTTGGAGATATTGCGGTTCATGATGCTGAAGTTTTGGATATTGCTGCTGCTGTGGATATAAATGGTATTGTTGCCTCTAATGATGCTGCTGGTGCTGCTGTTGGTATGGAATTGAAACAAGTTGTTCCTGATTCCTCAAAAGTTGTTGCCGATATTCATGCTGCTGCTGAACATGTTGCTGCTGTTAATAAAAATGCTGTGTCTGTTTCTAATGATCTTACTATTGGTGCTGTTGATAAGAGCGATAAGACCTTGGCGGCGCCTACTGCTACGTCCCATGTAAGTGATAAAATTATTTTGGGTACTAAATCACAATTTAGTGATCTTAAGATCGTAAGAAACACAAAATGGTTTCATATTGGAAGCTTTCACAGATCCACTACAGCTGATGAAATTATAAATTTTGTGTCTACTAATTTTCCTATCAATCCAGATGAAATTTCTTAATTTAAGCTCATTAAACACAATGAATCTGATCTGAACTTAAAGTTTGTAAATTTTAAAATTGGGATTTCTACCGAATGCGCAAAAAATATATATGTATGTATGTTGATACATTTTGGCCTCGAGGGGTGAAAATTCGCCCTTTCAAATTCATTTCAAAAAATTAAGTAGGATTGAGGAATCGTTGATTTTCTCACGATCAGATCTGTCAAAACCTAATTGCATGGAAAAAATATCCTGTAACTCATCGCTTAAAGTGTACTATCACAATGCTAGTGGCATCCGAACGAAAGTTTCAGAGCTTTTTATCAACTCAAGTCACCTTGATTATGATATAATCTTAATTGTTGAAACCTGGCTCCATCCTGGTATATCTTCGTATGAACTTGTCTACCGACGTGACAGATGTGACACCCTTTCTGAACGTGGAGGAGGTATTTTGGTTGCCGTCAGTACCAAGCTACGTTGTAAAGAAGTTTCACTACTTCATTTGGATGTTGAGCAATTTTGTATATCGATCAATTTATGTTCAACAAAAAATGTTACTTTATTTTTTATAGTAAGTTACATTCCACTTAAGAGTGATTTTGAAGTTTATGAAAAACATGTTATGAATATTGAAAATATTAATAATTTATGTTCTGATTTTGATAATGTTTGTTGTTTTGGCGATTTTAATTTATCTAACATTGTATGGAAGTGGTCTGAAGATGATAATTTATTCATTGCATGTAATTTGATGAAATATTATGAATTCTATTTAATTGATTCTCTTTATTCACTTAATCTCAACCAAATAAATTGTATTCATAATTCTTTAAATAATTTGTTAGACTTAATTTTTGTATGTAATGACTTTCTTAATTCAAAAGTCTCACTTGTTCCCTTTTCTTTACTTAACGAATCTCTTCACCATAAGGAACTATTTATTTAATTTAAACTGTATTCTGTATTCTAGTTTCTTTAACTTTAAAAAGGCAAACTTCATTGAACTTAACAATTTTCTTGAAAATTTTGATTGGTCCATTAATTTTGTCAATCTGAATCTTGAACAAAATTATTCGCGTTTCGTGTCTATTATTTTCGACAGTTTTAGTAGATTCGTCCCGTTTTCGAGAAGATCCAAACATATTCAACAAAAGCTCCCGTGGTACAACAAGCAAATAATTAATCTGAAAAATTTAAAAGGTAAAGCTTTTAACAAATTTAAGCGAACTAATGATAATTTAGACTACGCTAATTTTAGCAAACTGCGCAAAGATTTTTTTAGTCTTAATAAATTCCTTCACAAGTGTTATAAACATAATGAATATTAAGACTAACATTAAGACAAATACTTCTTCGTTTTGGACATACACATATAAATGTGAAGAGAAATACGTCAGGCTACTCATTGAAAATGACATTTGGGGACACTGAAGCATCAGACACATCATCAATACTTTGTCTATTCGCTCACTTTTTTCAATCCGTTTATTCACCTGCTAGAAATAACAGTTAAAATTGAGAACTATCGTGGTATTTCCAAGTTGTCTGCCATCCCTAAATTGTTTGAGAGGCTGGTAAAAAAAAATTTGAATTCATAACCCGAGATCATATTTCTGACCGACAACATGGCTTTGTTTCCGGTCGTTCTACAACAACTAATTTAGCTCTTTTCTCAAATTATTGTTAAATTCGTTTGAAAGTAAGAATCAAGTAGATGCGATATATACCGATTTCAGTAAAGCTTTTGATTCGGTGGATCATTCCACTTTAATGCACAAATTAAAACTTTATGGTTTACATTCTACTCTTCTTGATTTGCTGTCATCTTATCTAATGGGAAGATCTCAAAAAGTCATAATAATTAACACTTTTTCGAGATCTATTCAATGCAGCTCAGGTGTTCCTCAAGGAAGTCATTTGGGTCCGCTCCTCTTTAATATTTTTATAAATGATATAACTACAGTGATAAAATATTCTCAATACCTCCTTTACGCTGATGATTTGAAACTCTTCTTAAAAATCAATTGCCTCCATGATTGCAAGCTGCTACAGGATGACCTTAACCATGTCTCCGATGGTGTAAATTAAATTGTCTAAAATTAAATATACAAAAATGCAATTCTATCTCCTTCTATAGGTCCTATATCCACATTAGCTTTGACTACACGATCGATTCTAATGTATTATCTTGTGTAGAAAACATAAAAGATTTAGGTATTATATTGGACAAAAATTATTCCTTTAAAAGTCACATGGATTACGTAATTGGAATAGCCAACTCAACTGTAGGTTTTATAAAACGTAATTGTGTTGATTTCAGTGATCCTTACGCATTACTATGCCTATATATATCTCTTGTGAGACCTATATTGGAATATGCAGATGTCATTTGGAATCCGGGTTTTAAGACCTGCTCTGATCGTTTAGAAAAGGTTCAGAGGTGGTTTACTAGATTCATATTTTATAAGATGAAGTGGACTTCTATCCCAGATTATAAAGCAAGATGTTTAAGTCTCTTGAATTAAGAAGAAAAATTCATGGTATAATGCTTGTGAGGGATATTTTATGTTATCACGTACGTTGTCCATCTTTGCTTTTAATTGTACCAATTTATGTTCCGTCAAGAGCTTTGCGTGGTAGAAAATTTCTGTTTGATTTTTTTCACAAAACAAGCTACGGTAATAATGAGCCGATTTGTAGATCTATAAGGCAATTCAATGAAGTTTGTCAATTTATTGAATTAAGTAATTCTAGGGATTTGTTTAAGGCTATTTTATTCTTATTGTTTTTAATTTTTAATATAATATTGTAATAGTTATCACAATGCATTAACATGCGCCCAGCTAATGCATTGCCACGCGCATGCACATAATTTGCTGACCTGTAGGAAAGCATGTTAGAACTGGCTGCCCATTCCCACGATCGCCGAATATCAAATATCAGTGCATTGAGGTAAATGCACCGAAACATAGAAGGTCACTGACCCAGCATATCATCGTGGGATAGCTTTTAAGTTAGGGAATTAGTTTTTAAGTATTCAGTCTAATTGTGACCGCGACGAAGATAGGTTCCGAAATATATTTTGATTTTTTATTATATAATTCTAATCCCGGTGTTTTAATTAGTAAGTCGAACCGTTAGGCCGTCCCTTCGGGGGGCTGCGTTCGCATTTTTTTAGATGTCCTCTCGCAGGACTCGATAACTTAATACTTAAATTTTAAGATGAAATCTGTTAGCTTTAAGCTTGTAGATAAATAAATAAATTAAAAAAAAGTTGTAAATGGGAAGAAACCACGATAAATTAAATCTAATATATTAAACGTTTTAAGAAAGTGAAAATATTCCCCAGGTTTTTTTTTAAACACAGTGCGAGCAATTAGGAAGGGGGGATAGGATTAGAAAGGAGATACTAATGCACATTGGTTTTGAATGTCTGCACATTGCAATGAGTGGGAAATATTGAGTCTGGTAAAGCATTCCACATTCGTGTAGTGCGACTAAAGAAATAATCTCTGTACTTTACAGTACGTCCGAAATTGGGCTCAAGGGCAAACTGATGAGCATTCCTAGAAGAACGGGTATTACGGTTGAATTCTTTGAGGGGAGGAATGCAACTGGCTATTTCATTAGAGTATTTTTTATGAAAGTAGCGATAAAATAATGACAGGCATGAAACCTTACGACGACGATGCTCGAGAGATATAAAAGTTTCAGTTAGGCAACGGTCACCTATAAGTTTTAGGGCTCACTTTTCAATTCTTTTCAAGAGACTCAAGAGGGTAGTAGGAGCACCTACCCAGATAAGGGAATTGTACTCGAGTTTCAGACGAATATAGGCTTTATAGTTTAAAGCCAGATCAGGAGGGGTAAAAACTTCTTGCATCTTCGGAGAAAACCTAAACATTAAGCAGCATTTTTGGCGATGTCAAATATGTGATCACTCCACAACAAGTGGTTTGTAATGCACATATCTAACACTGATAGCTGTTCAGTCTCTTCGATGTAAGTACCTACCACTCATGGATAGTGGCATTGGGGGAGGGTTACGCTTTTGCAATAGTAGACAGGGTTGGAATCGGCTAAGGTGATAGTTGACTATCAAATTTTTGACAAATGAAATGGAGAATTACTGTTATGATTTTCGTAGAGCTGATTTCTCCAAACTCAACAATCTTCTGAGCTCAGCCGACTTTGAATTAAGTTCCCTCAACACACTCAACAATAGAGTCCCTTACAAATTGGTTTTATTTGATTCTCTCATAATGTATTGAAGAATCAGTAACGTTCTCTCGTAAAAAATATTTTACCTCTTCTCCCCTCTTGGTACAACAGAGAGCTCCGTAGCCTAAGAAATACCCGTAACAAGCTTTGAAAGATCTTTTTACAGTCCAAATCTGATACCGACCACAACAACTTTCTTCTCGCCTATAATTCTTTTTCTGAATTAAGGGAATGCCTTTATAACCAATACCTTAACCAAATGGAAAATAACCTTCTCTCTGATGCATCATCAACATCTTAATGATCCTGATCCTCACTACTTTAGTTATTTATATGGTTGCACTTAAACCTCTCTTTCATCTCTTACAACAACTGAAGAAATGGTACTTGCCAAAATCGTAAACCTCAAAGAAAACTTTAGCCCTGCTCCCGATGGCGCGGGCGTCCCATCAGTTGTTCTAAAAAAAATGTATGCATTCTCTATCAAAGCCTCTAACTGTACTCTTTGAACTCTCTCTTTCCCAACGTGTGTTTTTCCTCATATAAGGGAGATTCATTTATATTTCCGATTCATAAACGAGGCAATAAAACTGAAATTAATAATTATAGACCTATTGCTAAACTTTCTTGCATCCCAAAACTTTTTGAAAGCTTAGTTTATGATTCCGTTTCTTTCTTTTGCAAGCCCTTATTCTCCCCCGCTCAACATGGTTTTCTCATAAGAGAAATTTTATCAAACTTAGAGCCTTAGGCTTTCCATCTATATTTATAAACTGGATAAGCTCCTACCTTGCCCACAAGGTAGTCACCTTGGTTCCCTACTCTTCGTCTTATTTGTTAACGATGTCTGTCTTAAATTAAAAAAACTCAGACATCCTAATGTTTGCGGATGATAAGAAAATCTTTAAGATTATCTCAACTCCATCTGATTTCTTACTTTTTCAAAATGATCTTAATATCTTTTTTGTTTGGTGCATGCATAATTTCCTAGAGTTAAATGTACGTAAATGTAAACAAATGACCTTTTCGCGCAAACAAATCCCATCTCATAGAGTTTACTACTTCCTTAATGACGCCGTCAACGTAGTCGATTCTATTAGAGATCTTGGTGTTATGTGTGACAAACACCTGAATTTCCATTCCCATTTTGACCAAATTATTAATAAAGCTAATAGATCTGTCTCTCTTTTCCATATCCCTCATCACCGGACTAGTCTTCGACTTTAACATTTCCAAATCCCATCTGAAAGATACCCTTTACTTTTTCCCTTTTTGAGTCCGCATTCCTTGTCCCTTTTAATTTTAAGTCTAATAAAATTAAAATAGTTAGTACTTGTACACTAAAGAGCTTTTGTATGGGCCTTAGGGCCCACATAAATTAATGTTGAAAACTGATAACAAGAACAAACAAAAAATTGTTAAGTTAGGCTATGTTCAGACCAGGGTTGTTGCGGATGTAAAAATTTTGTCATCCGCGGATGCGGATTTTTTGAGACTAACATCCGCGGATGCGGATGCGGATTTTAGAATTTATTAAATAAAAACAATAATTTTAAGTCCGTAAATAAAGGAAAATTTTATTGATTATCTTTGCGTTTAATAATTAAATTTAAAAATGGGTGAGTTATATTTAATAAAAAGCAAGATTGCAGCCTTCTCAGACTGCAATCTGTTTCTTAGTGGATCGTATATTAACAAGCTATTTCAGAATTTAATGTTTATAAAAAAATATCATACCTGCATCTTCTTTCTTTTTTTTTTTAAAAGATTTTCATTATTCGCACTCTCAAATAAACCAAACTCCCATGGGTACTTTGACTTCATGTGGTTTTTCAATGAAGAAGTCGTGCGTCCTTTTCGTGAATATGTTTTTTACACTCGGACATGTCAGGATCATTTTTGTTTAAATTAAAATAAATCCAGATGATGCTTTTTGTTGGTGGCGGCATTTATGTTCTGTATCTGTATCACTTTTTCACTAAATATATAAAAATAAACTGTGTCCTCTGGCCACTTAGCAAGAGCTTTTATATCCTCCAATCTGTGATTATTGCATATCAGTATATCACTTGTTCTTGCTTTTGTCGTCGCCTACTTGGGACTGAAATTTTTGAATTTAACAGTTTTGCTAAGGGTGAAAGGGTCGTTGTTGTGGATCATGATATAGTATGTCGTGTTGTTGCTATTTTTCGATTGCAACTACAAATTTGAAAAAAAGCGTTTAAAAACATCCGCATCCGCAACAAACTCCGCATCAGTTTATGCGGATGCGGATGTTGGAATTATTGCGAATAATCCGCAATTGCGGATGCGGATGCGAATATTCGCAACATCCCTAGTTCAGACGACCATATTTTTCTCGTATACCGTATACGGGATTTTATCGAATAGAGTAGTGGCAGCAAGTGTTATATTTGTGGGTTCACACAAAGCCCATGCGGGAAAATCCCGTATTAGTGAAATAATTTTTTCCGTATACCGTACGAACTTGTCGCTACTATTCGATAAATCTCGAATGTATTTTTATGGTATACATGATTAGTAGCGCTTATCTTTATATTATGTCGTTCACACGAACAAAATTTCATCGAATTCGTTCATTACGTTCAACGTTCATTACGTCGTGTTTTCGATTTTCGAATTATTATTATTTTTAAGCTATTCAAGATGGAAGACGATAATATTTCAACAGAATTATTTATTTCACTAATTGAAAAACGTCCTAATTTGTGGGATAAGTCATTGGACATGTATAAAAATAAAGTTGCCACACAAAATTCGTGGAGAGAAATTTTAATAAATATTTATTCAGGCTTCGACATACAAAAATAATTAGAAAATTTCTGTTCGTAATTTCTCAGGCTTAGGTAAAATTTTTCAAAACGTTTTTCACGCTGTGAACCATTCTCTAAAAGAGGATGTACCCCTCTTTTAGAGAATGGTTCACAGCGTGAAAAACGTTTTGAAAAATTTTACCTAAGCCTTCGACGTACTAACCGTTTCTTATTAACATTTCTATACCAATAAAAAATAAGTGGAATACGTGGATCCATGATGACGATGGTCGGTTAACTGCCGACAGTGCTGTGTCCCCTGCCACGCCTCAAAACCCGTACGTGAAAAAATCGAATCGAATATTTCTCGTGTGAAACGCCGCAGTCTCGTATTCGATAAAACCGCATACGTGAAAAAATCGAATCGAATAGTCGCCGTCTGAACGTAGCCTTAGTGTTAAGTTAAGTTAACTTAAGTTAAGTTATAGCTTGTATGAGTGATTTTTGTAGCTATTATCTTTTTGGCAACACTGGTTTAAACAGCTGACACACGTTTCGTGTTTTGTTTCATTATCAAACATCTTCATTTTGGTCTATAATTTTACCATAAACCGTCTTACAAACGAACAACGCTTGCAAATTATTGAATTTTATGAACAAAATGCGTGTTGTGTTAAGAAAGTTCATTGCGCGATTCTTTTATTTTATGGTCAGTTTAATCGACCCACTGAAGCGGCTATCGACAAATCGTATTTTTTCTATGCATTGGACGTCGACAACATGTTTATTATTGACCACTTCCAATGCCTCCGCACACCCCGTCTACTATGCGACAATCATTTTTTATAGGCAAAAAACTAAATATAAGTAAAATATTAAGCACTGATATATGTATGTAAGTAAAGTAGATTAAAAGGAACCTTTTTGAAAAAAAATTTCAGAATAGAGGATTCGCTCAGGTCAAACCATGCCGCAGTCAAAGTGTTAAACCACCACGAGATGAAAATATCGAAGCTGTATCGGCCAGTGTTAATGATGACCAGCAATTATCGATTCGTCGCCGTACTTCTTCAAAGATGTTGCGAATCGTAACGTAACTGTGAATGGTGAGCGCTATCGTCAGATTATAACCAACTTTTTTTTGCCCAAAATGCAAGAGCTTGACTTGCATGACATGTGGTTTCAACAAGACGGTGCCACATGCCACACAGCACGCGCAACAATGGACTTATTGAGAGGCGAGTTCGGTGAACATTTTATTTCACGTTCGGGACCGGTCAATTGGCCGCCTAGATCGTGCGAATCAACGCCTTTAGACTATTTTTTGTGGAGCTATGTTAAAGCTCATGTCTATATAGACAAGCCCGCTTCAATTGACGCATTGGAAGACAGATTGAATCATTTATTCGTGAGATACCAGCAGAAATGTTGGAAAGAGTATTCCAAAATTTGACTTAACCAAAATTTGACTAAGCGGATGGACCATTTGAGGCGCAGTCAAGGTCAACATTTGCATGAAAAAATCCTCAAACATTAAATTATATGGACCGTACTATAGATTCAAATAAAGATTTTATGCATTTTTCTGAATTTTATGTGTTTTTTTTTGAAAAACTTTCCTATAGCTTTTAAAAAATCATTCTTTAATAAGCCGAATAAATATAAACTAAGTTACATTCTTTTCATACCTTCAAACACTAAAACAACATCTTCCTACTTCTTTTCAAGGATGAATTCTGTTAATCAACGATAATTTTTAAAATTAATGCAAATTCAATTAATTTTATTTCCAGTTAGGAATTTAAAAATTTATGTTAAAAATCCACTATATTCGTGCACTGTGGCGTATACTTATTTTTTTTTTTTTATTGAAGTAGCTGTAGAAAAATAAATTTTTAATATATTCAAATTCTGAATTACATACAAATTTAAAAATTTAAAACAAGTACATATGTAAGTATCTAAATATGAAATACATAAATAAATAGAATACGTTCATATATGTACATATATGTACATAGCGAAGTACATAATTATATTTAAATCTTTAACAAATTTGTTTAGACACAAATAAAAAACATTTGTAGCAGCTGCTCTTTTCCTATGGTATACATATGTAGATAAAATACAACATTTATTGAAATAAGAAAACATCTATCCAAAACCATATTATTCATACACATATTCGTTATCCCAAATTTAAATACCTTTCATTTTTCCTTGAGAATATAAACGTACAAAAATAAATATTTAAATTCCCAAATGAAGCAACTTTTGATGATGCGGTATTTCATGCTTTACATACTCACCAATAATTTTATCTTTTGTTTATGTTTTGATTTCATGATTCAAGAAGACAAGATACAAAAAAATGCTGAGCTGGAGTTGGTGTGTAAGAATCAAAATATCAAAATGCACACACAAAAAAGCTTTGGAAGAAAATGATGAAAATAAATTAATTTAATGCGAAAGTGTTAAGATATGACGTATGTATGTACATGTATCTAATGAAATTTCGCAAATATCACGTACATTAGAATAAATAGGATTTTGGATACGTGATAAAGACAGTGTCACTATTTTATAAAATTAAAAATAAGTATAGTCAATGTACTTTAAAATTTACATTTACGAATGGTTTTGTTCCGGGTGTCGTAAATTCAAATGATGCAAACATTACCGAACTGACGTAAATTTTGTGTAAACGTTTGCGTAATTGGAATCTAGAAATCTAATATACAAAATACATATAATAGACGTAGAAAATACTTTAAATGTTATTTAAACTCATTAATTTATAGGTGTCCGAGGCATACAAAAATGTCAAAAAATACGCCATTCCCGTTTGCCTTATGAGCCATAAATACCTTAAGTTTCTAAGCGCAAAAATAATCATTGTTAATATCTGCTATCTAAGATGGCTTACCTAGATTACAAACTTCAAGGCACTTATTGTTTAAAAATGATTTGTCCTCCGTGAGGATGAGGCTTCGTGATTTGTATCCTGTCAGTCCAATTTTACACTCATTTCGTTAATTTTGTGTTGAATGTTTGATTTTTAAATAAAAAATTGTTCCTAGTTTATCCGCATAGACCAGAGATTTGACTGATACATTTCTTGAGATATGGACACCAAATGTTTTGTTCAATAAAGGGGTGGTTGCAGTGATGGATTTACGTCTAGGCCCGTGAGGCCCAGGCCTAGGGTGGCATAATTTGAAGGGCGGCAAAATTTATGAAATGCTTAACACTTGAAAGCGTTTCTACATTTAAGCATACCTTAATGAAAGGCACAAATATATCTTCGGTCTAAAGGGCAAGAGTACGATAACTTAGGCGACAAGATATTATAACGGAATTTTTTAGAACAGTTAAAAATAAGCATTTTTTACTATGGGAGGGGGGTCTATCTCCCCCCGTTTAGGCAGGAGGGGCAATTTAAAAAAAATATTACTTAAAATGGGAAAAAATTCTTAAAAAATAAAGGTGACACTTACAATTAAGTTGTATACATTTTTTTAAAGCCAACATTCTGTTCTATTAGCCAGTTTTTAAATCAAGTCAAAACTACGCGTAGTTTTTGAAAAATTTAATTTTAAACTCAAAATTTGAGTAAAAAAAGTTAAAAAAGGTTTAAAGTGTAACTTTTTCAATACTTCAAGATTATCTACCATTGTTTTTATTTCAGAATTTATTACTCTTATTTGTTTTTGATCAAAAACTGAAAACTAGATGATTTTATGTCTTTTAGTTTCTGAGAAAATTGAAAATAAAAATTGAATTTTAAACTCAAAATTTGAGTAAAAAAAGTTAAAAAAAGGCTTAAAGTGTAACTTTTTCAATACTTCAAGATTATCTACCATTGTTTTTATTTCAGAATTTATTGCTCTTATTTGTTTTTGATCAAAAACTGAAAACTAGATGATTTTATGTCTTTTAGTTTTTGAGAAAATTGAAAATAAAAATTTAATTTTAAACTCAAAATTTGAGTAAAAAAAGTTAAAAAAAGGTTTAAAGTGTAACTTTTTCAATACTTCAAGATTATCTCCCATTGTTTTTATTTCAGAATTTATTGCTCTTATTTGTTTTTGATCAAAAACTGAAAACTAGATGATTTTATATCTTTTAGTTTTTGAGAAAATTGAAAATAACCACAACTACTATTTTAATTTAATTCTTTTTTTTTTGCTTGAGTGGTCTTATTTTGATAGTAATATTGGTATTTGCGTATGCGTAATACGTGTTTGGGTGTATGCAACAGTAAGGTGTGCGCGAGTTTGGGTGTATGCAACAGTGGCATCTGTAAGGGGGGGCATGCTGCCCCCCTGCAACCCCCCTGCTTGGGCACACTATAGGATTTGGGGTGGGTGCAAGTTGGAGTGTGTGCAAGGTGGGGAGGGTGCAAGATGGGGTGAATGCAAAGTTTTTTTTGCATTTAAATAAGCTGGATTTAAGAAAAATTAATTTACCCTAGGTATATCTTAATCCAGATTCGATTATTACTATCAAAATAAGACTACGTTAATACTTAAGCAAGGAAAAAGTAATTTAATTAAAATATTTATTTTGGTAATTTTCAATTTTCTCAAGAACTAGAAGACATAAAGTCATCTAGTTTTCAGTTTTTGATAAAAAACAAATAAGAGCAATGAATTCCAAAAAAAAAACAGTAAATAATTAGAAAGTTTTGAAAAATTACACTTTAAACCTTTTTTTTTAACTTTTTTTGCACAAATTTTGACTTTAAAACAATTTTTTTTTAAAACTATGCATAGTTTTGACTTGATTTAAAAACAAGCTAATAGACAAAAGTGTTGGCTTTAAAAAAAGGTATAACACTTAATTGAGGGTATTACCGTTATTTTTTAATTATTTTTTCCATTTAATGTACATATTTTTTTTAACTGCCCCTACCGCCTAAACGGGAGGAGATAGACCCCCCCTCCCATAGTAAAAAATGCTTGTTTTTAACTGTTCCATACAAATCCGTCATTAAACTTTGTCGCCTAAGTTATCGTACTCTCCCCGTCTAAAGTATCGGAACGCATCCAAAATCATAACTTCTGTTTGCCAATTTATAAAGTCAATCTAGAAAATCTACGTTAAATTTGAAATTGCGAAAACAAACAAAACAGAACTGTAAGATAGAAAAATCTGACCTCATCTCTTTGTTTTTGTATCTGCAGGGATCAGTAATAATGATGATGCAGACTTTAAAAATTCTAGAAATGTTTATAGTGATAAAACAAGGTATTGTTTCAAAAGTTTATTTCAACGTACCCAAAAATGGAGGGACTCAACATGAAAATTCTGACTTTCACAAAACTAAAGTTAGTCATTTTAAAGCTTGAGTAGTAGTTCACGGGCGTGTTAATCAAAATCTAATAAAACAACTCGATGAAGATATAATGGAAACAAATTTTTTACCGAGCAATTGCAATTATTAAATCACTAGCAATAAGAGGCCTGCCATTTCGAGGAAATTCAGAACGAATAGGAGATCCTCATAATGGGAATTTTTTAGAAACAGTATGACTCCTTGCTAAATTTGTTCCATTTTTATCTGAACATTTAAAATTGTATGCACACCCTGGTAGTGGCAATACATCGTGTTTATCTAAAACAATCTAAGAAGAAATTATACTGTTGATTCAAGAAAAAGTACTACAACAAATTTCTAGTGAAGTGCAATCTGCTAAGTATTTTGGTATAATTGTAGATTCTACGCCTGATTTAGCACATGTCGATCAGCTTACTATAATTATACGATATCCATGTACGTGATAACGGTAAAATTGTTAAAAGGTTTCTAGAATTTCTACCAAATATCGGCCATAAAGCTAAAGATATTAAGGATGTATTGTTAAAATCTCTAGAAATACTTTATAAGAACTATACAATTTCTTTACTATATCTGCTTATCGTTGGGAAATCTTGGTGCAGCGTACAAATTTAAGAATAAAGAGTCTTTCTCAAACTCGTTGATTTGCTCCAATGATGCATGTTACGCATTAGAAAAAGAGTGGCCTGCAATAATTGATGCACTGGAATTTATTGCCGAAAGCAGAGATGAGAAACCGACTACGCGATCTGAAGCTACGAGATTGCAGCAATCTTAGTCGTTGTCTGAAATGTAATTTTAGGTCGTTTTAATGCTGCTAGCAAGAAGCTTCAAGAATCTCAAGCTGATTTATCATCCGTTGTGCAGATCTATAGACATGAGAGACAGAAAATTTTCTGAATATGAAAAAAAAGCTAAAGCACTGTCTGGAGTTCAGGATTATTATCGTTATGATACTCGTCGCCACCAGAAAAATGCAGCCAGATGACTCACGGGTAAATGAAAAAACACCTTTTTCTGGACCAGAAAATGTTCGCACAAATGTTTATTACTCTATTTTAGACACTCATAGTCTACAATGAAATAGATACAAACGAGTTAAAAAATCTTGCCAATAAACTAGTCAATAAGTATCCTGACTATTTGGAAGAGACGTTAGACAATGAATGTATTAATTTCCATTATCAATTCAAAGATTCCTTAGCAAAAATAGAAGATGCCATGTATTGCATTCCCGGAGTCTTCTAGATGTTTATTCAAATTTGAAAATTTTTGAATTGATTAATATAAAAAAAAAATATTTATTATTTGTCTATCTAAGGATTACAACTTATTAATCTTTCATGTTAATTAATTATATTTATAAATTATACTTCAATAAAATAAAGTTATTTTGAAAAAAAAAATATTGGATACAAATTTATGAAATTAAATTTAACAATAAGGGCGGCGCAGCGAACGGGGCCTAGGGCGGCAGCAAGCCTAAATCCTTCACTGGATGGTTGTACTAAATGCAAAAGTAACATTGGACGTCTTGTTGAAACCAATTATTTAAAAATTATTAACATCGATATGGGGAATACAGAAATCACGATTCATTAACTTTTTTTCAATATTGAATACATCCGCAATTTTTCGAATATTTTGATATTTTACAAACTTGATTTTTTTTTTGGATATTTTATGCCATTTTTTTTTCAAATCAAGAACGATTAAATTACCTCCCGAAAAGCAGCTCTCTGTATAACAGTCACTAAAATTTTAAGCGTTATAGCAGCTATTTTAGCTAAGAGGTTCTATCTAAAAAGTTAATAAATTTCGGAACGCTGTTTTCGTACAGGATTAAATTTTGCGTCTTTAACAATTTTAAATTTTAAGGAATAAATGTATTTTGTTCCCAGGATTTTAAATCAATTTAATATTTAATTTAAAAATCTAATTTTATTTTAATAAATAAAACATAAAGTTCAACTGTCCTGCCTCAACTTTAAATTCTTATCAATTTGTCTTATTATTGTATTTATAAAAAAACAAGTGACGTAAGTAACCGTTAATTTTAGCAATTAAGAAATGAAAGCGAAACAGGTTAAGTAAACAAAATATAAACCATTTCAATCCTGATCCTTAACCCACTGACAAGCTTATCAAAAAAACTACTTCTTTTTTTTTGTTACCAACCTACCTACATTTGACAAGATTCAGTAGGTTAGGTCCAACTTATATAAGGCTCTTAGGTACACTAAACGAAAGCTTTTTTATGTAGCTGACACATTGAATATACTATATGTATATAGTATATAGATACAATCATAACTTAAAGTGACGAGAGAGCTTTGTTAAGCAAAGTATCAAAAACAATATTGAGTAAATAAAGTACTACCTAAGTATTTAATTTAACACTATATGTGGTGAATGAACACTGGACAGGTGCGGGTCAAAGGGGGGTATTATTGGATTAAGGATACAAAAATAATACAAATAGACGTATTGTAGCTTTAGCTTTTTTGTGTGTTAATAACGGTAATACTTATTTCTGAGTTGGTCTTTTTGACAGCTGTCACTTGATTTATGCTCAGTTTTAGTATATGATTAACCAGCTGCCAAAAAATTGCCTTCCATCTAATGCAACTTTATTGGAAAGATGACTGGGAATTTAGTTAGAAAAATCTCCCCAAGTCAAGTCTATTTATGTCAAAATTACAGCTAACCCTGTTTTTTCATTCAACTAAGAGCTGAACATTATTACTCTGTGATTTATTTATTTTCTGCACAATTCTATTTAATGTTTCGTGTAAAAGGTTTCCTTGTCAAATTGCGAAATAAGTAATATTTCTTTGTAATACAAAATACAAATCGTAATGGACTTGTAGCTTGCCTGAGTAGTATTTTGTATACAATAATATTTTTTTGTTGTTTTGCACGATCAATTGAAGGTAGAGGTTAGTTAGGTAAAATTCCGAGTTTGAAATTTATGACACTTGAAGCCTTGGTCAAAATGTACGTTAAAAAAATTCAGTTGTCTGAATCGCATCAATTCCATAATGCATAGTCCTTCGTGCAAATTTGCTATATTTTTGGCGCTAACATCAAATTATATGCGTTTTATTTGTTTTTGATAGCCACACGTCTAAAAAAACACTCGGAACCTTAAGCTAAGAGTACGATGTAAAGAAGAGTTTTAAAAATATAAAATAGTAAAATTCTTTAAGACAGCAGAAAATAAAATATTAACTATGGCGATTAAAGAATCTGATTGGTGAGTTGCAGATGAGTTTGGAGTTATGATTTTTTTTACATTTTTATTGTGGTGAAAATTTTCAAAATTAAAAATTTGTCTAATCATTGTGAATATGTTTGTAGCTTTTACCAGGTATTCTAACTTAAACTATTTAAAATCACATACTCGCATTTAAGTACGTACCTAAATAAGTAAAATTAAACACAATTTAGGTGTCGCAATAGCTTATAGAGAACCAGGGCCTAGTGACTTACAACTGCAAACCAATCTTGTGTACCTGTAATGTATGGGATTGAAGGGACACACAGTTTTTATGCTGAATCCAAACGGCCTTTTCTGGGAGGATTTGCCAATTTCTCACAAAAGACAGTACCCTTAAAAAAGGTTTCAGGTTCCGCAGGTAAGGATTTAACCCATTATGTCACGGCTTCTACTTATGTACATACATATGTTCCTAAATAAGTTAAAGTTTAACAAAATTTCAATTTTCAAAGCGGATATCCCATACATCGCGTTCAACTATAATTTTTTTGAGCTAAACTCATTAATTCCCCACGGAATTCTTTTTCCTTGGGAACAAATTTTGCCAACATGAAAATAATAAATTATTTTTCGAACATAGTTTTGAAATGATTTGACAGTCGGTTCTTAGTGAAAAAAATTATTTGTTTTCGTCCTAGACCTAATCCTTAATTATAAATGCACACAAATGCCACAGCCACTGTAAGTAAAAATATTTATAGATAGAAAAAAAAATAATTTTATTTTTTTCTTCTACAGATTTCATCGCTAATATTACTCTATATTGTTTAAACATTTGCTTGATATGCTATCTAATTTCATCCCTCAAACTAAGAAACCAATAGCAATTATTCCTCCTATAGTCAAGCTAAGTGCATGCTTGCGCTTTTTTACCGAAGGTGGATACCAGACGGGCGAAGGAAAAGATCATTAGGTTGGGCTGGCTCAATCTTCTTTTTCGGAAGTCCTGACAAATGTCTTGTTTTTTTTTTGTTCCTTTGTTTTCAGACATTTTCTTCCTCATGTATTTTTTTTTTTATAAAGCCATACCTTAAATTATTTTTTTTTAAGAATAAAAATCATGGTTATCAACTTATCATTTACCTACTTTTTTCCATTCAAAAATAGATTTTGTTGGTGGGCCCAAAACAATTAAGTTCTTTTTCTACTTCTTTCTAAAATATTAATACATCTTCCTTAGACCGATTTGTTGTGAAGCCATTAGCAAAATCTCGTTTTTTTCCATAAAACAGATTAAAACTTGAACTTGGTGAGTACCTATTTGTTGAATTCGACCTTAAAAAGATACATTTTTATTAATATTTTCATTATTATTCAGCCTTATTGGGAATTTCTTGGGAAATATTTTTCCCTAGGAATTTTTCCCTTCCCGGGTACAAGTTCCTACTATCGGGAATTCCCCACGGAATTCTTTTTCCTTGGGAACAAATTTTGTCAACATGAAAATACATAATACATTAATTTTCGAACATACTTTTCGAATTATTTGCCCCACCAACGAACAAACACTTATATTACAACAGGAAAGGATATTTTAGTTTGAACGTCATACTTGTAAGATTTCTTTTTTGTTATTTTTTCTTAATTTGATTTAATCTATGTATATGTTAAGTTAAGGTTTGCGACGACGAGATGAAAATTGGCTTTGTAAATGATACATTTATTTGGAGAGTAAGTGAACTGCTATCCTGGCTGGAAGAAAAATATTTAAATGGTGACAGAAATTCTTGGCTATTTTTTAAATAAAACAATATTGTTATTTGAAAAAGAAATATTTGACTGTTAAAAGTCAAATAATATTTTTTTCAAGAACATTATTTATTTTTAATAAAATGATTTAAAATCATGCAAGTCATGAAAATAAAATAAATATGATCCAGCAAGTGTTCATATATGCGTTTCGCTCCGGTGCAATGGTTGGGCTCATCAGAAGACGACCATTACACCTTGTCTTGATGCATATTTTCCCGAATTAATCGAGATACATAAAGCAACTGCGAATTACATATATGGTTGCTACAAGTCTTCAGAGAAGATAAATTGTAGCTACATATGTTTATTTCCGTGCTAAGGCTTTTTGAAAAAGAAATATTTGACTGTTAAAAGTCAAATAGTATTTTTTTCCTGTATATGCCATATGTACTATTGCACCTATATTAGTTAAACTCTATCTTAGTTGGATTTTAGGATTCAGTCTTTTAATTGAAACACTATCTCTCAGACTATCAATTAAAATTAATTAAAGCAAATGATCAAATTACAGAATCAAAAACATATACAGTCATATGTATGTACATAAACCACCACATTCCCTCCAAAAATCAGCTCCTTACCCGCCCCTGCTTGCAGACACACCAATTTCAGAATGACCAAGTAACAACAACAATCGGGCTGATAAAACCGGCTTTATAAACAAACATTTATATAAAAAGCACTATTTTGCTTTTCCACGTGCTTCCACTTATACTCTCTCACTCTCTCTCCTCTCTCTCTCTCACCGGTTTTAGAAAAAAACACTTTCTCTCTTTTTGGCATAATCTAAAATGAACTTTGCTTTTATTATTTTATTATTTTTTGGCGCACTATTGGCTTTTGGGGGTGTGTTGTAATTGTAACAGTATATACTACACAGAGAGCCACACAATGAACGCCAGCGCAAATAATCATACGTAGTCGTTCTCGTCCGCCACCGCGCGCCGCGCCGCCATCGTCGTCGTTGTCTTCGCCACTCGCTGTCGTGTTGTTGTCGAAGTTTTTAGTATAAAAAAGCTCCGCATTTAACAGCTGACAGTTTAGAGGTCACCTTCAAGTATATTTTTCTCATTCAATTTTCAATCCGGCGGTGAAGTGAACGTTTGAATAAAATCTTGTTACTCCGATTCGAAAATTTTAAATATTTTTATACGACTTAAATTTTTAAATTTGACGAGAAATTTAATTCAAATTCAATAAACTTAAAAGAGAGGGTGAGAAAATTACTAGAATAGAAATTAATTTTGTTTTAATTTAAATGAACGATTTATAAACTGCCAATATTTCAAGTCATAAAAAAAAAAAAAAAAAAAAAAAAAAAAAAAAAACGAGAATTGTTATCAACTATGTACCTACCTTGTTTCAATCTACAAAATATTCAAAAAAGAAACAAAGTGGTCTAATTTTATTTTTGCTATGATTCAAAACTGCTCCTCTGTGAAGGTCAAAAGTGAATATGCTAAGATAAAAAATATTGATAAACTTTTTAAGATAAAAAAATAATTTGATAAGTCGTCAACTCGAATAAAAGATTGATTTCATCATCCATCAAATTCACTTCAGTTATGTTATGTCCATGTACTGTACACACCCGAAGTGCAAATGAGAAACAAAAAAGATAAAAAGGACTTTTTCATGTTGGAAATGCTTTGTTAATAAAATTCAATTTACAATCAAGGAGAGGATAGTGTGCAACTTTACGATGTTAATTAGTTGTTTTTTTTTTTTTTTTTAGTTTTGATTCAAAAATAGCCAACGAAGCTTTTGCTTTCACCTTCGCGTTAGTGGGTTATGTTTAGACTCAATAATCAACAAGTGCAAGTGCATCATACCTATGCCAAGCCAAGAGTGCAACGCGAAATGGTGTCAATGTAATCGGGACAATGAAATCTTTTTATTTTTTACAACTTTTTGGTATTGAAAGTTTTTACCAAAACGGATGTATCTTAGTTTTTTTTTTTGTTTTGTTTGTTTATTTATCTGAGTTTTATTTTGTTTGATTTTATTCTCGACTCTTGAGGAAGAGAATAAGTAGGTAGAAGAGTCTCGTGTGTCAACAAACTTTCAATTTCATTCTACGCATTGAATTGATAGTATGTATGTATGTAGGTAGTAGTATATAGGATATCAAAAAATGGGTGTGTTTGCAGCCTTGCAGGGTTGGATTTGTTGGCGCGGTTATTGTGGAATGGGGGGGGGGGATGGTGGTGTTGGTGATTATGCATTTCGTAGTAAACGACCTGATTACGTAAGCACAAGCTCATATGATAAAGGCTATAGATAGATTTTTATTTTTTGTATACACATGAAACCAAAAAAATGTTGCCGGTTAGTAAATGAATGACATCTGTTCCAAGTTTATTTTTGGGAGAAATACAAATAACTGATCATTTCAGATTTCAATTAATCAAATTTAATCATAAAGATGTCGCTAATAGATTATAACAATCCAACGACTTAACAATTAGTTTTATATCTTTTTGTATCAATCAAATCTCTTAAATATCTGGTTGAATAAATAGAAATAAGATTTGTGGTTTTAATAAAATTTGTATTGTACATTTTTAATTTTAACTACACTTTTAATATTTTCGTGGTTACTGAAGAAGATAATATTACTATATTGTGTGATTCCAAACAAGATTAAAATATTTGTGATAGATACAATTTTTGATTATAATACGCAACTTAGTCGCATGAATTTTCTGTGATTATAAATTTTACGAGTCGAACTTAATATTTTTGTTGGATTTCTTAGAGTAAGTGCTTTGGTGTTTTAAGAGGCCAGTAATAGCTATCATTGAAACCAATTCGGAAACATTTTTGAATGGTTATTTGAATATGTTTTTCCTTTGATTAGGAATTAAAACTATATGGGTGATTATACAAAAGTTGAGTAACTTTTGAGGATATTTTGTTTACGATAGTTTTTAAATCAAACTTCTATAAATTCGGGTGTATATGATAGCTAATCTAATTAATATATTGTTCCCAATCGAGCCAGTCACTTTTTTGAGTACATTGTAAGATATTTAAAAATTTCAGAATTTGACTGCCAGAGGACTGACGAGTATACACAGTTTTGAAAGTATTATAATGAAATTTAATACAAATTAGTAAAAATCTCTTAGGATTTAATAATGATCACTTAAAATCACTTAGTAACAATTAAAAATAATCATTAATATGTAATACTAGGAGAAAATACTACATCAGTTTTCAAAACAGACTTTTGACATTTAACGTAACGTTATTCACTTATCTTTTACTACTTTCACATAGTTTTACTAAATATTTTAAAGTAATCAACAAACAAAATCTAACAATATTCATCTTAAAAGTACTAATGATCAAGAAATGAAAAACAATAACAATTTACCTGATACAGAACTGACGCCACACTACTGACGAAAAAGACGAAATTTGAGTTTTTAATCTGGACTAATGTTTTTTTTTGTAATTTCAAATATCAACAAACTACCTACATTTTAACAAATCAAAGTCTAATACGAATAAATAAAAATAAACTTTAGATTAACAAAAAAATAACGACTCACCATAAAACTGACGTGTTGACTGGCTAAGCACGTGTATAGACAACAAACATAACCCAAACTCTGGTACAGTTATGGTGGCCGTCAAATTGTGCGACCCGCAACTAACTTTATTACCAACATTAAAATTCAAAGTGGAATTTGACGTTGAGTCGGCGATATTTCGCACGAATTTTAAATTTAAATAACACACAAGAAACTGACGAATAAAACTGAACACAAAATTTCTTATTTTTTTAAATAAAGTGGAGAACACTGCATTATGAAAGTTGTAGTATATATTAAACTATATACATCGCAGATTGTATTACTTTAATAAGTTTTCTCAAATCAATGATAATGTTTAATAGACAGTCACTTAATGGTTGGTTTTCAGGGTTGTGACATGCCAGAGGACTGACGTTTTAAGAACTAATTGTGTTTTTTTAATAACTTGTATTCAAAATGAAGAACTGAAATTGGGTGACTAAATAAAGGTCTTTCCATTGTTTTAAAATAAATTGCAATCTCAATAAAATATAATCAGACTTTGTAAATATTGGTTGATGACATCGAGTTACCCAACTTTTGTATAATCACCCATAAACTGAACAATTGGAAATCACACAAATATATTTTTTTTTGAGAAAAAAAGTTTAATTGCTCAGTTATTTTTCGCTAGAAATGGATTTTTCTACTTTCCGGATGGAAATGCATTTCCTGTACAGCTGATACTCATATGTTCATAAGTGAAACGAATCGTTCCGCTGATTTGTGTTCCAATTTCACACAATTCCAATGACAGATTTCTGTCACTAAAAATTTGTCATCAGACATTTTTTTTTCAACGACGCCTGCCAAAAAAATTCTAATGATTGGTTTCAATGATGAAAGCCAATGATAGCTATAATTGGCCCCTAAATTAAGGGGCCAGTTTTTGTTTGAGAAGAAAGTTGGCCACATTATGTTGAGAGCTACTTTAGCTTCTTTACTCTTATGCTGAACCTGTTTATTGAAGCTACCGTTAGCAGACGTTTATGTCTCTCTCAGATATTTGAATTCCTGTACTATTTCAATAGGTTGGTTGTTTAGGAACCATCTTTCTTCTCTCAACCTTCTACAACTCCGTGCCTCAAATACCATTATCTTTGTTTTCTCTGAGTTTATTTTAAGGTCCCAGATATTGCAGTACGTTTGGACCCTATTGATTTGTAGCTTGAGAGAAGATGGGTTATCCGCTAGCATAACCAAGTCATCCGCGTAAAGAAGTACTTTTATACGAATATTAGAAAAACAAACTCCACCAAATTATCTGAAATAGGTATCATCAATGTAAAGGGCAAATAAGATTAGGCTGAGGATACATCCTTGGGGAACACCTGCAGTCGTTTGAAACCAATTTGAAATCTCGGTCCCATCCCAAACTGTCGCATAATTTTTACATACAAATTTTTCGTAGACATTCAGAAATTTTCTAGATATACCAAGTGAGGCCACTTTGAAAATGAGAGCTTTTTGATTGACGGTATCAAATGCAGCTTTTAAGTCGATAAAGCAAGCATATGTACATCTTCTTTTCCTTTTGGATAAATTTGTTAGCAATACTCGATAAAGCAAAAATATGGTCAACCGTTGAAAATCCCTCACGAAAACCAGCTTGAAACATATACTTAAGCGATTGTTTGATTCCACTTAACTGATAAGTCTTTTGTATAGGATTCTAGTAAATACTTTTCTAATGGAATTTAATATTGAAATACCTCTATAATTCTCAGGTAAGCTAGCATCACTTTTCTTAAATATTGAAAATATAACAGCTTTATTAAAACTCGTGGGAACGCAAGAGGAATCGTACAAGTTGTTATAAAAAGAAAGACGAAATTGCTTGTATTCTAAAGATGAGTTTTTTAGAAATTCAACGGGAATGCCATCAATTCCTGGGGAGTTGTTGTTTTTCATATTAAAAAGAGCAAGTTCCAGTTCATCAAGGACTATTACAGAATCAAAGCATCGGCTGTGTCTGGGCAAGCATAATGAAATGAGTGTAAGTCATCTTGACATGTCCATTGACCATGATCCATTTATTTCTGAGTTGCAGCTGCTTGTGACTACTAATACGGGAAGTAGATGATCTGACAATTTCGCTTATTTGTTCTCCTAATTGGTCACTGGCATTGAAATCACCGATCAACATTAAATTTTTGGATTTGAAATTATTTAAAAAATCGTACAATTCTTCATAGACTCCCTTTAGGAAATATTTACCAAATGACAGAAATTGTCAATGAAAGTTATAACCAACCTGTCAAAAATTCCAATGATTGGTTTCAAAGACGAAAACCAATATAATAGCTATAATTAGCAACAAAAGGTTAGTGGTTATCGTTATCGTTATCGTCGTCTTCGTTCCGAACGAAATATAGGAAGATTCAGGAAAGAGAAAATCGATTGTGTTTGTTAAAGTAGTTTTTAATGCATTGGATTTAATTGTAATTTTTTTTTTACTCGGGAACTTTTTCGATTTAACTTTCTACATAAATTGGCATCACCATCAGTAGGTTTAAAAAAATATAACAGTTTCGAGTTTCGTCAAAAGATTGATTTTACTAATTAAAGTCGACAAAAACTACTTTTGGTAGAGTGGTTCCACATTGAAACGCTTTTTTTTAAGGGTACATTGAATTAAGGGTACATTGAATTTTACAGTCTTCATATCCAATTTCACTTGAAAAAATTCTCCCCAACATTCTGATAAAACCCACCTTTTTCAACTTTTATTTGCTTATAAATTCCAGCAACATTCTTTTATTATTTGATATCACCATCACCACATTCTTTCTTTATTTGATATCTGGATACATATTTTTAGAAATCCATCAAAATCCTCAACAAGACAACAAAAACAAAATAAAAATTATTGACATTGAAAAAATGATGAGATACGATATACTAATTTATCAGAATGTTTTACACACATTAAATTGATACTGTTAGCAAAAGCAATATGTACTTACATATACTTAAATGACCTTCTTTTCTAAGGCTTAGAGTAGGGTTCGAGAAAAAAAAATAAAGTCTCTATTTTATTGTGATTCTAAGAATTTTTGTTGTCTATTATTTCTTTTAAGAAATCCTAACATTTCCTGAGTGTGGGGTTTCAATGTTATATACATACATACGTCTATTAAGTATAATCAATAAGATGTAAGGGGTGGTCGAAGGACAAGTTTCTTCTTAAAAATGCATTTACCTAAATGAATAGAATTATATTTTTCCGAGCATTAGTGCTTGAATCGTTCCTGAACATTGGAATAACATTTGTCCTTCATGACTCTTCCAAAGGAGCGAATCGCAGCTCCAAATGCCATTTGCTTATGGCATGGAGTGCTATCCTGCTTGGAACAGGTAACCCGAAGAAAAGTCAGAAAAGTCGGTTATAACGGCAATGAAACTCCCACCGTTAAACCAAAAGATGTCTTGAGCCTCATTTTCGAAGTAAAATGGTCAAATGATGCCACAAGTTCACAATCCGCACCAAATTGTCACACTCTGTAGATACACTGGTTTCTCGGTAATAACGTGTGGATTTCCCAAATTGCATAATTGCGAAAATTTTGTTTGTTAACTTAGCCTATGCTGAGATGAAAATGCATGTTTTTTTTTTCTTTTTTTTATATTGGGCGCGCACTAAAGGGGTTATGAATACCCTTATAATGATTAAACACAGTGCGAGCAATTAGGAAAGGAGGATAAGATTAGAAAGGAGAAACCGATGCACATTGGTTTTGAATGTCTGCACATTGTAATGAGTGGGAAATATTGAGCCTGGTATAGCATTCCACATTCGTGTAGTGCGGTTAAAGAAAGAATCTCTGTACTTAAAAGTACGTCCGAAATTGAGCTCAAGGGTAAACTCATGGGCATTCCTAGCAGTATACGGGTATTACGGTTGAATTGTTTAAGGGGAGGAATGCAACTGGCTATTTCAATAAAGCATTGTTTATAAAAATAGCGATAAAACAATGACAGGCATGAGACCTTGCGGCGTTTTTCAAGAGAAGCAAATGTCTCGGTAAGAGAACGATCTCCAATCATTTTTAGAGCTCTTTTTTCAATTCTATCCAGAAGACTCAAGTACGTTATTGGAGCACGAGCCGAAATATGAGAGTTATACTCAAGTTTTGAACGAATAAAAGCTTTGTAAATTCTGGCCAGATCAGAAGGGGTAATCAAATTCTTGCATCGTCGGAGAAAACCTAAACACTTAGCAACATTTTCGGTGATGTCAAATATGTGATGACTCTACAACAAGTGCAGTCATGTCGATGCAAGTACCACTAATGGATAGTGGCATTGGGGGAGGATTACGCTTTTGCGATAGTAGACAGCATTGAGTTTTCGAAGCATTAAATTCTATACGGTTTTTGATTCCCCATTGAATAATGCTGTCAAGATCAGGAGGGTCATTCCGTAAAACGATAATCGTTAGACGATAGCGTTTCGACGATAGTCTCACTTTACGTAAGACGATAATCGTCGAAGTGATATCGTCAAAATGATAGCGTTTGCACGATAGCTAAGTAGGTATCGTCTGCTATTAATTTCCATTGATAACAAAGGAAATTGAAGTAAAAAAGTTTCGGTGCAGTTTAGTTTTGTTACAAAAAATATACAAAACATTAGTAATCTCTCTTAATTGTTGTTAAATAAATAAAACGATTGTAGTTTTGGAATTGCAAAAGAGGACTTTATAATGATATTGGAAACAATAAATTTGCCAGGCGGTTGTCGTTCTACATACATATGTATATACATTACCTTGAATATTGAAATTGGCTGTAACTATTGAAACTTTGGGGGCGGAGGAACATTGGTATATTCGACAGGCAACGATTTTAGTATCGCTATTGCACAAAGCACTAATCCAAAGTAGTTAAACAAAAAATATTTTTGAAACAAAGATATGTTCCCTGTGAATAAAATGGAGTCTTATCTTCATTGGGTTGGGTTTATTATTGCAGCTGATTTACAAAAATATCAGACATGAAACAAACATTTTGATATTATAGTTTTACCGTCGGTCGGCGGCAACAAATAAAAACACAAAAAGTAACAATAACAATAAACATCACAAAACAATACATTTAACAACACATTTTTTGCAAATTTTTAAAATTTCCCAAAGAGAAAAACCAAGTTTAATAACATTTTCAAGTTATTGAACAAACATTATCTTTCGTTGAGTTCATTTTGACATTTCAGTCAGAGTATTTGAAATATACTGATCGATCTTATACTGAAAACGATTGACGTGACGATAGTGATAAAGTTACGTGAATCAAATTATTGACGATATCGTTAATGATAATCGTTTTGACGATTATTGTTTCGGAAATTACGGCATGACTTCCCAGAATTTAATGAGCTTATCATACGCTGCCGTTGGTTGGTAGTCCACATCCGAAAAACAAGGATGAGATTCTAAAAACAAATATGAAAAGCTGAGGGTACAGTCATCAGCGAAACAATTTAGTGGGTTAGAAGTTTCAGACAAAAGATCATTTATAAAAATAAGGAAGAGCGTCGGAGACAAAACGGAGCCCTGGGGCAAACCCGTCAAATACTACTTGAATTGAACGGTCCGAAAGGTAATTTCTAACCCAACAAAGAAGAGATTCATCGATACCAAAAGCACGCTTGATGCCAAACTCAAATCAAATGCCTTTGATTCGTTGTCCAATTCAAGCTGCTCCTAATTCGATTTCTGAGTAAATTGCACTTTGTAAGTTAATAATGAGAGATCTTTTTATAAAATTCTCTCGAGGCTAGTGCGCGAAATGTTGAGCTTTTGAGATCGATGGCGAGTTGATAGTAATGAATTGAGTCTCCAAGTTTCGTTGTTGGCTGAGTACAGCATCAGACATGCTGTATTTTGGCAACATAATAAATAAATTAGGTGACGCAACACTGCGTTGAGAACTAGGGCCTAGTGACTTATAACTTTTAACCATTCCTGTGTCCGCGAGTAATGTTGCCAGGGATGGTAGTCACCCATAGTTTTAAGCCGAATCTGAAAGGCTAATTTGAGAAAGCACAGCTGTCAGTGTTAAAATAATCATGATTTAAAAAGAAACCAGTAAAAGACCCACCCGTGAGACATGTACATATACATATATATACATATGTATATCATTGTTATACAAAATAAAAAGTCGTCAAGTTTGGTCATATGGACAGAGTTACTTTTTCTTTAGAGCAAGTTCGTGATACAATGTCGTGCGTATTTAACTTTTTTTTTTAATTTTTTAGTTTCAATTTTTATCTCTCTTTGCAATGATGGTGACAAATAAATAATTAATTCTATTGAAAACGATAAAATAGATTGATTGTATTTTGTATTGCTTAGAGGGCAAGATGACTTATTCATTTTATTTTTATAAGTAAAGTATTCGTTCCCAAGCAGTCAATATATATGTCATTACTATAAGTATATACAATTTAATACACTCCTTTTCTATTATAGTCAATATTGGTATTTGTTGGTTGGTTCATTGGATATAATAATAATTGAGTGTGGTCTTCAATTAGGAAAATTGAGTTTCTGTATCTGATATAGTGTGGTTAGTTTTAAGTGGTGAGAAAAGAAAGTTGGATATTAAGAGACACAATATAATATGTAGATTTTCTATATTTTGTGAAATGATAGGACTGTTTAACAGATTAAAGGGTAGTAACAGAAAATATGCCAATTGAAATTTAATTGGGAAGAGAAAAAGTACATGGTCTCGTTTGGAATACTCAAATAGAAAAATGTGTTTTGAGAAAGGTACATATAGTAAGCGTGTAAAAAAAAACACGCATACAAAAAACCCTATACGGAATATTTCTTCTCTACAAGACTATATGTAACAATTCTTTGGCTTAACAAAATGTGTGGTTTTGGCCAAAACATAACTTTAAAAATAAATTGCAACCCGCCATTTGACATCCACAAACCTATTAACTAGCCAAGTTCATATTATTAGGATTACTCACTGAGTCGTTGTGGGGTACACTTGTGTAGAGAGCGCTAATTCAGTTTTTTTTTTTTTTTGATTAAGTCTTTTGAATAATTAAATATATAATGTCTTGCACAATATGTAAATCTAAATTCACAAGAAGCGAAGTAAAAGTTAAGTGCGGGGACTGTGGAAGCATTTTTCACGGTAGTTGTGTGAAAATCACTGCTGTCGACCTCGATTTTCTTAAAAAAAGTAAATCTACTTGGAGATGCCATCAATGTGCTAATCTACGGAGAGAATCTTTCTCTAAACCATCAAACAGCACAATACCATCAACCCAACGAACGCCACCAACATCATCATCATCACCGTCATTGCCACCACCAACATCATCGCCCCCACCATCATCATCATCGTCATCGAAATTGCCACCACCAACATCATCACCCTCACCAACGTCTACGCCACCACCATCGCCGAAACCACCTATTGCTGCTGCAGCTCAACCGAAACCCTTGATACCATCGGATTTTTTTCCATCAAATTCCAGCCTACCTATTGCTTCAATAACATTAGAGATGATATATGCAAAAATTCTCTCAATTGAAGAAAATCAAAAAAAACACATCAATGCACTTCTTGCCAAAAATGATGAGTGCGAAAAAAGAATAAATTTTCTTGAAGCTAAGGTCAATAACCTCGAACAACAACTGCTTTCAAATAGTATTGAAATATTTAACGTTCCTTCTATCAATTCCAAAATTCCATATACTGATGTAGCGCTTAAAGTGTTTCGTGAAGGTTTGAGCTTGAACGTGCAAGAGGGAGACATAGATCAGTGTTACATGAAGAAAGTAAAGTTAGCCAAACCAACAACAAATGGTAACACAACCACCAAAAATATTCTTCACGTAAGACTGGTATCGAGTATATGTAAGGAGAAAATACTAAAAGCAAAGAGAGAAAAAAAAGAATCGTTAACCACGAACCTACTCAATGCCGATGCAACTGTGGAGAAGATGTATGTCAACGAGTGCTTAACATATGAAACAAGACGTTTATTTAAAACTGCAACAACAATGAAGACAACGAAGAAATATAAATATGTATGGACGAGAAATGGGACTGTTTACATGCGGAAAGAAGAGGGTGACAACTGTGTAAGAATTAATTGTACTGCTGATTTTCTTAAGCTATGAATGTAGTTAGATCTGATTCACCTTCTATTTTTTCTGTATGTGATAACCCAGTCGATCTCGTAAACTCTGTAGATTATTGTTTTTGTTTACATCAAAATATACGTAGCTTGAGAAAAAATTTTCCGATTTTTTTAGCTCATCTTGATTCGTTAATGAACTTACCTGTTGTAATAGTTTTAAGTGAAATTTGGATCTATAGTAATGAATTAAATTTGTATAATATACAGGGTTATACTCTTTTTGGGAATTGTAACGACTCTTACTCTGCTGGAGGGGTAGCTGTATAGGTATGTGAAAAATGGATATGTGTGTAATTGCTCTTGCCTTAATTTCTCTAGCGCTGATGTATTAAAATTATCATTCGTCTTTGAGAATATTGATTATACTCTGTTGTGCATTTATCGACTTCATGGTTTTGCTAAAAGTGTTTTCATTGATGAATTAAGCAACATTCTTAGTGCAACTTCAGCCAAAAACTTAATTGTCTTGGGAGATATCAATATTGATATTCTAAATGAAATTGATATAGATTCTGAAAGTTACTTGTTTACTATGGCTTCAAATGGTCTTAAGAGTTTAATTAATGAACCTACCCGCTTGACAGATTCTTCTAAGAGCTGTATTGACCATATTTTTGTAAGATGTCATAAAAACAATACAAATAATTTCATTGGTAAAGTGTATGATTTAAAACTTTCCGATCATAGCATGATTGCATTAAATTACTTATCTGTCAACCATTCTCAAAACATTAAAGCCGCTTCAGATCCAGTTAAATATTGTGTAAACTTTACGGTGTTAAAAGAATTATTAACATTTGAATGTTGGGACCAAGTTTATGCCGAAAATAATCCCTCTGTTGCATTTGATCTATTTGTGGAAACTTTAAAAAAACATATTGACTCAAGTACTTTCCAAAAAAAGCTTTCGGGTAAAAAGAAACACCTTAAACGTTGGATGAATAACTATCTTCTAAATAAGATCAGGAAAAAGAAAAAATTGAGTTTAAAATGTAAAAAACATCCAAACAATAGCAAACTTAAAAAATACTATGAAACTTTGTGCAAAACGGTAAATAAAGAAATTGATGATACTCGTAATAACTACTATTGTGAGAGGTTTTATAGAGCTGAAGGTAATATTCGTGAAGAGTGGAGAGTGGTTGATAGTATTCTAGGTAAAAATAGACATTCGGTTGAAGTTGACTCTATTGAAATTGAGGGAGCTACAGAGTCCGATGTGTTGATCATTTCTAATAAATTTAATGAGTATTTTACTGAAATTTCAGAAAGATTAAAACCTGCTATTGAACCTTGTTTAAATTGCGATTGTTCCATTTCTTCAAATTTGTTTTCGGATAATACACAACCAAATAGTTTTGTTTTTGATAGAATAACATCAAGAGAAGTTTTCAAAGTTATTATGTCTCTAAAAAATAAAAATTCGTGCACTAGTGATGGTGTATCAAGTATTTTGTTGAAAAATATTGCTTGGTATGTTGTTGACATTCTAACCTTCGTTTTTAACAAATGTGTTGAAATTGGTTGTTTCCCTGACCATCTTAAATGTGCAGAAGTCATACCACTTTTCAAAAAAGGAAATAGGAAAATTATTTCGAATTATAGGCCTATTTCGCTCCTTTCAACCTTTTCAAAAATTTTTGAGAAGTTACTTAAGGTTCGAATTGTTTCCTTCTTGGAAAAGTTTAATTTCTTTTGTAATAATCAGTTTGGTTTTAGAGCAGGTTTGTCAACAGAAGATGCTATGTTAAGGGTATGTAGTCAGCTTTATGGAAGTTTAAATAGCAATAAATCAACAATGGGTCTGTTTATTGATATGACTAAAGCTTTCGATCTGGTGAACCACGATCTTTTGCTAACTAAACTTTATAATGCAGGCTTTCGCGGTAGTTTTTTCAATCTGCTGAATTCTTATTTAAAAAATAGAAAACAAAAAGTTAATAATAACGGAATCTTAAGTGAATCAAGGCTGTTAAAGAACGGTGTTCCACAAGGATCTGTTCTTGGCCCTTTGTTTTTCTTGATTTATATTAATTCCATTTTCAAATTGAAATTAAATGGTACTTCAACTGCTTTCGCTGACGACATTGTTTTTACATATTCATCTAGGACTAGCTTTGAAAGTATTGTGAACATTGAAGAAGATCTGGAAGTATTAAGGTTGTGGTTTACTTATCATAAATTGATTATCAGCGAAAAAACTAAATTGATGTATTTTAATGTAACTGGAAATAGTCTCACTGATTTTAATTTACGGTTTCACGCCCACGATTGTAAAAAATTTCCTTTACCTCTTCATAAGTGTGGTAAAAGTAATTTTATAACCAACTTAGATTGCACAGATAATTGCTTTAAAATTGAAACAGTTCAACAATTTAAGTATCTAGGAGTAGTAATTGATAGCAATCTAAATTGGAAGAATCATATTCATATGATCAAAATATACATGTTATTGGTCACACGAAAAATGTATTTAATTAAGCCTTTTTGCTCCCAAAAAGTTTTAAAAATTATATATTATGGGCTTGCAAACTCAAAGCTGCAATACGGCATAACAAGTTGGGGTGGTTCCTATGTTAATACTTTTCGACCTCTATTGATTGCACAGAAGCATTTAATACGAATTATTTTAAATAAAAATCGGTTGGCTGAAAGTTGGCCTTTATTTAAGGAGTTGCTAATTCTACCAATGAGGCATTTATATGTTTTTAAAGTTTTGAGAGAGTTTTTCAAACAAAGCGGAAATATTCTTAGTAGGAATTATCAAATGTACAACCTTCGTGTGAACAATATGAGCTTAGTTAATGTACCTTTTGCATATAGAACACATTTTTCTCATTTTTATACATATACAGCTCCAAATATTTTCAATAAATTGCCCCTATCCATAAGAGAAACATTTCGTTTTTCATGTTTTAGTAAAAAGGTTAAAGACTGGTTATTCACTTTAAATTTTAATTGTATTGAATCACTTATTTAGTATTTTTTTTTTATAAGCTACAATAAAATGAATGTAAAATAAAATATCTATAAGATGTATATTATTAATGAATTGTTAAGTATCTTCTAATATTTTTTCTATACAGTTGCTATGCAAGCTTTTTCATTTTCTTATATTTCACTTTTTCGTTTTTCTTGTATTTTAACTTACACTGATTTTCACCCCACATCAGATACCAATGAATTTTCAATGGATGTGTCATTCACCACTAACTTCTAGTTAAAGAATGAACACTATTATTCACCTTTCTTATAAATTAATTGTTATATAGCTAGTTTTAAGTTTAAATGAATGAATAAAAATACAATACAATACAATACAATACAATACAATAATAAAAGAGGTTGGGATGTGACCCACACTGATAACTTCCCATCCCGTCTGTCAATTTTTCTTACTTAAAAGTTTGTAGGTTTTCGTGTTTTGTTAAAAAAGTTGTCAGTTGAATTATTCTAAAAAAATTAAAAATTACAAACAATATTTTGCATATGATAAAAGAGTTTGATTTCAATATCTATTTTGGTTAACGAGACTTTTATTCGAAAACCAATTTTTACCAATTTTAGTAATATTTCTTAAAAGTTTTTACTTCTATTATAAACAAATACAAATTAGATGAATGAAATTAATTTGAAACCAATGTTTTCTATTATTTACGAGATATCGAAAACCGAACATGATTTTTTACCAATTTTGCGTACTATTTTATGTAGATTTTAATTTTGTATGCAAAAACTGACTGTTTGATTTTTATAAAAAAAACTACTGAATGTTGAAAACAATATTTTTTATAAAATAAAATTAATTTGAAGCCTATATCTTAATTTTTTGAAAAGATATTTGAGTCGAAAATCAATTTTTACCAACTTTTATTAATTTTTTTTAGGTTTTTATTTTTTGGAATAAAAAAAACTGTCAGTTTGATTTTTCTCAAAATTTTACCGAATGTTGAAAACAATATTTCTTATAAGATAAAATTAGTTGGAAGCCATAATCTAAAAGTTTTTGAAAAGATATTTGAGTCGAAAATTAATTTTTACCAACTTTGGGTAATGTTTTTTATGTTTTATTTTTTATAAAAAAATCTGTCAATTCGAATTTTCTCAAAATTTTACCAGATGTTGAAAATGTTATTTTTCGTTGCACGAAATTTTTTTGGAGATAAAATCATTTTTTATTCGTACAATTTTCGAGATGACAAATATTTTTTGTCAGTTTTTTTGATTTATAAAAAAAAAACGTTAATTGGATTTTTGTCTAAAAATATATTTATCTCGTATCACGTTATAATATATAATATAAAATTTAATTCAAGTCTCTAGCGTTATTGGTTCGTGGGATATTTAGGGTTAACCAAAATTTTTACATTTTTTTTAAACTCCTATTGTAAAAAAAACCACCCACGTAATTGTCTTTAGAGCCCTTCCTGCATCTTTCTGCATTATTATCTGTATAACAAAATTTATTTGAAGTCGATATCTCTACTGGTTCTCGAGCTATGGACGACGAAAAAAACGTCGCGAACGTACGGACGTACGAACGTACGTACACACGCACGCACAGACATCTTTCTAAAAATCTTTTATTTTGACTCTAGGGACCTTAAACGTCGAAAAATGTCAAAATTTTCAATTCGACAAATCGGACCCATTACAATAACTTCCTATGGGAAGTTAATAAATTGCAACCCGCTATTTGACATCCACAAACCTATTAACTAGCCAAGTTCATATTAATAAAATAATAAATTAGGTGGCACAAGAGTCTTTTGAGAACTAGGGTCTAATGACTTACTCTTAACTCTTAAAGATTCCTGCGTGTAGTAATATTGTAAGGGATGGAGGGGACCTACAGTTTTAAGCCGATTCTGAACGGCTAATTTGAGAAAGCAATTTTTATGACAAGAACTAGTCTTAGAGGACTTTTCAATTCCCCGCAGGAGGCAGTACCCGTGAAAAAAACTTTAGATGGCACAGACAGGGTTTGAACCCAAGACCTCTGGCATGCGAAGGTCATATTAAGAGGTTTTATTTCGATATTTTTTAAAGTAATAAACAGTCGATTGTGGAACATTGGGATATAGCGGATATTTTTTTAGACGTGTGATTTTCAATCTAGTAATACTTTTTTCAGAGTTGGTCTTTTTGGCAGCTTTCACTTGATTTATTATCAGTTTAGTTTGCCTGAACAACGTTGCCAAATCTTACAAATTTATGATCACAATAATATTAGTATTATTATTTAATCCAACAACTTGTGGCGTAGCCTCCAAGATCGTATGATTTAATATCCCTGGATTATTTTTTGTGGGGGCATGTGAAGTCGCTTGTCTAGACAGATAAGTTTGAGACGACTGATGCGTTGAAAGAGAATTTTGTGCACGGTTTTCCTGACATACGGCTCCAATTACTGCAAAAAGTGGTTGAATTGGGCTCCGGCTGGAATTTATTCGAGCCAGCTGCGGTGGCTACGTGCCCAAAATCATTTTTAAAACATAATACCAGATTATAACAAAAAATTAAATGTGTTTTCCTTCTTCCTGAAAACCACACTTTAAAAAAAAAAACTTTTACTTTATCTTTCATGACTCTTAATAAAATAGTCTAAAGGTCTTAAACGAATTAGATTAGAAAACTTTTCTTGCACAATTGCTTTATTGTTTCGTTTATTTCACATCAATGTCTTCCAATTCCAACTATTAAAACCATTAATCATTGCACGGTGCGGCAATCCATTCACAATTGCATCAGCCTCATTAACGAATAAGTAAGGTCCAATCACACTGTCAGCCCAAAAACCGCACCAAATAGTGTCACGTTGAGTTTTCGAGTCCCAAATGCAACGTAGCCCCCAAGGTGAAAATGCGCATCATCATCACAGAAGATTATCGGGCAACGCACGAACATCTAAATCCTTATCTGCTTGAGTTCTTTTGTTAACTGAACTTTTAAACAATAAATTAAGACTTTAGTTTTTATGCAAAATACTTTATTACATTGTTTGTGAAATGCCTTTTTCCAAAGGTCGACAAGAAATCGACAAAACTAGATCTTCGTCAACACTACTGCTTACAATAGTAATATTCTCAGTAATTCTTGTTCTTCCAACACCTAAAATTGTTCCATCAATTTGATTATTACTGCCCAACTGTATAAAACCAACAAACAATAATAAAACCTCTTATTGTGAAAACTGTCTTTCAACAGAAACTCAATCATTTTAAAAAGTAACCGATAAAATTAAATCGAAAGAAATACTTAAAAAAAAAGTAATCGTTCTCTTAAAAAAAGTAATCGTCCTTCTAAGGCAAACAAGACTGTCAGCACTTAAACAGTTTTATCAATTTGCTTAAAACCTACACCCTTTAACTTCCAGTATCTATGTATATTGCATATGGCTTCTTTTGGTTCCTGCGGTACTCATGAATAATGAAATATACTTCCAAACTATAATAAACACAACATTTTTGAAAGGAGATTTTCTATGGTAGAAAAAATAAAACATCTTATCACATAAGATAATTTTAATGCGAAAAATGTTAACATAAATCCTAAGTTTTGTTACATAAACATTATGTTAAAAGCTTTTTCGTTACTTTTTGTATACTTAAAAAAAAACATCAATTGCGTAGATGTTAATTAGAGGTAAAATCAAAAAATTATCCAAGAAAAATCCGTCAACAGGGTTTCCATGTTTTCAACTAGTTTTATAGCCCAATTGAAAATTTGTCGGTAACCCAAATCTGGAGCCGAAAAATAGCCTAAATACTTTTAAGTACCGCATCTTCCTTGATAGTAATAAAGGTGAGCAATGTTTCACATATGAGTGAGCCGACAATATCCATTTATACAGACCACTCGAAAACGGATGTTAGAGTAGGAGCAGGTTACTTTTATGAAACACTCCACTCAATCTTGATAACTTCTTCAGACCCTCCGATCAAAGCAGTATCTTTGAAGCCGAGGTATAAGCCAGTGACAAAAGCTGAAAATCAGATCTAAATGATGGCGCTATCACGGTCTGATAAAGTGATAACACTATTTTCATTGATTACCAAGGAACAATACGATTTTTGCCATAGTAATCAAATCGAAACTTGTAAAATACTGTCACCTAGAACTCTACTGGGTACCAGATCACAGTAATGTTACTGTGAACGAGAGAGCTGAGGAGCGTGCAAAGATAGGTACAAAACTGGACCAATCCCATATAGATCCACGTATAAACACCCCTTTCTGTGAACTAAGACAGGTCATTAGTTGTTATTAGATACTTGAAGAAACCAATGATAAATGGAAAAGCCTCGAAACCTGTGCCACAGCCAGGAAATTATGGCCCAAATTCGACAAAACTAGATCCTGTTTCATTTACACCTAGGCAGAAAATTTCTTCGATTGTTTGTTAGCATAATAATAGGTCACAATCTGTTGGGTTATCATAAAAATAAAATGCGGCTTACTAACGATGATAAGTGCAAGGGCTGCAATGATGAAGAAGAGCAAGAAGACACAGCCTACTTGTTATGCCACTGCCCAGCACTATCCCACACTAGAAACAAACTCTTAAGCTAAGTGTACACGATTGCCAGATCTGTAAATATTGCCAGATCTGTCACTGAAAAATTTGTCTCGAATGGCTGACAACCGTCTACACACCAAATTGATTTGCAGAAAAATTTGTTCATCAATCATTTTGAAGACAAATTAATTTGCAGATGTGGCAATCGTGTGTTGTGTACACAAAATTCATTGGGAGATCACCAAATTTTTTTCATTTTCTGACGTTTCTGCAAACGTCTGACAATGAATAAATTTGCAGATGCCGTTTGAGGAACATTTGCAAATTTATTCATTGGCAGACAAATTTTCTGACTGATGCGATGTGTGACAATGAGCTGAAAATAAATTTGCAGATCCAAAATTTGATTTGGTGTGTACACGTTTGGCAGGAAATCTACAAATGCTTGCAAATCTATTGCTAGCTATTTGGCCAAATTAGTTTGTCGACATTGTCAGACAAATATTTGGCAACAGATTTGCAGATGTTTGAAGATATCTGCAAACCGTGTACACACAAATTAAAATTTTTAGCTCATTATCAGCTCATTTTCACACATTGTCAGACGTTTGCAGATCTGACAATAATTGTCAGACCTGGCAATCGTGTACACTAAGCTTTAATCAGATACTGCTTCAATAATATTGAAGAACTGGTAGACATTTTAGGAAAGAGCCTATTAGGCTTAACAAGAGCCTTGGATTATCTTAATCTAGCCATTTAGAGCAAGACAATCCATAGACATCATAGGTTATTATATTTTATTTTTACGGAAGTTCAATATTTCGGTGTATCACAATGGATTTTGTATTGACCTTATTGTCATCATCAATCGCTAGCTCATCTACCTAACAGATCTAGTCCAAATAGAAGCTTAACATTAATAAATATTTCATAATCATTTCACATGAGTGACAGAAAATATGCGTTTTCTTATGTTATTTACAAAATATCGACTAAGATTAGATATTTACTATTTTCAGCGCAACTTTGATTTGCAATACGAAAATTAATGCCGTCAAATTTGAATAAAAACAGCCCAATTTTCGAAAAATAATAATTTAACTTGCGAAAAAAAAACAGGATTACAGGATGATCAACTTGCACCACCGTTTCCCACTCTCGCTCTGTTTAAAGAAGTTTGAATAAATTTGTATGGGATTGATATAGAAAATAAGATAATTAATCGATTCCAACCTTAAAGTTTTATGAGTTAAATTTTTGGAACTTAAATTTTATCTTTGCAGTCTAACTCGATCAAATTGAACTGATAAGAAAAACTTTTAAAAAATTCTACATTTTTACTTTAAATGCTAAATGAATAAAATTAAAATTATTTAAATTTTGAATAATATGCTTTAAAACTCAAAGAATTTTATTTGCACCACAAAACTACGAACTGGAAACCTAGGTATGTTTATATAAACAAGAAGTCATTTTTACAAAAAAAAGTATTATTTTTAAATAATTCACCATTTGTCATAAAAATGTTATAACGTTGTAAAACATTTATTGCGCGCCAGAATGTAAATTAAATTACGATCGATATTCCAATCGAATGTCATCTGTTCAATCACCAGACGAGTCGCGGTGAGCGACTCCTGGTGCCGCCGCGCCGACCAACCGCCACACCACAAAGTCTATATTTATAACGAAGCATTATTTTTATTCAAAGCAAAACAATTAAATAAATTAGCCTCTAAAGAAAGACTGCGCGTTGGTCTTTCAGCTGCAGCTTCTTAACTCAATTAAACACTCACATCTCATCACTGTCTGATTCTTTCCCCCTTATAGACAGCGGCGGAGCAACAATATATAACATACGATTAGTTAAGCTTAACGAATTGATTTTTTTTGATTTGATTGTGCCAAAATCAGACTGAGAGAGTTGACTGTAATTGAATTTGCGGCGAATTATCAGCGAACACAACGGTGAACAGTCTTCATTATTCGTTAGCTATGATCGAACGGTTAAATCAGTTCTACACGCACTCCAGGTCGTCGCTAATTTCTGCATGGCTCTTTGTGCTGCAATTGCTAATAGACGTTTATGTTTGGTTAAAAAGTTCTCTAGCCATGGGAAACAAGTCAAGTGCATTGGAAATGGAATCGGTATGTCATATTTTTTTTTGAAATAACGTCCTCCTATTATCCGTTATTATTATGGAAAGTGCCATTGCGATACAGTTCAATTTATTTAGCGCATCAATTCCCTAATCGGTACGAGTATATTGTTGTTTTCGCCGTTGCGTTGTTGCCCTAATTGATCTTGTTGATGAACTATTGCATTTTAATCGGTCTTGAATTCTCGATACAATCAATTGTTGTCACGGTATACCTTGAGAGCAGAGTCATAATATACTCAACGTAACGTCAATTGAAATGCTGTATAAAGTGTGAAGAAGCTTAAAATTAAATCGATGCAATTCAGTTTCCTTGTTCTAAGTTTAATTTTGTGACTATTTTTTTTTTTGTTTTATTGTTTTGATTGTTGCGATTTAAAGTTAAGAGCGACTAACGGGCGCCTTGATAGTTTTGCTTGATCGATAAATACCTACGTACAATCAATTGACGAGGTAAGAGCGAGATGTGTGGCTGTTAGGGCCAAAAATAACCTTAAATGTGATGCAGTTGATTGGGCGGCTAGTACGACACGGCCGGCGGCGGCGCGGCGTCGGTCGTTTGTCTGCCTGCGATCAATTTAGAGGAGCAGGAGCAAATTGGTGACATTGACTCGTGATCACTGATTTTGACTTTTTTCGTTTAGGTTATTGATTTTTAAATTGGCTAAAATTGATTAGGAATTTGGTGCAGATGTTAACTTTTTGATGTTGTTTTATTTTTTGTTTTCTTTTTTAATTAATTCGACTTAATTTGTCAGGTACGAGAAAGATCATTTATTTGGTGATTTTGCCAGTTAATTAATGATAATTGTTGAAGACCAAAGAAATAGTGTTGAAGTGCCAAGAAAACTGTACAAAACGTTTCTTTTGTTGTTTTGAGTTCACTGAACTAGTGTTGAATAAAGATATTTTGTTTCCTGCAATGTTCAAAATATTTGAGAACAACAAAACAACTGTTTGGTGCTATTCTCAATTCTTTTTCCATTTACATACATACATATATTTTATATGTTTTTTAACTTTTGGTCACAATGAAGATGAATTAACTAAGTTTAATCCAGATTATAGAATCCTCTCTTGGCTATCGGTAACTTTCCAAGAAAAGAAAAAGCGTGCCATAGATGGTTTTAAAAATATGACTCAATTGTTTTCAATTTAACGATAAGAGTTTGTGAGTTGAACAATCATCACGTTTTCTATGAATGAACAACAAGCTATAAATATTGGTCAAAAGGTTGAAGTAATATAAGAACAAAAAATACAATTAATTAATAATAATAAAATCCTGTTAATTGAACATGTCCCTGCCACATGTGAAAAATAAGTTACAGAGTTGCTGAACTGGAATTCTTGATGAATTTTCCAATTGTTGTCACTGTCAAATAATGAAAAGTGGGTCCCCAGTTGGTCGAGTAAATTGTTTCACTAACATTGCGCTTACTAATCCAGATCAAGCTAAGACCTTGGAATTAACTTTTCCATTCAAGTTTGTTTTTGTAAGGATTTCACTCAATTTTGTATAGAATTTCAAGCATAATAAAGAGTTTTCTACTAATAGCTTTCATTTTTCAATTTTTGAGATAATTTTAAGGATAAAAAAGAGGCTGGGATGCGACCCACACTGATAACTTTCCATCCGGTCTATCGATTTGTCTTGCTTAAAAGTTTGTAGGTTTTCGTGTTGGGTTAAGAAAGTTGTCAGTTGAATTATTCTTAAACATTTTAAAATTACCAACAATATTTTTCATATAAAGAAATAGTTTAGTTTGAAAATCTAGTTTTGTTAAATAGATTTTCAGTAGAAAACAAATTTTTACCAATTTTAGTAGCATTTCTTAAAAGGTTTTATTTCTTATATAAACAAATACAAATTGGATGCATGAAATTAATTTGAAGTCAATATCTTCTATTGTTCACGAGATATCGAGAACCGAAAATCAGTTTTTACCAAATTTGCGTACTATGTTTTGTAGATTTTATTTTTTATGAAAAAACGGACTGTTGGATTTTTATAAAAAAATTACTGCATGTCGAAAACAATATTTTCTGGGAGCTAAAAATAGTTTGAACCCTATATTTTTAATTTTTGAAAAGATATTTGTGTCGAAAGTAAATTTTTAACAAGTTTTAGTATTGTTTTTTTTTAGGTTTTTATTTTTTGTAAAAAAAACTGTCAATTCAATTTTTCTCAAAATTTTTCTGAATGTTGACAACAATATTTTTTGAAAGATTAAAGTAGTTTAAAGTCAATATCTCAAAGTCTTGAAAAGATATTTGAGTCGAAAATCAATTTTTACCAACTTTTGTTAAATTTTTCTTTAGGTTTTTATTTTTTGTAAAAAAAACTGTCAATTCGATTTTTATCAACATTTTTCAGAATGTTGAAAATAATATTTCTTATAAGATACAATAAGTTTGAAGCCTTTTTCTCAAGTTTTTGAAAAGATATTGGATTCGAAATTCAATTTTTACCAACTTTGAGTAATGTTTTTTAGGTTTCAAAATTTTATGAGATGTCAAAAAAATTATTTTTCGTTGCACAAAATTGTTTTAGAGATGAAATCATATTTTAGTCGTAAAATTTTCGAGGTGACAAATTTTTTTTTCAGTTTTTTTGATTTATAAAAATACCGTTAATTGGATTTTTTTCCAAAAATATACTTGTTTTGTATCACGTTACAATATATAATATAAAATTTAATTCCAGTCTCTAGCGTCATTGGTTCATGAGATATTTAGGTTTAACCAAAATTGTCACCTTTTTTTAAACTGCTATAGTAAAAAAAACTCACCCACGCAATTTTCTTGATAGCCCTTTCTGCATCTTTCTGCCTTGTTATCTGTATAACAAAATTTATTTGAAGTCGATATCTCTTCTGGTTCTTGAGCTATGGACGACGAAAAAAACGTCGCGAACGTACGGACGTACGGACATACGGACATACGGACATACGGACATACGGACATACGGACATACGGACATACGGACGTACGAACGTACGTACACACGCACGCACAGACATCTTTCTAAAAATCTTTTATTTCGACTCTAGGGACCTTGAAACGTCGAGAAATGTCAAAATTTTCAATTTGACAAATCGGACCCATTACAATATAACTTCCTATGGGAAGTTAATAAGGGTTTTCCACAAAAAAGATTCATTTTATATTAACTATGTATATTAAAAAAAAGATTATTTTTAAGAAATATCGATGAATGTTTTTTTTATCGTAATGAGGAAGTTATTCCTCGTTATTATAACAAATGGAAAGCGATGTCAGCCAAATCGTAGCAACCGCCACAGTTACAGCACCATAAAATTTTCTATGACCAATTCGCATATTTGCGGCTGTTAGTTTGTGCTCAATGGAATTATATTTTTAAGGTCTTGATTGTTGATCATTGCCATAAACCTTATCTTATAATATGGCCCCAAAGAATAAAGTCTAAAGGTGTTAAATCATAAGATACCGGTGGCCAATTGTGATCGTATCATCAAGAAATAACACTGCCAAAAACTTTTCTTATAAAATTGCGATTGTTTCGTTGCGTGAATAATACATTGCGCCATCTCTTTGAAAATATCCACATCATAGGAAGTTATTTTAATTGGTCCGGTTGTCGAATTGAAAATGTTGACATTTCTCGACGTTTCAAGGTCCATAGAGTAGAAATAAAAGATTTTTAGAGAGATGTCTGTGTGTGCGTGTATACGTACGTTTGTACGTCCGTACGTTCGTGACGTTTTTTTCGTCGCCCATATCGACTTCAAATAAATTTTGTTATACAGATACTAATGCAGAAAAATGCAGAAAGGACTCTCAAAAAAATTGCGTTGGTGGTTTTTTTTACCATAGCAATATAAAAAAAGAGGGTAAACATTTTGGTTTACCCTAAATATCTTGACTTGAATTAAATTTTATATTATATATTGTACCGTGATACCAAACAAGTATATTTTTAGACAAAAATTCAATTAACGTTTTTTTTTTAATCAAAAAAAATGACAAAACTTTCACCTCGAAAATTTTACGAACAAAAAATGATTTTATCTACAAAACAAGTCTTTGCAACGAAGAATAACGTTTTTAACATCTGGTTAAATTTTGAGAAAAATCGAATTGATAGGTTTTTTTTTATAAAAAATAAAAACCCAAAAAAAAAATATTACTCTTTTCAAAAATTTGAGATTATGGCTTTCAATTAATTTTTGTTTTCAACATTCGGGCAAATTTTGATAAAAATCGAGTTGAATCGAATTGTTGTCACCTTTCAGTAAAATTTTGATAAAAATCGAATTGACATTTTTTTTACAAAAAAATTAAAACCTAAAAAAAATTAACTGAAGTTATTAAAAATTCATTTTCGACTTAAATATCTTTTCAAAACTTTGAGATATTGGCTTTAAATTAATTTTATCTTTTAAAAAAACTTTGTTGTCAACATTCAGTTAAACTTTGAGAAAAATCGAATTGACAGTTTTTTTTTTTACAACAAATGAAAACCTAAAAAAAGCATTACTAAAAGTTGGTAAACATTGTATTTGGCCTCAAAAAAATCTTTTCAAAAATTCAAAATATTAGCTTTAAACTTATTTTATCTCACAGAAAATATTGTTTTCGACATTCATTAAATTTTTAATAAAAATTCAATAGTCCGTTTTTTTTATAAAAAAATTAAATCTATAAAAAATAGTACGCAAATTTGGTAAAAATTAATGTTCAGTTCTCGATATCTAGTGAACAATAGAAGATATTGACTTTAAATTAATTTCATTCATCCAATTTGTATTTAAAAACTTTTAAGAAATGCTACTTAAATTGTTAAAAAAATTTGTTCGACTAAAAATCTCGTTTACAAAAATAGATTTTGAAATCAAACTATTTCATCATATGCAAAATATTGTTGGTAATTAAAAAATGTTGCTTACCTTTTTTAACACAAAACACGAAAACCTACAAACCGAAATTATCAGTGTGGGTCGCATCCCAGCCTCTTTTTTTTTCAAATAAATAAGGTCTAATCGCAACCAACCTACAAACCCAACAATAACAGGTTTCCAACAACCATTCTTGGACTTTTAAAGACCCAAATGCATCAATTTTGCTTATTAAGTTAGTCTTCAAGTTGAAAACGGGCCTCATCTCCACAGATAATTTTTCGACAAAAATCCGGGGATGAAATCAGTTAAGGTGATTTTTGATAAATGACAAAATGGACGAATTTAAACTTTGAAAGGTGATTTTAAAAAGCTGTCACAAAAAAATTGTGATTAATAATTGTCCAAAAAAATTTGACGCAATACAAATAGAGCTAACAGACGCTTACACAAACGACTGCAAAAAAAAAACAAGCATTTGTATTAAAATTATCACAGAACAGCCCGATTTAGTACTTTTATTTAGAAAATTTTATAAAAACCACTTTAAAATTTCAAGATGGCAATAATGAATTTTTGCATCGAATATAATTTAGTTCGGATAGCTCGGTGATCTATCACCTTAGCCGATTGCACCCAGGATCAATTTGATACATTTCAAAGACCCAATAAATGAAGATACGACGAAATCGATGGGTTTAAGTTCTTGTGCTGAATACACTTTATGACTTTAGTCTTTATGCAAAATAGGGCGTCATTCAAAATTTCAAAGATCGATAAGAATTCGACAAACCTGGGTTTTCGTCAACACCACGAACTATAGCAGCAATATTTTCATTTGTTCTTGAAACGCTCACGGTTTCCATTCTTCACATCAAACTTGACAACCCTCAAATGTTGCCACCAGTTTCATTATTGACAGCTAAGAAGGTAAAGGGTCCGCCATCTAACTTTTTTTTTCAACTAGTGCTTATTTCGTGAATGGTAACACTTAGCTCACGTCTGATTTGACAGATAATTAGTTTTATCCTTCCGCTGAACGAATATGGTTGTGTATACGCTTGAACAACGCTGGGAAATATTGCGACATTACTTTGAAAATCATGGTAATGTTGCAGAATGTGTGTGAAAATTGCGTAGGGATTTTGGAAGAAGAGAAGCACCCACCGTCAGCTCCGTGTGTTCGTTATCTTGTGAAAAAAGTGAAGGAAACTGGCATCCTCATCGAATAACCAAAGCGTGAAAAGCCAAAAACAGTGCGTACACCCGAGGATATTTCTGCTGTGGCAGAAAGTGTGCTTGAAGCGCCATCAACATCAATTCACCATCGTTCTCAACAATTGAACATTTCGGACACATCATTGAGACGAATTTTGCATAAAGACCTTGGTATGACGCCATATATAGGGTGTCCCAAAATTAACGCAAGATTTCAATTAAATAGAAAACGCCGTTTTTAGTCTTTTGATAGTTATATTTTTATTGACTCGTAAAGTACATAGGATAGGGTTATGTATGAAATAACACATCGGACAAATGGCCTCCACGGCTTTGCATGCACATGCGCACTCTTTTGTTGAAATTTTCCATGACCATTCTGCATAAATGTGGCTGAATTTCGATGATGCAGCGTTGAATCTCCTCCTTTAATGCACGGGTGGTCAGGGTCCATTTGTTGATGTTCAATAATCCATTCAACGAACTCTCTTCTCTGTCCATGGTCATTAGGCTTCAATTGTTGTGTTAATTGAATTTTGTAAGCATGAAGACACAGATCTTTGGTGAGTATACGCTGTAGAGAGGTTCTTGAAATTTGCAATTCTTGTCCACGACGTCGAATTGAGGTTCCTGTATTGTCAGCAACACTCTCACGCACTGCTTCGACATTCACATTTGAACGGCTTGTTTTTGGACGACCAGTGTGTTTGGCGTGTCCAACGGATCCAGTCTCCATGAATTTTTCAATTAATCTCTTCACAGTTGACGAAGTTAGAACACTATTCCGACCATATTTTGTATGAAATTTTCGAACTGCAGCCGCCAAGCTTTCACTATTTTTGAAATATTCTTTAATAATGAAGACACGTTGTTCTATCGTGTAACGCTCCATTTTTAATAACCCTATACTGTTAGCTGTCAAATTGCTTTTTTTTTAGGGTTGCCAACACTTCACTGCACAAATGGCGGCAAATTCAAACCTTGCGTTAATTTTGGGACACCCTTTACAAAGTCCAATTGGTTCAGGAGTTAAAGCCAACTGACCATCCAATGAGTTTTCGCTTCGCTAAGTGGGCCTGCGATCGACTTAGAGAAGATGCCGATTTTGCCAAAATGAAATCATCTCTTGCAGATGAAGCTCGTTTATAAACAAGCATTTTGGGCACAGAAAATCCGCACGCATACATTGAAAGCCGAAAACGAGTCACTGTTTGGTGCTGATTTTGTTCCAGAGGCATAATTGGGTCATTTTTCTTCGAAAATGAGCAAGGAGTGGCCGTTACAGTCAATGGCGATCGTTATCGGGCCATGTTGAATGAATTTTTGTTCACAAAAATTGAAGAGGAACATTTAGTTTCAACAGGACGGGCGCTACGTGCCACACAGCCGAACCTACACTCGATGTTTTTCGCCCTGTTTTTGAAAATCGCATTAGCAGCCGCAGAGATAATGTCGTTTGGACACCTCAGAGCTGCGATTTGACAGCGTTGGACTATTATTTGTGGGGTGCTGTAAAAGATAAGTGCCATTGGTGAAATACAGCTGCACACAATCGATAATGTGCTTAAAAATTGGACCGATCGTGTAGGCTAACTGCATGGCCAGCCAAGGCAGCCATTTGAATGAAATTATTTTTCATTATTAACCGGAAGGATTGTACTTTTAAATAAAAAAAAGAAATTTGAGGAAATATTCAGTAGTTTTTTTTTATAGCATTTTTAATAAAAAAAAAAGTTTTTTGGCGGACCCTTTACTTCTCGACGTGATGACCCAAAAGTGCTAAAGTTTTAGGAACTGTGACTGCACCATTTTTGTAGAAAATTTTAACAATTGAATGCGTTTTTGAGTCGTATTAATACTTGATACTTGTCAAATGTCAAAAGATAACAACTTCAAAAGTGTCAGCTGCCAAAGTAGCAGGCTATTCAAAATGAAACCCTCATTTTTAAACTTTCGTTCATTCTGCTTTTAAAAAATCTGTAGCGTTTCTCCTTTTTTAGATTTTTACATCTTGAAGCTGATAGTGTTAAGTGCCTTGCACATGAGCAACGAACTACGAACTGCGAACTGTGGATGTTCGCATATTTTGACTTTTCGTTCACATGAGCTTTATTTCTATTCGCAGACAGCGGCGAACTGTCAATTTATAATTACCCTTTTCTCCATATTTTCCTCAGCCATGATCTTTCACACAAAAACAAAATAAGAGTGGTATAATTTTGAGGTTAAGTTGAGCGCGAACAATTTATTCGTTGCAGTGTGGATGGTATGTGGAACGCGAATAGAGTTTGACAGTTCGCAGCAACCACACTGCAATTCGTTACTAACAAATTGTTTTTTCAAAATTGTCTTGTTTTAGAGAACAAAATGCAAATTTTATTATCCTAATATTATTGTCAATTGGTTTCTTATAGTTTAAATGTGTTTTTGTTTGGAATTGACTTTTTGAAATGTGTAAAATCACGTTTGTTCGTCCATTTGCAGTTCACAGTTCGTTGCTCATGTGCAAGGCACTTTAGCTTAGGCAAGTCACTATAAAGCTAAAACTAATGGCATTATGATACTAAAATCAGAAAAAGAAGGAACGCTACTGATTTATTTTGCTAGAGACTTTTGACCACTAGTGTGTGGACTTGTGTCCATTTTTTGGTAACGAGTGTAAGTTACAGTGGCTTATCACGCTTTCAGATTATCAAACATCTTCCGCCACAGCTTTTTCTTGAAAACAAAACAAAAACATAAAAAGTACCAAAAATCATGGCAAAAGTCTGCAAACATCTGCTTTTATTTCAAAGAGGATTTTTAATCTCACTGTTTTTACCAGTTTCGTGAAAAAAGACATAAATAAATCGAAAAAAGTTTACAAAGAATATGTATTGCATATCAATAAAAACAATAAATTATTTTACACGTATGTATGTATGTATCTAAATAAGTACGTAGATGAAAATTATGTACTGTACATTTATGCAAGATCTTCAAAGCGCAGCGGATACAATCAATTCGGCGTGTGAACTTTTAAGCAGACAAAAAGACAAAACAAAAATAAATTGCGCTTTAAGCTTTGTTTGTTTTAGTAAAATTACGTTGCAGCCGCAATTTTAATTTAGAAAATGCCAAAAGCTCTGATGTTTACGGAAGTTAAAAGTTTTGAACTTTTATTTTTACCTTAAATTTTATGTAACTTTAATAGTTTTCTTTGAAAAGGTGTATTGTGGCGTATGTGTAATATTTTGTTTTGTTCAATTCAATTGTTTTATTTTCCGTAATTATAAAATAAGCACAACAAATAGTGTAATTGTATATTATTGTGGAAGTTATAAATTAGCTAATTTCATCAGAAAGCCAGTAAACAATATTTCAAACTAGGGTACGTTATGGAAAATATGTAGTATAGTGTTCAATTGATGCGAAAAGAACTTTTTCTGTGTTATCAAATGTGGAACGATTATGGATGAAATATATTTAACAGCGTAAAAGTGCAATAAAAAGAATGTTATTAAACGATTCAGTCATTTTTTATTCACATTTTAAATGACATTTCGAGAAAAGAAAATAAAAAATCCTTGTTTTTGGCTAAAAACAGTTTAATAAGATTTTGGGGAAATGATTTCATAAAAAACTGTGGTTAAATTTTGTTTAGAAACTTGAACAGGTTTGAGTCCAGGGTTTCAGTTTTTTAAAATACATTATGTAGGTTCAACCTTAATTCAACTAAGAAAAATTATATAATAAGAATTTAAATTAAATAATTATTGATTTATTAGTCTATATTTGTTACTCAACTTTCTGATCTTTGTTATGTTTGATTTATAGCCCCTAGAGTTAGACTGCTAAGAAGCAATTTTACTCAATGAACTAAAATTAATTAACTCTCGATGACAACGATCTTCAGGGAAAAGATAATTTAAATCTTCTTGAATAATTCAAAAAATCTGATTCATTGTTATTTTCTTCAGATTTATTTCCGTTGTTTCTTCATAAGTAAATGTTCAGGTTTATGACTAGATATACGTTCCGTCTTCACTGTGTTTGTGCAAATTATTGGCTTTTCTTCAAATTGGGCATCTCTAGATAATATGACTATATTATCTTCCTTGTTGAAGACTCTATATCGTTAATCACCATTATTGCCAAACAGATACCCCTTTAAAGCTTTTGTATCCATTTTCTTTCTCTTTTGTACAGGTACATGAGTATAGCAAGTAGATCCTATTATTCGGAGATGTCTTATCCTTGGTTTCTTACCCTTCCAAAGTTCGAATGGACTTTTTCCATTTGTTGATGACTTCCCAGTTCTATTCAAAACGTATGTATATAGCAGAATTTACAAGCTCTGCCCAGATAGTTTCTGGAAATTTGACTTCTGAGTTTGAATATTTGCAGGGTCTTGACATTTCTATAATAGTCCATTTCTCTCTTTCACTCCCGCCATTTTGTTGAGGTGTATATGGTGCTGTTAGCCTTTGCACTATTCCATTATCTCGAAGCATCTTATATTATATCTTCTATTTGGTTTTATTGAATTTAAAAGGAAAAAAAACTATTTGAAGTTCTGAAAACACAAATGTTTCCAGTTCCGGATTGACTAGCTTTGTAGTGCAATTTTGCATTCACAAAGCTAGTTGAATTTTGACTACGTAGCCACTAGCTTTGTGAATGCGACCATCTTCTTGGTTTCAGTATTGCAGAATTCACCACCATTATCACTTAACAGTTCTTTTATTGTGTGACCCAATCCATAGCGAAATTTTGTGAAACTATCTCTAAACATAACTAAATATCGCTTTTTCTTGAAAGAATCACTAAAAGGTTCACAAACATCAGTTGACATAAGTTCTCCTGCTTGAGTTGCTTTTCTTCGAGTTCCAAATGGCAATCGATACATCTTTCCATAAATACATGGCTCACAGATATTGGGCAGGTTCAGGCAACATAAGGGACTTCATTTGCAATCAACTTCATTCTTTGAACGTAAATTTTGACCAAAGCAACTAGTTGGTTTTTCAAGTGTCATGAATTTAAAATTCAGGGGTGGAATCGCGTAAGGCGATAGTTGATTGTCACTGTTTTGATAGTCAATTTTGATCATCACCTTTTCTTTGTTCTGTGTAAAGTGATCGCTAAAACTTTACTATTTACTGGCAGCACTTACCCAAGTTTGGGAAGCTTGGTACAAATTGCAACAGGCATAAATGTCATTTCGATCAGCTGTTGTGTTTATTGTGTTGAATTTTCAATTTGCAAAGTTTTCTTTCTTTGAAAATGTAAGTATACCTATAACTATACTTAATAATAGTTATAAATTAATAAGAATGTTTGTTATATTTTGCAAAAATATATTCTTTTGTTGCATCAAAGGGCTCAAATTTAATGAAAAGTGGACATATGTAGAACCGACTGCATTTTCTTAATAACTGCAGCGGTTATTTCAGCTACAGTACTTTGGCCCATTGGTGCAGCTCAATCAGCCCTAACTTGTCGTTGATAACCACCACCTCCATGAAGATTTAAAGTCACAGCCTGTTGAAGGATAGGTGGAATATGTGTTGATCTTATTCCTGATGGTAAATCGAGCAACCACAATACATACACAAACGTTTCTTTGTTCAATCAAAAATTTTTCAAGAATCTGAAATAAATAATTTATACGTACATACATACATACATTATGTTGTAAATAACTTATTTATAAATATTCATAAAAAGTTTCATAGTTACATTGGGTTAGGAAGTTCCAAAATATTTGCTTTATTCCTTAAGTTCTCAGCAATTGAACTTTTTTGTAGTCATTTCTCGTTCTGGTGCACTGATAGAAAATTTGCGTTGATTTATACATTACTGTTCACATATTTTTATTTTAACTTTGATATCTTTTCACTTTTTTCACTAAATTTTAAATTATCTTTCTCACAAAAAAATAATCAAAATATATGAAAGTGACACCTAAATAGCTGTCACTAACAAACCATAGCAAAAAAGTGATAGTCAATTTGATAATCACCTTACGTGGAGCAAAATCATCCATTTTGATGGTCAACAATCAACAATCACCTTACGCGATTCCACCCCAGAACTTTACTTCGCAAACCTTTACTTTAAGTTCATAGTACAAAAAGTAGGTACCAACAAAATTATTGTCTACAAAATACTCCTCAGGCAAGCTACGATTTGTATTTTGTATTGTTAAGAAATATTACTTATTTCTTTTCCAAATTAACAAGGAACCCTTTTACAGAAAGCATTAAATGAAGTTGTGCAGAAAATAAAAAAATCATGGAGTAATAAAGTTCAGCTTTCAGTTGAATGAAAAAACATGATCAACTGTCATTTTGATAGAAATAGATTTGACTTAATAGTTAGGGACATTTTTCTTGACTAACTTTCCATTAAAGTTGCCTTAATTGGAAGGGATTTTTTTGGCACCTGGCCAATCAGATACTAGAAACTTGCCTAACTTTCAAGTCCCTTATGATGTCGTCTGAACCTGCCCATTATTATCTAGTTTTACTTTAATACCTAGTTATCTTTCTAACATTTCTTTTATATGGCGGTTGTCTTGGTGTCCCCATCTCTCATGGTAAAGCTGTAACGTTGTGTTTTCTGCAACTGCAACATTTACACCAAATCTTTCGTTGCTGACAAGAGCTCTTATATCTGCTTTGTATAAAGATTCGTTCGTCTTGCGATAGCCACACAACAATGTTTTCCCATCTACTTGGAAGACAGCATTTAGTGGCCGATGACTTGAAAACACTTTTCTCATTTCTGTTCTGTGCTGCTAAAACTGAAAAGAGATTCCTAGATAAATTAGGTACATACCAAACATCCCTTAGTGTGACTTCTATTTCCCTCTTGTTAATTCTGGATTTAACTCGGATATTTCCTTTTCCAACAGCATCAAGTGTTTCTTTTCCAGCTGCTTGAATGAAATGATCCGCTGAATTCGTCACATGTCTGGTTGCCCCGTTGTCGATTCACCAATCGATTAAATTTTCTTCAAAAGTAAGAACTTCGTTGAAGACAGGAAACTAATGAATCATTAACATCGATCAAATTGTTGTTGATGGTATTTGTATCCTAACCTAACCTGAGTTCTTGATCAGTTTTTTTTATTTTTCTTTGATCTTTAATTGTCTATTCTTGCTATTAACGCTTCTTGAGAGCCATCTTCCTTGTCTGAAGATTTCTGAAAATTTCTTTCAAACATGCATAGCTGTGATGTTAATTCATCAAATGTCTTGTCTTCTTCATTTGTCAAAAGCATCCAACTTGACTTAAAAGACTCAAAATTGCTTTTAATAAAATGTGTAAGATTTTACACACTAGCATTAAGTCTGGTAACCCACTGTGCTTTTTAGCGATAAGACCGTTGTTAAGCTCATTCCAAAAATTTCTCAACTGAGCTATGTGGGTGGAAACATCTTCGCCTTTCTTCCAGTTGTAGCTAAAGAGATCAGTGAATATTTTGAATAAGGGGCCAGTTATAGCTATCATTGAAATCGATCCGGAAAAATGTTTGAATCGATATTTGACGGTGTTTTCCTTTGACTAGAAATGAAAATTATATATCGATCGATCGGAAATCACACAAAGAATTTTTTTGAGAAAAAAAGTGTAATTACGCATTTATTTTTCTCTAAAAATGTATTTTTCTATTTTCCGGACGGAAATTCATTTTCCTGAACAGCTGATACTTTTATGTTTAAAAGTGAAACGAATCGTTCCACTGATTTGTGTTCCAATTTCGCACAATTCCAATGACAGATTTCTGTCAGTAAATTTTTTTCGGTGGCTTTCAATCAGGATATTTTTTTCAATGACAGAAATTTCTAATGATAGCTATAAACGACCTGCCAAAAAATTCCAATGTTTGTTTTCAATGATGAAAACCAATGATAGCTATAACTGGTGCCTAACTAATTCTTTGACGTTGCTTCAAACTGATTTTTCAATGCATTCCATGCATCAAATGCTGTTTCCTTGTCCATTATCTTTTGAAAAAATTGCATCTGTTACAGAACTAGTTATAATTGACTTCGAATAACTATTCGCTTTTCTGTACAAATCGCTTTTTGCCTTGTGTTCCATCTTCTCAGGTTCTTTGGCAGTCGGACCAAACGCATTAGGTTTCACTAATTTTCCATCGATGACATCAACAGCTCCCTCGTGATAATCCAGAAGATCTCGCATTTTCCTCTTCCATATTGGCCAATCTGCTTCACCACTTAAGAGTTTAACATGCTCGACTAGATCCATCTCTCTATTGTATTTCCTCTAATATTTTACTTATTGTCAGAAACCCAAAAACTAAAATCCTTTTAAATAATCTATCTATGCATTATTATTTATAAACCAGCTGCTGGTCCCATAACCTATTGTATTTATTAAAAGATTGGTATTTTATAAATAAACAATACAAACAATTTATTTAAAAAATTAGTTCTGTTTAAGAAAAAAGTTTCAGAAAGATTGAAAAATATAAAAATTTCTAAACTTGAAAGTAATGCTTCCAAAACTTTACTCTAATTTATGATTATTTTTTCAAATTTAGAACGATTTTGAAATTATTGAAATGGGCACCGACCTCGAAATAGTTACCATAGCCCTGCAACAGGGCAATATGGATAGCAGTTTGTTCCGACTTAAACGTGGATCAATGTTAAGATTAAACCCAGATGCATCTCTACTGGGAAAAGAAATAATTCTCTATACAAACTATCCTGGCGATGGTAAGCTATACCTGATCTACATACATCTTACTAAAGTTATTTTGTTATAACTTTTGAAATCTTACAGGTAAGAAAGAATTTATTCGCACGGATAATCGAGTTCTTGATTGGCACTCGAAATATGGAAAACAAATTACTTCACCAAAGAATCAATACGTTCATGTTGTTGATATTGATGCTTATGCTGAGGTGAAAGTTAACATTTCTGGAACGTTCCGATTCTTTTTCAAGGAGAAAGATAGGTAAGTTAAGAGCATTACCAATATTTACCTAACTACTTTAAATTCATATTTAAATATACATATGTACTTATTTATTTTTATCAGTGACGAAAAGGAACCAAGTGGATCTCTTTATGTTCAAGTTGAGCCAACTCTACATGTTGGACCACCAGGAGCACAAAAAATCATTCCTTTGGATTCAGTTCGTTGTCAAACGGTTCTCTCCAAGTGTCTGGGTCAAATTGATACTTGGGAAGCAAAATTACGAGTTGCCAAGGAGTCCGGTTATAATGTTGTTCATTTTACGCCAATCCAAGAACTTGGTTTATCTCATTCGGCCTATTCTCTACGCGATCAGTTAAAAGTGAATTCTCACTTTGGTCCCAAGGGAAAAGTTTCCTTCGAAGATGTTGACAAAGTTATCAAGAAGTTGCGTCACGAGTGGGGAGTAAGTACAAATTGAATATATTCCTTTTATGATCATATTTTAATTTACGTACTCATATTACCTTTAGATTGCTTCAATTTGTGACATTGTTCTCAATCACACTGCTAACGAGTCCAACTGGTTGGCAGATTATCCGAATGGCACCTACTCCTGCCACACTTGTCCCTATTTGAGACCGGCATTTTTGTTGGACGCTCTTCTGGTCAAAGCAGGCAGTGACATTGAGGAGGGACTTCTTGAACAAGTTGGAGTTCCGAAAATAATCGATCAGGAAAGCCACTTGGATGCTTTGCGTCATCAGCTAAAGACAAACTATCTTCCAAAGGCCAACATCCATGAATTATATCAATGTCATTTGCCAAAGATTGTGAACGAATTCGACCGATTGGTTCGAAGCAAGCCACCACCTGGAAAGAAAATCCAACCTGCCGAACGTCATAAGGAAATCGTTTTGATTCAAGATCCAGAATATAGACGCTTTACGTCTACCATTGATATGACATTAGCTTTGGATATCTTTAACACTTTCCATGCCGATTGCTTTGATGAGGAATCACGTATCAGGAAGTGTACTGATGCCTTCCGTCAGCACTTGCAGACTTTGAACGATAATGTAGCCACTGAAATTTGGGAATATCTACACACCGCTGTGGAGAACTGTCTCGCGGGTGTTCGATATGAGCGTGTTCAACCGGATGGTCCTAGAATTAGGGTGATTTCCGAGAAGTACCCAGTGTTTATGCAATATTTTACTCACCTCGTGGTGGAAAGGCGAACTCCAGCTGAAATTGAAGAGCGTATGTATGGTGAGGATGGAAAATATCTAATGGCCCACAATGGTTGGGTCATGGGAGCTACTGATCCTTTGAAGGATTTCGCCGAACAGCAGCCAGGTCGGGCTAATGTCTATCTCAAGAGGGAGTTGATCTCGTGGGGAGACAGTGTCAAACTGCGCTATGGTGAGAAACCTGAGGATAGTCCGTATTTGTGGGAGCACATGCGAAAATACGTCGAGACCACAGCCAAGATCTTCGATGGTGTCCGTTTGGACAACTGTCATTCAACACCTTTGCATGTGGCTGAATATCTACTTGACGCTGCACGCAAAGTCAATCCCGATTTGTATGTAGTGGCTGAGTTGTTCACAAACTCCGATGCTACGGACAACGTTTTTGTTAATCGATTGGGAATCACATCTTTGATCAGGGAAGCCCAATCGGCCTGGGACTCCCATGAGGAAGGCAGACTTGTCTACAGATATGGAGGTGAGCCTGTTGGAGCTTTCCAAGTCTCTCCAAAACGCCATTTGGCTCCGAACATTGCTCATGCACTGTTCATGGATCTGACACATGACAATCCTTCGCCTATCGAGAAGCGTTCGGTGTATGATTTGTTGCCATCGGCTGCTTTGGTTTCGATGGCGTGTTGCGCAACTGGAAGCAACCGTGGATACGATGAGCTGGTTCCTCATCACGTAAGTCATATACGTAGAATTTTACCTTTGATAAATAATGATAACTGTTCAAATGTCTTTTAGATCCATGTTGTTGACGAGCAACGAGAGTATCAAGAATGGGGAAAAGCAGTTTCACATAAAACTGGAATCATTGGAGCCAAAAGAGCTTTGAATCTTCTCCATGGCCAATTGGCGGAGGAAGGCTTCAGTCAGGTCTATGTCGATCAAATGGATCCCAATGTCGTCGCCGTTACTCGACACTCTCCCAAAACTCATGAAAGTATTATCCTTGTCGCTCACACCGCTTTCACTTACCCCGATCCGTATGCTGGACCAACTCCTGTTCGTCCGCTTCGTTTCGAAGGTTGTCTCGATGAAGTTATTCTCGAAGCTGAACTCCATAACAAAGGCCCTAAACCATTCGATCATCCCTCACCGCTCAAGAAGTCTGACAAGGTCATTAATGGCTTTGAACAGTTCGAGTTGAACGTTCGTGAGCATATTTCTTTGGCTGATTCGAACATATTTTCCAAGGAACCAGTTATCGATGGCAATATGACACAGTTGAACTTTGTGAATCTGAAGCCTGGATCTATTGTTGCTATTAGGGTGTCCCTGAATCCAGCTACTCGTCCCAGCTTTGAAAAACTGCACGGAATTGTTCTCGGTTTGCAGAAGGAAGTCGGTCCGGTTCATGCCGAGTTGGCCACCATTATCGCCGATCTTGATTTTGTTGATCTCAATCGAGCTCTGTTTAGTTGTGATCAGGAGGAAAGAGATCTTGGACTGGGAGGGGCTGCATATGATATTCCCGGATATGGACCAGTCGTTTATTGTGGTTTGCAGGGCTTTATTTCGATTTTGACTGATATCGCTCCAAAGAATGACTTGGGTCATCCTTTGTGTGACAATCTCAGGAATGGCGATTGGATGATGGGTAGGTTACTATAGATAAAGACCTTATGACCTTATGACCTAAAACTAAACCTTGAACGTCTTTCAGATTACATCTCACAGAGATTGAGACGTTTCCAGGATTGCAAAAAACTCGCCAAATGGTTGAGACTTGCCTTTGAGCCTTTGAAGACAATTCCAAGATATTTAATTCCATGCTACTTTGATGCTATCCTAAATAGAGTCTATCATATGCTTGTTGAACATGCCTATTCCTTGATGCCTGAGTATGTATTTTACATCCCTTAAGAGTCGCTCTATATTAAGTCTTTTCTATCCCTAGATTTATTCGTAAAGGAAGCAACTTCGCTCAATCTCTGGGTTTGGCCACCATTCAATTCCTTTCCATATGCAAGACAGCCAATTTGCCAAAGTTCAGTCCAAGCATTTTGCCTCCACCACCACCAGAACAGTGTGTTACTCTATCAGCCGGTCTTCCTCACTTCGCCACTGGTTACCTGCGTTGCTGGGGTCGTGATACATTTATCGGCCTTCGTGGTAATCTCTTTCTCACAGGAAGATTCAATGAAGCTCGTTACATTATTATCGGATTCGCTGAATGTTTGCGTCACGGCTTGATTCCGAATCTTCTCGATGGTGGAGCTAATCCACGCTTTAACTGTCGCGATGCCGTTTGGTGGTGGCTTCATAGCATCAAGCAGTACGTCAGCGAAGCACCAAAAGGCAAGGAAATTCTCAAGGACAAGGTGTCCAGAATCTTCCCCACAGACGATTCTCCACATTGCTCGCCTGGCGAGCACGATCAATTCCTGTACGATGTGATGCAAGAAGCTCTGAATGTCCACTTCCAAGGGTTGCAATATCGCGAACGAAATGCAGGTTACGAAATTGATGCTCACATGAAGGACAAAGGCTTCAACAATCAAATTGGTGTGAACCCCGACACTGGCTTTGTATTCGGAGGAAACGCTTCAAACTGTGGCACATGGATGGACAAAATGGGTTCGTCGGAAAAAGCCAACAACCGAGGCAGACCAATTACCCCTCGCGATGGTTCAGCTGTAGAAATGGTCGGTCTACAAGTTTCAGCTTTGAGATTTATGGAACAGCTCAGCAAGGAGGCATTGATTCCTCACAGATCTGTGGAAAGATACGGAAAGAATGGTAAGTAGACGCCATAGGAACTATTTAATTTGGAACTTTCATACAAAACTCTTTGTGCTTCTAGGTGAGAAAACAACATGGACCTATGGCGAATGGGCGGATCGCATTCATGAAAACTTCGAGAAATACTTCTTCGTTACTAAAGAAGAGCGGGGCCCATTGGCCAATAAGAAGCTGATTTACAAGGACTCCCTGGGAGCAACCCAAAAGTGGACTGACTATCAACTGCGTTGCAACTTCCCCATTGCCATGGTTGTAGCTCCAGAACTCTTTAATCCCTTCAATGCTTGGCAAGCACTTGAACTTGCGAAAAAGCATCTCCTAGGACCTCTCGGTATGAAGACTCTCGATCCTGACGATTGGAACTACCGTGGAAACTACGACAACAGTGATGATTCGGGAGATTCAACAGTTGCGCACGGAGCAAACTATCATCAAGGACCCGAATGGGTATGGCCAATTGGTTTCTATTTGAGAGCTAGGTTGATTTTCGCCAAGAAATGTGGATACTTACCTGAGACTATTGCCGAGACATGGTAAGATTTTAAAAAGGTTTCCATTTTAAGAGGTACATAATTAAGGAAATTTGTTTGTTTTTGATAGGCAAATCCTTCAAGCACATTTGAAAGAAATTCAAACTTCCCACTGGCGGGGATTACCTGAGTTAACTAACGAAAAGGGAGCCTTCTGTCGTGACTCTTGTCGAACGCAAGCTTGGAGCATTGCTACTGTCCTAGAAGTGAGTTCGAGTTTTTGTATTCAATTTATTTAGCATCATTTTGTAACAATTCTTTTGATATATTTTTCATAGGTCCTTCATGATCTTCATCATATAGGAGGCGATTTATTGTAGATCTCGAACCGTTGATTAGATTTGAATACAATTAAACTGCCACATGAGATATGATATGGCTAAAACAGATTGAAATACTCCACATTTTTTATATAAAACGAGACGACCGACCGAATCCCCGAAAAAATTAAGTGACAAAAAGAAAGTTAATATTTGTTATCAATAATGTTTTTTATTAGTTTTAGTTTTTTAGTTGTTTGTCTGAACCACAAAAATATGAGTTTGGGGAGCTTTATAGTTTCAAAACTTACAATCTCCCTTCTCAAGTGTTTAGTAATAAGAGTTCTTTTATGTAATACATCACTTCTTGCTTTATTATTATTATTTATCGTGTTGATTGAAAATTTTCTTTTTTATAATATTAAGAATACTATATTTACAATAAAAAATAATATTTTATCAAACCAGACCAAGACGACGATGGAGTTTTTAATTTTATGAAAAATAACTATCCCGAACGATACGCATTGAAGAGTTCTTTGGTGGGTTTATTTTTACTTTTCTATGTTGTTCCTCATTCCATAGAGGATCGGGAGAATCAAGAATGGGAGGATGTTCAAAGCTACGACTTTGGAATTCTTCAGGTATGGAAGCTTGGCAGTAAAATTCTGTATGGCGTCTTCGGGGATAGAGTTCTGCTGTGTTGAAATCGAAATTCTGAAAAAAAGGTTTCATGAACCAACAAAGTTAGGATTCAAATTTTTTATTTATTAACTTACTGGAAAATTTAATTGATAGTTCCTGCGTTGGTTATTGTGTTGATTTTGGAAAAACTAAGGAGACACATAAATGGACATTATGTTAAAGAAGTATGGTGAAGGCAAACTTACATTTGAGGGTCGCATTTTTTATCCAAAGAGCCGAAAGTTTGAAAGAAATTTATGTTTATTGTTTCTTTGTAATTTTTAGACAGACAATAATTTACATGATAACTTGAATATTTTTGTTCTTTTCAGGAAACAATTCTAAACACAGTATAATTCGAATGTAAATGTATGAAAGTCTTCACCTGGGCAGAAGTTCGCTACTCTAAAACGACAAGCTATTCATAGAAAAGAAATCAAAGGTATCAGGAATAAAAACCAATCGAGCTCAAATGGTTTTTAATTTATTTCAATGCAATCAGGAACTCCACTGTATCAAATTACTATTGTATTTTGTAAGTGGAAGTTTTCTCAAAAGGAATATTTTTGACCTAGTAAAATAAAAGCTGCAAACGTTTCTGCCTTCATTTTTACATCATCATTTGCGCCTATTGACGCAAATCATCTGAACAGCATTTTGGGAAAATTTCTAAACGCACGCAATAGGCTTTGGGAATGCAAGTTCGGCAGAATACAAATTCGGAAAGCTTGTTTTTTTGCGATGAAATTGGCTTTGGACGCTTCTGTTAAGGGTCCCAGATGGTCCCGTTTCTCATTCATTAGAGTTATGTATATAGCTATCAGTAAAATTCATTAGTAAAAATTGAAACATGATGAATTTTAAATGGTTGCTTCCAGTTATCCAGATCGAGGGTTTTGGCGACCACAATTTCCTAGTCTGGAGGCTCAGTCTTATTTGTGGTCTCGAACCTCCAGACTAGGCTTCAATGAATTTCTATATGAAACGTTGTTGTATATTCCCTCGAGGCAATATAGTAAGGGTTTTAGCTTTTTGCACTACAATAATCCTGAACAAGACCACCAAAAACTGCGACTTCCCACAAATATGATCTTATTGGCCTAAGATCTTCATGATTCCATAAAAAAAGGTGGCTAATAATATGTTTTGCATACATACAAGCCTATATAACTTAGGACATTTGAGAAGTTTGACTTGATGTTGAAAAGAACAATAACATACATACCTAAAGTCAATGCGCATAAACATGAACAGATTGGGTATCAGCTTATCTGATTTATGTATAAAGGATATGGGACGAGAAGATGATACTTTTCACAATTACTCAAGCTTAGCAAAAAGAAGAAAAATAACACCAGAAATATACTTTTTCGCCGGCCACTAAAAAACATTCTTAAACTCTACCAAAATAACAGATGGCGCCACAGTCCATTGCTAATTAAGGAATCATCTTATAAACGTTTTCATCTAGTTGGGTCCCTAGCAATTCCACACTCTAAGTTGGGTGACTTTTCACTTGTGTACTTCACCTGATGGGTGACCTTCCTCTAGTGCGCTGTCCAGTGCAGGTAGAATTCTGACTTTCCATTCAATTGACAATACAAAATATCAGACCTCAAATTCGTTGCTCTTCGGTTAGATGGCATTTGACTAACCCACCCTAACCGATTGCGAGAAAATTCTTCATTAAGCTTTTATAAGTTTTCGAGTAGAATTAAATAACAAATCATACAGTATTCAATTTCTTTAAATAATAAAATATTTAATTCAACACCACCAAATGGGAACTCCTATTCTTTATGAGACATTTAACCGATTGAGGAAACTTCTTTAATTTTAAACCTTATTGAGATTGATTGATATTAAAAATTTCAACTTCCTGAACTAATTAATTCAATGGTTAAAGTTTGAACTATAAAATTAAATCTTTACTCTACACATCCCAGCCGAACTACAAAAATCATTGGACATTATTGCACCAATCTTTGAGGCAATTTTCAACAGCTGTCTATATCTGGTCCATATTCCCTCGGCATGGAGATAAGTTAAAGTTGTTTTTATACCCAAAGCAGGTAAATGCTCACAAGACAATCCTAAAGATCTACGACCTATAAGTCTATCATCATTCCTTCTTAAGACCTTGGAAAGATTGATTGATATCCATTTAAGGGGAAGTATTGATAAAAGACTTCTGTCTTCGTCTCAACCAAAAACACTCTATTACCAAGACCGGAATCTTTCGTACGTTTCACTCTCCAAAACCCGTTTGCTTACATTGTTGTATTTGTAATTTTGACAATTAATCCATGAATAGATGTGAGCACAAACAAAAAAAAAACGATGCCGTGGGCTAGCGGCATTTTGCACAGCAAAAACAAAATGGAGGGGCTAATAAGTTTTTTTTAGGTTTTTCTTTTTACTTTTTTTCGATGAAGAAGTCAGTTTTAAGCTTTAATTTTTTGGAATTTGGAATTCTTCAGGTATGGAAGCTTGACAGTAAAATTCTGTATGGCGTCTTCGGGGATAGAGTTCTGCTGTGTTGAAATCGAAATTCTGAAAAAAAGGTTTCATGAATCAACAAAGTTAGGATTCAAATTTTGTATTTATTAACTTACTGGAAAATTTAATTGATAGTTCCTGCGTTGGTTATTGTGTTGATTTTGGAAAAACTAAGGAGACACATAAATGGACATTATGTTAAAGAAGTATGGTGAAGGCAAACTTACATTTGAGGGTCGCATTTTTTATCCAAAGAGCCGAAAGTTTGAAAGAATTTTATGTTTATTGTTTCTTTGTAATTTTTAGACAGACAATAATTTACATGATAACTTGAATATTTTTGTTCTTTTCAGGAAAAAATTCTAAACACAGTATAATTCGAATGTAAATGTATGAAAGTCTTCACCTGGGCAGAAGTTCGCTACTTTAAAACGACAAGCTATTCATAGAAAAGAAATCAAAGGTATCAGGAATAAAAACCAATCGAGCTCAAATGGTTTTTAAATTATTTCAATGCAATTAGGAACTCCACTGTATCAAATTACTATTGTATTTTGTAAGTGGAAGTTTTCTCAAAAGGAATATTTTTGACCTAGTAAAATAAAAGCTGCCAACGTTTCTGCCTTTATTTTTACATCATCATTTGCGCCTATTGACGCAAATCATCTGAACAGCATTTTGGGAAAATTTCTAAACGCACGCAATAGGCTTTGGGAATGCAAGTTCGGCAGAATACAAATTCGGAAAGCTTGTTTTTTTGCGATGAAATTGGCTTTGGACGCTTCTGTTAAGGGTCCCAGATGGTCCCGTTTCTCATTCATTAGAGTTATGTATATAGCTATCAGTAAAATTCATTAGTAAAAATTGAAACATGATGAATTTTAAATGGTTGCTTCCAGTTATCCAGATCGAGGGTTTTGGCGACCACAATTTCCTAGTCTGGAGGCTCAGTCTTATTTGTGGTCTCGAACCTCCAGACTAGGCTTCAATGAATTTCTATATGAAACGTTGTTGTATATTCCCTCGAGGCAATATAGTAAGGGTTTTAGCTTTTTGCACTACAATAATCCTGAACAAGACCACCAAAAACTGCGACTTCCCACAAATATGATCTTATTGGCCTAAGATCTTCATGATTCCATAAAAAAAGGTGGCAACCACATACAAGCCTATATAACTTAGGACATTTGAGAAGTTTGACTTGATGTTGAAAAGAACAATAACATACATACCTAAAGTCAATGCGCATAAACATGAACAGATTGGGTATCAGCTTATCTGATTTATGTATAAAGGATATGGGACGAGAAGATGATACTTTTCACAATTACTCAAGCTTAGCAAAAAGAAGAAAAATAACACCAGAAATATACTTTTTCGCCGGCCACTAAAAAAACATTCTTAAACTCTACCAAAATAACAGATGGCGCCACAGTCCATTGCTAATTAAGGAATCATCTAATAAACTTTTTCATCTAGTTGGGTCCCTAGCAATTCCACACTCTAAGTTGGGTGACTTTTCAATTGTGTACTTCACCTGATGGGTGACCTTCCACTAGTGCGCTGTCCAGTGCAGGTAGAATTCTGACTTTCCATTCAATTGCCAATACAAAATATCAGACCTCAAATTCGTTGCTCTTCGGTTAGATGGCATTTGACTAACCCACCCTAACCGATTGCGAGAAAATTCTTCATTTAGCTTTTATAAGTTTTCGAGTAGAATTAAATAACAAATCATACAGTATTCAATTTCTTTAAATAATAAAATATTTACTTCAACACCATCAAATGGGAACTCCTATTCTTTATGAGACATTTAACCGATTGAGGAAACTCCTTTCATTTCAAACCTTGAGATTGATTGATATTAAAACTTTCAACTTCGTGAACTAATTAATTCAATGGTTGAAGTTTGAACTATAAAATTAAATCTTTACTCTACACGTCCCAGCATCGGACATAATTGCACCAATCCTTGAGGCAATTTTAACCAGCTGTCTATATCTGGTCCATATTCCCTCGGCATGGAGATAAGTTAAAGTTGTTTTTATACCCAAAGCAGGTAAATGCTCGCAAGACAATTCTAAAGATATCCGACCTATAAGTCTATCATCATTCCTTCTTAAGACCTTGGAAAGATTGATTGATATCCATTTAAGGGCAAGTATTGATAAAAGACTTCTGTCTTCGTCTCAACATGCCTACTGTAAAGGTAAACAGCGCGCGTTACACACCTTAGTACGCACCGTCGAATATTCCCTCCATCATAAAGAGTTCACTATGGTTGCTTTCCTTGGCATCGAAGGTGCCTATAACAACGTGGACACATCTGCAATCACATCTGCACTAACATCTCTAAATGTAGAGAGTTCGCTTCGGGAGCTAATTCATTTAATGCTGACTAGTAGAATAATTAACTCAAAACTGGGCAACTCTTCTGCCAGACGATTCGTTAGTAGAGGGACACAGCAATGTGGTGTTCTATTCCCTCTCCTCTGGAACCTAGTGGTGAATGAAATCCTAACTAGTCTGGATGCGGAGGGTTTCAGAGTAGGCGTGTACCATCAACTGAGCGCTCCGAGCGCTCAACTATTTTTTTAAGTGAGACAAAAAATCTCAGCTGAGCACTGAGATTTTTTGCGGAGATCTCTGAGACAAAAAATTCATGGATTCATTTCTCAATTTGCTTGCTCACCCAAAACAGCTGTTCAGTTGTCATTTGTCTGGTGTGGCGCGTAATTTAAATTATTCTTTTCATGTTCCTCATTCCTTTTTTTATTTCTTATTTTATCTGATGAACTACTTAAAATTTGACGCAAAACTTGTTCTTGTTTGTTATCCATTTTAATAGTTTTTTTTTTCAAAAGTAACAAAGAATTATCAATAGAAAAAAATAATAAATTCACATCAAAAACTACAATTGACAACATATGTTTTTGACAGCTTATGTTTGTACGGAGATTCTTGTCCCACAAAACGATTCTGCCTCCGTCAATCTGACATTGAGCGCTCACTGAGCGCTCAGTTGATGGTACACGCCTAGTGATTGCCTATGCGGATGACGTTACTATTGCGGTTTCAGGAAAGCATCTTAACACCTTAAAAGAACTCTTACAAAATGCCTTAGATAGACTAATACTTTGGGCTGATCGGTGTGGACTGGGTGTTAACCCAAACAAAACCGATTTGGTCTTATTTTCGAGGAGATACAAAATTTTATTTGTTAACCCTCTTTATATTAAAGGAATCCAATGAAATTTCTAAGACGAGGCTAAGTACCTGGGTCTTATTTTAGACAAAAAACTAAAAATCAAAAAATGTACTGTAGCTATCTTTTCTTGCAAATAAAAGCAAAAGCTATTGGTAATGAATGGGGCTTACAACCCAGAATCACGCATTGGCTATACACATACGACCCCATCTACGGCACTGGACACCTTACAAATAGCTGCAAGCTCTGCTATTCGCCTCAAAGCTTCGTCGCAGTGGATTAACAACAACATTGGCCACTCCGTAATTCTTAGGTATTTAGAATCAATTCCAAAGCACACAGACTACACCATCCTCCAACTGCAATTCGAAAGAAAGGGGCCGGCCGGTTATAGCTATCAGTAAAATCCATCAGTAAAATTTGAAACAGGAGGAATCTGATATTTTTTACTGATGATCATTAAAATTTTTAATGATGTGATCGGAACAGTAAAAAATTGGAACACCAACAGTAAAACGAAATGGCATTTTGTTTGGCTTTTGGCAGTCAGCTGTTCAGTAAAATGAAATTTCATCATTAAAAAAATTAAAATGGATTTATAAATTAAATAAAACTTTAAATGCATCGTTTCTTTTTGAAAAAATACTTGAATATAATATTCATCTTATTGCATCAATCTTTTGCTAGAAATAAATCTGTAACATGTTCAAAAACTAAAAACAAAAATTTTACTGATGGATTTTACTGATAGCTACATATAACCGGCCCATAAGGCGCCAGTTATAGCTATCATTGGAAACAAACTTTGGAATTTTTTTGGCAGGTCGTTTATAGCTATCATTAGGCGCCAGTTATAGCTATCATTGAAATCGATCCGGAAAAAAATTCGAATCGGTATTTGACGGTGTTTCCCTTTGATTAGAAATGAGAATTATATACTGCTCGATCGGAAATTACACAAAGAATTTTTTTTGAGAAAAAAAATTGTACTTACGCATTTATTTTTCTCTAAAATGTATTTTTCTATTTTCCGGACGGAAATTCATTTTCCTGAACAGCTGATACTTTTATGTTCAAAAATGAAACGAATCGTTCCACAGATTTGTGTTCCAATTTCAAACAATTCCAATGACAGATTTCTGTCAGTAAAAATTTTTCGGTGGCTTTCAGGCCTCAGTTATAGCTATCATTGGTTTTCATCATTGAAAACAAACATTGGAATTTTTTGGCAGGTCGTTTATAGCTACCATTAGAAATTTATGTCATTGAAAAAAATTTCCTGATTGAAATCCACCGAAAAATTTTTACTGACAAAAATCTGTCATTGGAATTGTGTGAAATTGGAACACAAATCAGTGGAACGATTCGTCTCACTTTTGAACATAAAAGTATCAGCTGTTCAGGAAAATGGATTTCCGTCCGGAAAATAGAAAAATACATTTTTAGGGAAAAATAAATGCGTAATTACACTTTTTTTTTCTCAAAAAAAATTCTTTGTGTAATTTCCGATCGAGCAGTATATAATTCTCATTTCTAATCAAAGGGAAACACCGTCAAATACCGATTCGAATTTTTTTCCGGATCGATTTCAATGATAGCTATAACTGGCCCCTAAAACGAAATGGATTTTTTTGGCTTTTGGCAGTCAGCTGTTCAGTAAAGTGAAATTTCATCATTAAAAAAACTAAAATGGATTTCTAAGTTAAATAAAACTTTAAATGCATTGTTTCTTTTTGAAAAAATACTTGAACATAGGATTCATCTTATTGCATCACTCTTTTGCTAGAAATAAATCTGGGGTGGAATCGGCTAAGGTGATTGTTGATTGTTGACAGTCAAAATAATCGAATTTAATCTGTGTAAGGTGATAGTCAAATTGATACTTAAAAAGCTGTCACTAGAAAAATTTGATAGTCATTTTCCTACAAATATGTCGTTTCTGAATAGAGCTACCGACGCTTACAAAAAATTAATGGAAAATTTTGTCAGTTACCCTTTTTAGGTACAAAAACACATTCTTGTGACCGACAAAGCTTACGACATTCGAAAAAACACAAGAGAAGTAAGAATGTTATTTAAACACAGCCAATTTGATACTTTTATTTAGATATTTTATAGGAATAATTTTAAAATTTCACCATAGCAACAATGAATTGTGACAATTATAATCAGAAATTGTTCAATCGAATTGAAATGAGTTGAATCATCTTACACAGATGCAGAACCGGCCCAAGCCAAACTTGCGCCCTGTGCAATATTTGTAGAAAGCGCCCCTTTTTTATATTTTTTTTACACATAAACTGATACACAAGCATAAGCCTTTCCCAGATTACCCAGGAGGTAGACTTTCAATGCGTTTTTTTTTATTGAGGTATCCCCAGGAGGCCTAAACCATTAAACTAAAACGCAGCGAAGAAATGAGCAGAGGGGAAACTTTTAAACTTGGAAACTTACTTTTCTGGCCTTACATTTTGCAAATTCAGAAAAGAGATCATCAAAGTCTAAAGAATTTAATAATTTCTTTTCAATGGACATTATAGATAAACCTACCAATCTCTCTTGAGTCATGGTTGTCCTAAGATAATTTTTAATAATTTTAAGTTTAGAAAAACTACGTTCTCCTGAAGCTACCGTGACCGGGATTGTATTAAGGATTTGGAGAGCAGTTACTAAATTTGGAGCAAAATCTTCAAGGTTTGAACTAAAAATAAAATTTAACACATCTAAACTTGAGCTTTGTGGCGTAACAAGCTGGGATATTACGGTTAACTCTTGAAACAATTCTTCTCCATCTAAATATTTAAAACTACTTTATGTTAAAACATTCTGCAAATTAAGGCATTTACATTTTTATTTTTTAAACATTCGCTTATGTTACTCAAAAATGTAAAATTGATAATATACGTATCAAACCTTTCAAGTATTTGAAAAAAAAAATTCAACTTTGAATGTTTCGGCTAATATAGTTTCAGGACATTCATCAGCATAAAGTATTTTTCTCCGTTGAGATCGCAATGATGAAGCTACAAGAAACATATTTGGTATTTCTAGGGAACTAGCAATACGCTCGGTTAATTGAACATACCTACTCATTAAATTTTTCATCGGAACGCATTAAAATCAAACTGTTTTTTGTATTTTCTAAAACTGTTATGCCAGTTGACAGATTAACGGACGGACTTTGCAAATATTTACTAGTTTAATTATGTTTTCTAAAATATCAAACCAAATTAGCAGGCAGCAAATAAATGTAAAATCAAAGATTTTATTTCCTAACGATTCTGCAATGTTTTTTGCCTCTAGATTTCTAAATTCTATAGGGCTTCATATATTTCTTGAACTTGCAAAAAAGTGGGGAGAGTACGATAACTTTGGCGACAAAGTTTAATGACGGATTTGTATAGAACAGTTAAAAACAAGCATTTTTTACTATGGGAGGGGGGTCTATCCCCCCCGTTTAGGCGGTAGGGGCAATTTAAAAAAATATGTACATTAAATGGAAAAAAAATAATTAAAAAATAACGGTAATTCTTATAATTAAGTATCATACCTTTTTTTAAAGCCAACACTTTTGTCTATTAGCTTGTTTTTAAATCAAGTCAAAAATATGCATAGTTTTTGAAAAAAATTGTTTTAAAGTCAAAATTTGTACAAAAAAAAGTTAAAAAAAAGGTTTAAAGTGTAATTTTTCAAAACTTTCAGATTATCTACTATTTTTTTTGTTTAATTCATTGCTCTTATTTGTTTTTGATCAAAAACTGAAAACTAGATGACTTGATGTATTCTAGTTCTTGAGAAAATTGAAAATTACCAAAACAAAATATTTTAATTAAATTACTTGTTCCTTGCTTAAGTATTAACTTAGTCTTATTTTGATAGTAATAATCGAATATGAATTAAGATACACCTAGGGTAAATTAATTTTTCTTAAATCCAGCTTATTTAAATGCAAAAGAAACTTTGCATGCACCCCATCTTGCACCCACCGCACCTTGCACCCACCCCACCTTGCACGCACTCCAACTTGCACCCACCCCAAATCCTATAGTGTGCCCAAGCAGGGGGGTTGCAGGGGTGCAGCATGCCCCCCCTTACAGATGCCACTGTTACATACACCCAAACTCGCGCACACCTTACTGTTGCATACACCCAAACACGCATTACGCATACGCAAATACCATTATTATTTATTACTATCAAAATAAGACCACTCAAGCAAAAAAAATTAAAATAGTAGTTGTGGTTATTTTCAATTTTCTCAAAAACTTAAAGACATAAAATCATCTCGTTTTCAGTTTTTGATCAAAAACAAATAAGAGCAATAAATTCTGAAATAAAAACAATGGTAGATAATCTTGAAGTATTGAAAAAGTTACACTTTAAATCTTTTTTTAACTTTTTTTACTCAAATTTTGAGTTTAAAATTAAATTTTTATTTTCAATTTTCTCAAAAACTAAAAGACATAAAATCATCTAGTTTTCAGTATTTGATCAAAAACAAATAAGAGCAATAAATTCTGAAATAAAAACAATGGTAGATAATCTTGAAGTATTGAAAAAGTTACACTTTAAACCTTTTTTTAACTTTTTTTACTCAAATTTTGAGTTTAAAATTAAATTTTTCAAAAACTACGCATAATTTTGACTTGTTTTAAAAACTGGCTAATAGAACAGAATGTTGGCTTTAAAAAAATGTATACAACTTAATTGTAAGTATCACCGTTATTTTTTAATTATTTTTTTTCCATTTTAAATAATAACTTTTTTAAATTGCCCCTCCCGCCTAAACGGGGGGAGATAGACCCCCCCTCCCATAGTAAAAAATGCTTGTATTAAGACCCTCTACCAAAAACCGTTATTATATCTTGGCGCCAAAGTTATCGTACTCGTGCCAAAAAAGTTAAACAAACATTGAATTGTATCGAAAATTTTAACTGCATAAAATGAGAACCGAGCAGCACCATTAACCACTAAATTTAAGGAATGCGGGCAACATGGAACCAAAAATGCTCTTGGTTCCAGGGTTCGAATTCGATTCTGAACACCCGCTTCTTTTCCTTCCATATTCGAACCATTATCATAACTTTGGCTTTGACAGTTACTTATTAAAATTTCATTTAATTCAAGCTTGTCTAAAATCAACTTAGTCAGTCACATTACGGTCTTGTCACAAAATACGTCACTTCTATTAAAAACTGATAGCTATTTATTTAATATTAATTAACCAACAAAGCGAAAAAACAATCGAAACAATCTGCATTCTGCACCAGACTCGATATACATTAAAAGTAGCCGTTACAACAGTCATTAACTTTCAAAAAAAAAACTGCCTGTGCAAGAACAATTCGACTCCACATAGAATCATCCCTCTTTAACTTTTAAGCTCTATGCTCCTTTTCCATTCTATTAAAAATTTCATCTCCTGTAATCAGGCACTTAACCATAGAGGAAATATATTATAATAATAATAATAATAATATTTCTGTTGTTGCTGTTGTTTTCTTTGTAGATGAGAACTCACATTCAGGTACGGTGAGTGATACAAAACCTGCACGTACTAGCCCATACGATTCGATATGAATAAGTATTTTGCTTCGTCATACTCTCTATGTTAATTTTGGGACTCGGTGTGCATGAAATATATCTTGCACATATGAATGAGGTGGCATGGAACTTTTGTGTGTTGAGATTTTTTCGTTTTTTCTCTTGCATGGAACTTTTTTGTGTTGAGATTTTTTCTTTTTTCTCTTGTACGAACCGGGTGAAATATTTGGAAATGAGGTAGGTAGAATTTTTAGTTCTGCGATATCTTGAGTTAAATTTTCATTGAATGCAACAATGAAATTGATGTTAGTTAGTGCGCAAGAGATAACTTAGGACAGTTGTGATGTGATGGATGTTTTTTTGAGATTATTTTAAGAATGTTTGTGGTTCAAAAAATGGCAAATAGTAGTACATATTTGTTTGCGCAAGATCAGATTACATTTTCTTGCTCCTGGCAATGCGCCCCCAGAATTCTGCGCCCTGTGCATTTGCACATCTTGCACAACCCCTGTAACATGTTCAAAAACTAAAAACAAAAATTTTACTGATGGATTTTACTGATAGCTATAACCGGCCCCAAACTTCCAGATTTCTATACCTTCCAGATCTTTCTGGGTGGATAGGGGTTGGTGGAGGTATGTACTCTGAACGACTGAAATTAAGTCTCTCATTCCGCCTTCCCAATAATTCTAGCGTGTTCCAGGCGGAACTTTTAGCGATAAAAGAAGTCTTGTCCTGGCTTAAGGAAAATGTGATTTCAACATCTGATATCCGTATTTTCTCAGATAGTCAGGCCGCTATCAAATTTCTGGACTCTGTCTCTACAAACTCTGTAACAGTCCATAACTGTCGACCATCTCTAATGGAGATGGCACAACAGTTTAATATTCACCTTTGTTGGGTGCCGGGCCATAGAGACATTCCAGCTAACTGTAAGGTAGATGAACTCGCTAGGAACGGTACAGTGCAGCCCATCCTACCACGTTTGGCAAATGCTGGCATACCAATCTCTACTTGTAAACTAATGCAAGACGCTATGAAGAAGGCAAACACCAGGTGGAACAACATCACCACGTGTCAAGTCACAAAGAACATCTAACCAACACTGGATTTAAAACGTTCAAGGTGCTTGCTATCTCTAAGCAAATCGCATATAAGCTCGATAATAGGTGTCATAACCGGACTGTCTAATAGGAAAGCACGCCACGCGACTAGGCGTATTCTCAAATGAATTTTGCAGAAGCTGTATGGACGAGGAAGAGGAGGAAACAGTTCTTCACCTTCTATGTACATGCCCTGCTCAAGCTCAAAAACGCAAGAATTACCTAGGAGAATTCTTCTATAACGATCTAAACGATCTATGTAAATCATATTAGCATAATCAGCCTCTCACGTTTCGTAAGGAACTCAAACAGGTTTCATTGACCTTAGGAGAAAGCCTCAAGGTTCATGTGGTATAACAATGGGCCATTAAACTGGCCTAAGTGTCTCCTAAAAGAAACCGCCTAAGCCAACAGGAAAAGATTTTAATGTACCAAAAGTGTGTTAAAGGTTAATCATCAGATACACAAATTCCAAGTCGATGAAAGACTTTCAAGTACTTAAAATAAATATTGGACTCAGCGGGCAATGATGGAACCAAAACAAGAATGGCCACAACCAAATAACTGCTGACATCAGCAAAAAATTTAATATTAAACATATCCAACATATCCAAAAAATATCAACTAAAGGGTGATTTTTTAAAAGCTATAGGAAAGTTTTTCAAAAAAACACATAAAATTTTGAAAATGCATGAGATCTTTATTTGAATCGAAATTACGGTCCATATCATTTAATGTTTGAAGATTATTTCATGCAAATGTTGACCTTGACTGCGCCCTTGGCATACTCTTTTCAACATATCGACCGGTATCGCATGAATAAATGCTTCAATGTTGTCTTCCATTGCGTCAATTGAAGCGGGTTTGTCTGTATAGACATGAGCCCCACAAAAAATAGTCTAAAGGCGTTTAATCGCACGATCTAGGCGGCCAATTGACCGGTCCCGAAGGTGAAATAAAATGTTCACCGAACTCGCCTCATAATAAGTCCATTGTTGCGCGTGCTGTGTATGGCATGTGGCACCGTCTTGTTGAAACCACATGTCATGCAAGTCAAGCTCTTGCATTTTGGGCAAAATAAAGTTGGATATCATCTCAAGGTAGCGCTCACCATTCACAGTTACATTACGATTCGCATCATCTTTGAAGAAGTACGGTCCAATGATGCCACCAGCCCATAAACCGCACCAAACTGTGACTTTTTCTGGGTGCATTAGTAGCTCTTGCAATGCTTCTGGCTTATATTCACTCCAAAATCGACAATTGAGCCAAAAACGAGCTTCGTCGCTGAACAAAATGGAATGGAAGAAGCGCGCGATGAACTTTCTTAACAGAGCACGCATTTGCAAGCGTTGTTCGTTTGTAAGACGATTCATGGTTAAATTATAGACCAAACTGAAGATGTTTGAAAGTGAAACAAAACACGAAACGAGCGTCAGCTGTTTAAAAAGATAATAGCTAAAAAATCACCCTTTAAATAAAAGAATTTCAACGACAGCAGGATATCGTGAGCCTAAGGATTATTATTTCAATAATTCAACTATGAAGCAGTGTTCTCCTCCGTCCATTTATGTATCTAAAAGAGAATACAATCTACAAAGCAACGTCATCAAAAAACCTTTTAAAAATTGTAAAATAAAAACTAAACATTTCGAAAATATCTATTTTTGTATTTCAATTGTATCGTATCAAATAATTGAGCAGATATATTATACATATACATTCCATTGAAACATACTCGCTAGTTAATTTTTGTATTTTGTAAATACTCAAAGCGAAACTAGGAAAACTCGTGTAATAATTAAAGTGCTTAAAAATAATCTTAGTCAGTCTCTAGGGTTAATGTGATGAAAATTAAAAAAAAAAAAAAAAAAAAAAAACAAAGAAAGGAAAAAATAAAATAAAATGAAAAATAAAAACTAAAAAAATGACCAGATGAGAAAGAAAACATGATTCACGATTCTTTGTTGTTCCTCATTACAACACTAATCATCGTCATCATCTTTGGCTGACTTTAGATCACGTCCTAATCCTTGAATTTTAATATCCAATCCACTATGAGCTAGAAGACTTTCCTCTTTCACTTCACTGAGACAATTCTCTTGTTGCAATTTAGTTTCTATGTTAGAAAAATCAACATTCGAGGCACTTCTCTTTTCCCGGAGAGGCTTTATCGTTGTTATTGAGTCCGAATGGTCCTTGTTGACTTCGAGAATATCACGACGTATCGCTTCTATGTTTTCCTTCTCATTGGCTTCCTCTTTCGGTGGGGATGGAAGCTTAAGAGAGGCAGATTTGTTTGCAGCTTTCACGACCGATTCGACTTCATCTACAGGGAGTTTGCTTTTAAGCACATTTGCGATGTTGTTTTCCAAGGTCGTCTTATCAGAATCCAGGGTCTTAGGAATATCCGTCGCTTGTTTCTCGGTCTCAATAATTGTATTAACTGCTTGTGGTTGCTTGTTATTCATTGCAATGGAATTCTTTACATCGCTTTGTGATGCATTAATCAGCAATGGCAAAGGTAATGGGACTCGTGCATCCTGCGCCACAATAACGTCAGGAGACTTCTTCTTCACAACTTCATTCAAAACTTCAGGCACAGGTTCGACTACTGCAGGCTTCTTTTCAGCCACTTTGGTCAAATTCCCTTTGTAATAATTATTCTCTGTAAGTATTCCCAAAACTGAAGCTTTAGGAAGTGAATTCTGGGGAGTTTCCTTCGGCTTTTGGTCTTCTTCTTTTTTACTCTCTTCATGCACTTGTCTTTCGATTTCTTCCACTTTCTCAACAACTTCACCTAATTTTTCCACAACCAAGTCTTGAGTCAATTTATTTTGTTTGGCCAGTTCCTCTTTGAGTTCATCGACTTTGCGTTCAAGGAGTTCTTTTGTTTTTATCAATTCATTTTGAGCCTTCACGAGCTGTTCTTTGTTTTCGCCCTCTTTTTGTTGTTGTTGTTCTTCGGCAGCTATTTTTTCTTCGTTTTTAATTGCTTCCTTGGCAATTCCATTGGAATTTGATGGAGCTTCAGTAATTAGAGCTGGAGCTGGAGGTTTAACAAGCAATGGAGTTGGTTCAACCTTCTTCTCGGTTTGAATCTTTTCGGTTGGTTTTATGGCTATCGGCTCGACTTCATCCACCGGCAGTGGTGGGCTTATTTTTGCCTTTGGTTCAACAACAAGTTTGGACTTCTCTTCATGTGGCTTCGAATCAATTGGAAGTGGAATTATATCCAACGATACATTCTGCAAGAGATTGTCTTTCATAGATTCTTTGGCTGGTTTTTCAAATTTATTTTCAAACATCGTCAGAGGTGTCACAGTTTTAGGGACACTACTTTCACTAATTACATTATGCACAGTACCAGAACGCTGCTCATCGATGGCACTTAAATTAGCATAAGTGCCCAGAATCATCAAACAACAACCTCCAACTATAATCGCATGGGCGAGTGTTCTTTCAGTGGAATCTTTTTTGGAGATCTTTCGAAAACATGCTGCTGGGAATATTATACAAATGGCTATGCCTATTGTGGATCCCACGAGTCCTATTACCAGTTCTATTGATGGAATTAACAATGCAATACAAAGCGAGCCAATAACTATAAATGCCGTTATTGTTTTAAAACGAACTTCAGGAATATAACCCGTTGTATCGGCATGACCCTAAATAAAAGATCAGAACATGAATACATTTTGTTTCGAATGCTGGAGGGGAGACAATTTAGCTACTCACTCTTCTGTATAGGAGCGAATAGATACTTGCTCGACAGGGAAATATCACCAGAGGGAAGCTAAAGGCCACCGATAAGACAAATCCTATTTTTATAACATCACTTCCAAAGGATGGAGTGAAGTTGATGAGGATGTTGCCTGAAGACATTTGTTTTATTTTTATAAGAAAAAAAAAATGGAGTAAGTGAAAACAAACTCACCTGAAAATGTTTGAGTGCAAAATGCGACATATCCAAAGAATCCAACAGCAATGTAGACTAAAGTACAAATCCAAGTAGCCTCCTTTATGATCCCATTAAGTTTCTCCAAGCTTTGGTTATTGACACTCTCAAGAACTTCAAATAATTGCCTGGAAATCATAAAAGAGTTTTTATTATTTTTACCCAGTCCCAGAACCAAGACTTTTTTTTTGAAATACTCACATTTGACAAGACAAAGCCATGCTAAAGATCGGGAGGCACTGTAGAATTCCAGACGGCTCCCAATAGACGATTTTATTCTGCCAATCATTCGCCAGAATATGTCTCTCCGATTCGAGGATAATCTTTACCATCAAACAAAAATAGAATCCAATAGAAGCTGTGCAAACAGCTGATAGACTATCGATGTTCTTGAGCATTCCCAATGGGAGAATGCAAAACAGAGTCACTAAAACCATAACCCACGTCCTTAGGCCATCGCTTCCATTCAATGTGAATATTTTGGACACAATTTGTGGCCCAACATCGCCAACAACCACAAAGTATGTTATACATGACCCAATTAAATAGCCAATAATACAGAGCTCAACTAGAAGTTTCCCTGATGAGCCAAAGGCATGGAAACCTAGAGGAAACACACACAAATTGGATTAAGAAGAGTGTCAACGGTGGATGGGGAATAATTTTACCTAAGAATTCAAAGCTTTTTCGGCGAGTTAAGAGCGAAGATTTGATAAGGTAGTGGCAAGATATCCTCGTGATGAGATTATTTAAAATTATTAAAACTATGGAAAGGATTATTCCGCACTGAAATTCAATTATTAGAAATTCACAGTTGAAGGTTCAAGTAACATTTGAGTACCTTTTGGAAGCAGAAAGGCATAGCAAGAATTCCAACACCGATAATACTGTTGGCCAGTGTCATTACGTGGCCTGAGCTGGACATCATCTTTACAAGTCGTTCTATAACAAAATCTGTAAACTTATAATTAAAGAAAGTTAGGTAAGCATCTTGGGAGACAACTCTCACTTGATTGCAACACCACATTAAAATTTCACCTTACCTCAAAAGAAATTTAAAATACACTTCCAAACAAGACAAAAACACTTTCTTCAGCCAAATTTTGGAAGCATAAATCTTTTCATTGCTTAAGTAATTTAATTATTTGTCATATCTAATCGTTGTCGTTGTATCTCTAAAAGAACATCTAAAAACTAAAATAATTTAAATATTTTATTTAAGTTCAACGTCAGCATGCATTCAGATTTCGAGAAAGAAATAAGTAAACAGAAGCTTTTTTTTTGTTGTGTTTCTTAGAACTTATGTGGGGAAGTAATTATGCCACATCTTCAATAAATACTTACATTTTGCAATAATTTATTTATTATTGTAGTCTTGGCAATTACGTAGCTTTTTTCTAACAAATAGAATTTATCAAATTATCACACACAAACTCATCTGGGGTTGGTTGAAGATAAAACAAAACTTAAAATTTGTATTTTTGTTTTGATTATCTTGTTGACTGTCATTCTGACATTTCAATTTTTTAAATGAAGTTTATATGTCATAGAGTTGCGAGAAAAATATAATTATATGGATGAAAACCATGGATACTTTTGAACCGTTTCGCTGGTATCCGGTTGTTAGAGCACTGCCAATTCAAAATTGTTCGTTTTATATCAGCAAATTTTGAAATCTTTTCACAAATTCCTGTTTAATGGTTGATTTACATGTGCTTGCATTTGATTTCTTCAAAAAATTGGATACTACATATAAAATTATTGGTTGTGAGATAGAGAAAAAAGACCAAAATGGCTCAACTTTCCAGGCTCAACTTTCCATTACCGCAGCACGAATTTCGACACGCGTTTTTTTTATTTGATAGATATGCACAAAGAAATTATAATTATAGCAATTTTAGAGCGAGGAAACATTTATTTCTATTTTAAATTAATTTTCAAAGTTCACTTTTTTACATACAAAACACGCAAAAATGGTTGATTTTGACATTTCTTCCCTGTTTTTGTTCAGTGTTGCCATACTTGTTTTTTTTCGTTGGAGATTTCTTAATTTTTAGTGCTTAAATGCGAAAAGTACTTTGCAATACCCAAACTCGCACCCACCCCAAATCCTATAGTGATTCCAAGAAGGGGGGTTGCAGGGGGGCAGCATGCCCCCCTTACATACCTAGCTCTTAGTATACCGTAGTATCAATTAAAAAAAAAGTGTGCGTGTACTAGTGTACACAGGTAAGAAGTGAAACTTCTTTATGGCCTTATTTTTCGAAAAATGATCTACATGCAACTTTCCAGAAATTGGTTAAATAAAGTTAAATTAGATAAAGTTTAAACAAAAGGATATTATTATCATAGACATGAATACAAAAAAAAAATTATTGCCCTGACCTGGACTCGAACTACCATCACTTTTGCCAGAGTCTGATTTGACAACAAATTTGAAGGCAGAAATCTGAACGACCAATGGCCTAGAATTTTGAAAAATTTTCCGTTGATTCATTTTTAATTGAATTTTCCCCAGCTTCTGGAAAACACAGGAAAATGATTGATACGTCAAAATGAGCGTACACTCGTCTAGATTATAATAAAATATATATTTTTGAGATTGGTTGGAAAATTTAAAAGCCACTCTTCATTTTGTAAAAATTTGTAAATTTGTCGGTAAAAACTCTATAAGTCGGAAAATTGAAGAAAATTTGATCATTTGATATGCTTAAATTAATCGGGACAAGTTTTCCTTTAATTGGGTACCCCATTTTAAAAAATCCATCCAGTAGTTTTTGAGTTATTAACGTTTTTGTGGCAATTGAAAGAAAATTTTCTTATTTTTCAGGCATTTGTCCATGAAAATAAATAAAAAATAAAAAAAAAAGTAGCGCATCGACCGGGAGTCGAACCGTGAGCATGAGTGTGTGGGGCAGCTATTTCTTTTTTTTTTTTTTTTATAATTCATTTTTTTATTAATTCATTCTTAAGACTATCTTAAAGCTAGACAAAAATTCATAAAACTAGCCTATTTAACCATAACTTACAACTAACTTACTGGTCCCATACGGACGCTCTAAGTTAAACTATAACACTTAATACTATTGCCTTTCGGCCCTAAGATCTATTTTACTTCAGTTAAATTTTATTTATTTTTGTACTTATTAGAAAATTTGAAAAAAAAACTAATATCAATATCCTTTTTTTATTTTTTACTTAAAAACTACTTAAAATATAGTTCTTAATATAAAACTTAAAGCTAACTTAAACTATACCTATTCTACCTACAAACTACTTAAAACTAGAACAACCACAGCAGCAAATCTAACTATCTAATGTTTTTGTTTTTCATATTTTCTTGTTTTTTTTTTATTTTTTTTTCTATTCCATATTTTCTTTTTTTTTAATTTTTTTTTTTTTTGTTTTTTTGTTTTTTTTGTATTTTTTTTGTATTTTTATTTTTTATATTTTTTTTTTGTATTTTTTTGTGCCACCATGCCTATTCTACTTAAAACTAAACCCTAAAACTATAAAACAAGTATGTAAGCCGGCCAAGGCTTAAAACCCCATCCCGACTACCCACTATCAAGTGCCGATTGAAGCCACCAAAACTGGCTCTCCTGCTTCACCCTATCAGTTCGGTCCCGTTCGGACACAGCCCTACTGAACCGAAGGAGCTCTGCCCCGCCTTGTGCCATGACGTCCCGATTGTACAGGAGTCGCCTATCCACGGTTCGTCGTCTGACGTGGTAGATTAACGGAACTGCCAATCTATCCTGTATCAGACCGCATCTATCTAAAAAGAGGAATGCCTCTGGTGGAATGAAGCCGCTCAAGCGTGCACTTTCAAAATACTCGTCGTTCGGATAGAACGCCCCGAAAATTAAATTGTTGGTCGAAGACATAGCTCTTGCAATGTGACCTCGAACGAGTTTTATCACGAAATTGTCAATTCTGTTGATTCGAGCCCCGTTGTATAGGACCTCGTTGGAATAGTAATGCACGTAAGAAGATTCGGCTGTTCGATACAAGCCAGTACAGCGTCGTAAACACTGCCGCTCGAACACCCGAAACCTCTCCATCTGGGAAGGGGCAACGTTGAACCACACAGGACAACCATAAACGATCATCGGCCGTATGAGGGCCATGTAGCAAATTACCTTCACTCTGGAGTCAAGCCGACTGCAAAAAAACAGCCGTTTCGTCAGAGCGAAGGCTCCTCTGGCCCTGGTCAGAGCAGCATTTATATGTCTATCGAAATATAAATACTGATCTAACCAGATACCGAGGTACTTCACTACACTTTTGCTCGCTAATCGTTGCCCGTGAAGATCAACGATAACCATCTTGCGCCAATTCTTGCACGTATCCCTCGTGGCCCCAGCCAACGGAGTCCGGAACAGAATTGTCTCCGACTTTTGGACATTTATTTTCAGTTTCCAGTCGTCGCAATATCGCTGAATCTTGTCGAAATCACGCTGCAAGAGAATTCTAATAACCTCAACCTTTCGGGCCGTTCTGTACGCAATTAGATCGTCGGCATACGCAATTGCCTTTGTAAGACTACCTATCAGATCGCTGGTGTAAATGCTGAAGAGAATCGGCGAGTTCACCGCTCCCTGTTGAAGACCATTTTTAATTAAGAATGTTGTGGTAGAAGTTACATTGCCACTTTTGACAACAAACTTTCTACCGTTAAGCATATCATAAAGCATATACAACAATGGCTTGCTTATGCCAAGCCTGCTCAGTTTTAGGTAAAGACCCTCTAACCATACGGTGTCAAAGGCCTTTTCCAAATCAACCAGAACAGCACCTGTGCATTGTTGTTTTGTTTTATTCCATTGGATATCAGAAACGAGTTTAGACGCAGCATGAATTGTGTCATGACCCGCCTTGAACCCGAACTGATTATCCGGAATTATTTTGTTGTCCGCAGCCCACTTAGTCAGAGCCCTATTAATGATCTTTTCGAAAACTTTGCTGATGCTCGGAAGAAGACTTATCGACCGAAGATTTGACGGGTTGGAGTTGTCCTTTCCCTTTTTCGGGAGAGGATGAACCACAGCGGTCTTCCAATGCACTGGATAATATGCATTATTCAGTGCATTATTGAAGAGTGTGGTGTAGATGTCGATTGCCTCCATCGGTAAATGTCTTAGTACAACGTTGGATATACCATCGACACCTGCTGACTTTTTATTTTTTATTGAATTAAAGATGAGCTGAAGCTCAACCTTCGTCACTAACAGGGGACTTGGTCCCGTTTGCTCGGCGATTATGGCATTTGCCAAGGAATCGTCATTGAACCGCACGAAACCGCGGTTCTCAGATCGCCATTGTGTTATATCATTTCGAAGGTAAAAATGATTAAGTAGGGCTCTGTTTTCCAGGTCGTGGTTGGGGCGAATGCTAACATTCACCTTGTACACTTGCTGGAAAGCAGCTCCCACCGCTTCTACTTTTTCCTTCGGATCTTCAATTATATAAAAGTCATCGTCAAAGATGGCTTCTTCTGGATCTATTTGCGCTGTCATGAGTACGTCTCTGTTCTCTTCAGTTCTTTGGAGTTTCAGACACGGAAGGTCATTGTCGTTCTTTTTCCTGAATATCTTGTTGATTTTAGGGAACATACTAGGGTCACTGGAATTAACTGACCGGATCTTGCGGTCCCAGTACTTGTTAATCGATAACCTGTAGTTCTCCTTAATCAACAGATTGACATTTTTTATTGACGACTTCAGTGTCCTAACCTCCAAGTCGTGTGGGTCTGTAAGTCGTCTGTACAAGTTTTTGAGTCTTGTCAGTAGGCCACTCTTGTGCTTACGTAGTGCGTCAATAGTCGCGTTTCTGTAAGCGTCCATTTGGTCCCGTTCTTTGTACTTTGGTATTGTCCGTTCCATCGTTCGTTTTATTGTTTCGTCCATTTGTTGTAAATGTTGGTCAATTTCTGTATTTGTCAGGTTTCTGTTGTTTGGTGGGGCTATGTCACTCGAACGAAGTTCTCTCGCTAAGGCGTTGGTGAAACGAGGCCAGCGCATCTTACTGTAGTTGTAAGAATGCGTTGCAACGTATTCCTCCAACTCCACGCGTTCGTTCGGAATCTGCATTACAGCAGCCAGTCCGCAGTGATCACTGTCGTACTCGACTGTCTGTAAGCAGTTTCGAGGGTGATTACCCACTTTGTCTGTAACTGTCAGTCTTGTGTCGTACAGCAAAAGATCCAGAAAGGAACCGCTTCTTGGATACGATGGCTTTTCAGTAGCCAACAGGTCGACGCCATATTCAACGCTGTAAAGATTCATCAAATTAAAAAGATGGTTACCTCTGGGATTACTATGTTGATTTCCCCAATCTTCATGTTTTGCGTTCAAATCACCGGCCAAGATGAAATAGTTTTCTTCCAAGCTCAGTTTCAGTTCCCTAAAAAGAATCTCGAGTTCTGAAGCAAAGTAAGTAACCTGCGGAGCTCCAGCCGCATAAGCCGCAATCATATACATCCGCTTCCCTTGAGTGAGAGAGATGCATACAACGCAAACTTCTAGCGTCTTGAGCTTTCGCAATTCATTGTTGTATATGACCTTATAATTAATGCCTTTTCGTATAAAGAGAGCGACACCGCCCCCTTGAGTGGAGTCGGGCCGGTCTCTTCTTACGATATTGTAATTTTTATGAGTCAATTTGTGTTTGTGGTTTAGCTTAGTTTCGCTAGCCATAAACACATCGGGACTGTAGTCTTTCAACAATTGGAACATATTGGCTCTTCGTTCAATCCTAATCAGTGAATTTACATTCACAGCTAGGACTTTTAGGCGCGTCTCCGGCAGCGCGCCCATTATGGTCTAAATTGCGCCAGGCCAGGCAACAAAGAGTAGAGATGGTCTACCCTTTTGCCTTGCTCCTTTATCTGACTTTGCAGCCCTGTTAGTTGGCCTTGAATGCTAAACAACAAGGCTACAATGTCAGGCTGCACCTCTGGTGCCTTAGGCACGGGGGCCTTTGGGACAACCGTTGGTGGAGCCTGTCTCGCGTTTCCACTCCCTGACACCATTTGGGCGAAAGAGACTTTAGGATCCACGAATTTTTGTGTTGGAGCCTGTCGAACTGTTCGACTTCTTTCAGCTTTTTGACTGGCCTGTTTTTTTTTAATTTCTTGGACCTTAGGGCAACCCCTATAGTTAGCAGGGTGCCCTTGGTTTCCACAAAGGGCACACTTGAGCTGGGTTAAGTCCTCAACCCGCTCATTCCCCAGCTTACATTCACCTTTAATGTGGGTTTCTGAACACCTGACGCATCGCAACAACATGTTACAGCTGGGTGCGGCATGGTTAAACCTCTGGCACTTCGTACATTGTAAAATGTCGTCGTGCCTTTTTAATTTCTCCCAGTGTACAGTTTGATAGTCGAGAGATTTGATTTTCTGCACACTATCAAAACTGCTTTGGGGCGATAATGTTACGAGGAACATTGGCAGCCTATAACCCCCTCGCCTGGACTTCACCGTGGTGAAAGGCTTGACCCCGATAAAATCGAGATCGTCAGTGGCTTTTTCTCGGAGCTCAGCTAAGAGCGCATCCGGTTCCGTGCAGGAACTTATGCCCTTCAGAAGGACCGTTTGAAATTTTTCGCTTTTGGGCGTGTAGCTGAAGAACTCAGCGGTGGCCTCTTTTAGCACTTCTTTAAGTAAATTGTATTCGGCCAGTGAGAAGCACTGCACCGAATACCGCTTTTCTTTTTCGTTCAAAATATTTATTAAAAATTTGCCCTTAGTGGCCGACTTACATACCTGTTTCAAGTCCTGCAGGTCAACCCGGTAGGTCCTAATTGGTGGCACCTTCTCCTTCTTGGGCTGTGGTTGTTTCTGGTGTTGCTGTTGCTGTTGCTGCTGTTTTTGCTGCTGCTGTTTCTGCTGCTGCTGTTTCTGCTGCTGTTGTTGCTGCTGCTGTTGTTGTTGCTGCTGCTGTTGTTGCTGCTGCATTACTTTAGTTGAGGTCGATGGGCCCTCAACATTTGGGCCTGTCACTGCTGATGGCGGTTTTTTCTTTTGCTCCGCTCCTGTGTTTTTAAGAGCGGGCTTGGGTTGTGGTTGTTTTTGCTGCTGTGGTTGTTGTTGCTGTTGTTTTTGCTGCTGTTGTTTTTGTTCCAGCTGCCGTTGCGCTGCCTCTTGTTGTCGGCGCGCCTCTTGTTTTAACTTCAGCTGACTGAGGAGGGGCTCCATTTCCTCCTTTAGCTTTCTGAGGTCTTCCTCGTATTGGGTTATTTTTGCTTGTTTGGTTTGCAGGGCCCTTACAAGTGCTGTCTCATCTTGGAGGTGCACCTCTAAAGCCTTCGTTGTCGGCGGGACTGTCTCTGGCTCGGATATGATTACATCCATATTTGGAGGCCTGAAGAGCCCCTCTCCGCCTTCGGAAATGTATTCCGTTTTCTCAGACTCATTGTAGTCTGAGAACTCACTCTCAGTGGTACCGGTTTCTGGTACCTTACCGCCCTCCATTGCCTTGCGCATATCACGCCGCTTAGCGGCGTTAGCCCTCTCCACCTTGTTAGGGCTATGCTTCTTAAGCTTCCTCTTTTTGTTAGCTGTTGCTGCCGCTATGCCCTGGTCTGATGCCTGACCAGATGTTGATGGTGTTTTTGATACCGCTGTTGGTAACGCCGTAATATCACCTGATTTGTCGGCAGAGGTATCTCTCGATACCCCCGCTTTCTTTTCCTTTACCATTTGCTTCTCTTCCCAATCGATGAAATCAGAAATTTCACGATTGTGAAAAAAAGCAATAATATTTTTTGTCGACTCCGCACGGGATTCGAACCCACGACCTCTGGATTCGTCTGCAGACGCCACCTCCACTAGGCTACCGATCTGTTATATAATACAGTGGCAACTAGCCAACTTTAACTTAGTCTCAAACACTTGCACTAGTTTAACTTTTAGATCAAATCAGAATAACACGTCTTCACAGTTTGGAAGTCAAATAACGACTGGGGCAGCTATTTCATCTACTGAGCTGTTCTTTTACTTAAAACTAATTGGAATTTTATAAAATATAATGTGATGCGTAACTAAAAATTGTGACGCGTAACAGAAAAATGTGACGGTAAATTTTTTTCCAACGCCGATAAAGAAGTTTCACTTCAAAAAACTTGTTTTAGGGCTCAAAAAACGCAATACAAAAAAGTAGGGTTAAGTCCGAAAAAGAAAATATTTTTTTTTATGATTTAACGGTGTTTCCTCGCCTTAAAATTTAAAAATGTTCTATTGAGACCCCTACCTAACTGTACAAAAAAAATCAGAACGAAATTCGTGCTGCGGTAATCGAAAGTCGCCCCACTTTTCATTACCGCAGCACGAATTTCGATACGCGGTTTTTTTATTTGATAGATATGTGCAAATAAATAATAATTATAGCAATCTTAGAGCGAGGAAACATTTATTTTTGTTTTAAATTCTCAAAGTTCACTTTTTCACATACAAAACACGTAAAAATGGTTGATTTTGTTATTTCTTCCCTGTTTTTTGTTCAGTGTTGCCATACTTGATTTTTGTTTTTTGAGCATTTCTTTGATTTTAGTGCTCAAATGCAAAAAGTACGTTGCATATACCCAAACTCGCACCCACCCCAAATCCTATAGTGATCCAAACAAGGCGGGGTTGCATACCTAGCTGTTAGTACGTCGTACTATCAATTAAAAAAAAAACACTTGTTTTAGGCTCAAAAGAACGAAATTCAAAAAAAGTAGGGTTAAGTCCGAAAAAGGAAATATTTTTTTTTCTACATATATATATGTATATATATTTAAAACATGTTCCATTGAGACCCCTACCTAAGTGTAAACAAAAATCAGAAGTGAATTCATGCTGGGGTAATTGAAAGTCACCCCACCAAAATGCAGAAGATATTCACTTTATTATTATTTTTACTATTTTGTGGGTTTTGTTAGGTTTTTTGATTTATTTTATTACAAATTCGTGAAGGCTTCCGGCAAAGCTGTACTGTCATAAAGTTATAGGAACTAAACCAACAGTCACCACTTGTGTATTCTCTCTTACTTTCGAGTTTTGACATATATATCTGCCTCCCTCTACTTTTCTGCATTATGCAGATGCAGTCACATGTAAATCCACTTTCGCACTTCTCATATTATACGTTTATTCAAATTGTTTCACTTGCTCATAAACAAAATAATTAAAAGCTTAACTACATTGAACAAGTGGATACTTTCTTTGTTAAAAGCTGACAAATAAATTCTCCAATTATATAAAAAAATAGTAGGCAAACATTGACAATTAAACTCAGAGCAAAGTACAGCCTAAGCACATAGGGTATGATCTGATCTGAGTGTTATCAGATCTCCCATTTATTTAAGAAACAAATGGGAGCATTTAAGTATCAAAACTTTTAGAATTTGCATTCTGTCAGATCACACAAAACAAACGTGAAGTTAGTAAGCGGTTAGACTTGTACTCTGTCATTTTGTTTAAAGCTCATAGAGCGTGCTTGAAGCTAATTCTGATTGAAAAAAGAATCACAACCAGAGCGCTCCGACATGTCTGAGCTAAAAAGAAATACAAACCTTTTAAGTTCTCTGCTTCTATTTGAATGAGTTAAAATAAGCCCGCCAGACACATAACTAACAAATTTGCAGTTTTATTCAACTCTCATTTGTCAAAATCTTTACAGCAATGGAAAATTGGAGTAAATAACAAATAGTTACCCAAAACATATAATTATGAGACAAATGCATGTGAAACATCTGTCAAACTCAGCTTTAATTTCAAGTGTCATAATATCAGTTGAATGATTGCCATTTACGATAGTGCATTATTCAGCAATGAAACAATGCATTAAAATTAATTTTAAATAGTATACGTATATATTATACGTATTCATTTTTTCGTTCTTCTTTTTTTTAATAAATAAAAAGAAGATTATCTTTTTAGAAAAAGGCTGACTTTTATTTCTTTTCCTCCTCAAAAGTTTTCCAGTGGAAAGTTGTTGGGGGTAGCAAACGAGAGAGAGGGGGAGAGGAGTTTCCACTAAGGCACCTCTCCTTATCCAGATGGCAGCGGAGGAATTCCCGAGATGGAATCAACGGTGGCGTCTACAGTTCCAGTAAGGTTGAACTACTTAGTGAACACCTTATAGGGCTTCTACGACATATTCGGAGCCCAGGCCTATAAGGAGCGGTTTATTCAGCTCCCCGTCCTTGGAGTTATACTAAGGATCTGGCCCTCCAAGTTAGGGGTTGTGCCCTCGGGGTGAAATACCTTAGTTGCAAAGCACCAACAAGCTTTGGATACGAACGGATTCACTGTTGACAACCCAAGCAAACGAAATAAGGACAACGAACTTCGGATCTGTACGTGGAATGTTAGGTCCCTTAACAGACCACGTGCAGCCGAACAATTAGCGGATGTCAAGTTGCAGCCAAAGTACGGCTACGGATATCTCGATCCAAGCCAAAACAAACAAGTACTGTGAGAAGTTTCGACATTAGACGGCTACAATCGCAAGAGACTGCCATGTCCTTTTCCGATCGAGTCTCTAATAACCTCTTAAGGAGTCCTATGCTGCCTGCATTAAGCATTGAAAACCAGTCGCAACATTGCCTTGCAGCCATCAGAGATGCCGACTCTGAAGTGCTAGGTTTCACACGGCCACCACAGCGAAACCCCTGGTTTGACGACGAATGCCGGCAAGCGAACGCAGCGAAATAACAGGCATACAAAACAGCATATGGAAAGATCAACAATTCCGCCTACCCGACCTAGACGAAGTGAAGATAGCTATATCTTAACTGAAGTCAAACAAAGGTGCTGGAGCTGACGGCTTCGCTGCCGAACTATTTAAAGCAGCAGGCAATGACTTGGTAAGGAGCATGCACCAACTCATCTGCAAAATATGGTCGGAAGAAAGAATGCCCGATGAGTGGAATCTCAGCATAGTTTGCCCAATACATAAGAAAAAAGACCCTCTAAATTGCGCCTATTAAAGAGGCATCAGTTTTATTGCATATAAGATCCTTTCTGCCGTATTATGTGAACATCTGAAGCATTTCGTCATCAACCTGATAGGTCCTTATCAGTGTGGCTTCATCAAAAAAGGACATTGAACAACGACGTCTTGGACAAAACGTCACCATGGACTTTACCATGGAGGCAGTTAAGGACTTTGTCTACCTAGGCACCGCTATAAACACAGACAACGACACCAGCGCTGAAATCAAACGAAGAATAACTCTTGCAAATCGCTGCTTCTTTGGACTTAGAAGGCAATTGAGAAGTAAAGTCCTCTCTCGAGCATCTAAAATCACCATCTATAAGACACTCATCATCCCGGTTCTCTTTTATGGCGCTGTGGCCTGGACCCTGTCAAAGAAAGATGAGAGCGTCTTAGGATGCTTCGAGAGAAAAATTCTTCGGGTGATTATTGATCCCGTACGCATAGATGGAGAATGGAGGAGAAGATATAACGACGAACTGTACGGGCTGTACAGCGACACTGACCTAGTTAGCAGAATAAAAGTCCAACGGCTTAGATGGCTGGGTCATGTAGAGCGAATGGACATCAACGCTCCAGCCCGGAAGGTCTTCGAATCCAATCCGGAGGGACAGCGCAGTAGAGGAAGACCGCGACTCAGGTGGCGCAGGTGGGTGAAGACCTCAACCAGCTTGGCGTGCGAAACTGGAGCTGGAGCTAGCTAGGGGCTAGAGACGCATGTTGGTTGAGGCCCAGGTCCTGTAGCGCCACCTTAAATAAGTAAGTAAGTCAAAAACATGGAGGGAATAGCTTGTACGTGCATGCCGAGACAGATTTATTTCTATTTAAATTTTTATTTATTCCTTTCTCTTTCGCACTTCATTGATGCAAGGAAAAACATGCGCTGTGTAATACCGGATATAGCATTTTTGCTATTAGGAGAACGTAATTGTTAATAGTAGTACCCGTGGCGTGATATTTATTGCGTTAGACTGTCATGCCAGAGGTCTTGGGTTCAAACCCTGCCTCTGCCATCTAAAGTTTTTTTTTGTCAGGGGTACTGCCTCTTGCGAGGAATTTACAAATCCTCCAAAAGTAATTCATATCATGAAAAGTGCTTTTTCAAATTAGCCGTTCGGATTCGGCTTAAAACTGTAGGTCGCCTCCATTCCTGCAAAATGACTCGCACACATGAATGGTTGAGAGTTGTAAGTAACTAGGTCCTAGTTCTCAACGGACTGTTGAGCCAACTAATTTATTTTTATTTAACTGTTAATAGGCTCAATATTGCGTTTTTAAATAAGTCCGTACATTAATTATTTCCTCATGTAACTTCGGTATTAGTGTACACAACAATATTTTTGTTGCTACTGTACAACCTAGCACACCTCAACAGTATGGCCAACTGTGTGTACCGCAAAACTAAAAACAAACCGATTCAAAAAATATTTTGGCATCACTTCAACAATTTGTTTTTCTTTCCGTTCTGCAATTTCCAAACGTCAAGATGGCTGAGGTAATTTTTCTTCAAAAATCTTCAAAAATATGTGCAATCCCTTAAAGTTTTTAAATTATATTACTCGAAGTTGATAGTTTATTGTGCTTGCTCGAGAAATTTAATAAAATTTTATACGTCATTATGAAATTCTTATCGGAATTGAAACTCATCCAAAAATGTTTCCAATTTCCAGGTTGATGAAACTCTTAAAAAGAAGCGTGCGTTCAAAAAGTTCACCTACCGAGGTGTTGATTTGGACCAGCTTTTGGACATGCCAAAGTAAGTATTGAAAACTTAAGTTTAATTTGAGATTTGCAATACTTAACCTCTTCCCTTCTGCAGCAACCAACTTGTCGAATTAATGCACAGCCGTGCTCGAAGGAGGTTCTCCCGTGGTCTTAAGCGCAAGCCAATGGCCCTTATCAAAAAATTGAGGAAGGCCAAGAAGGAGGCACCACCAAATGAGAAACCCGACATCGTCAAGACCCACTTGAGGAACATGATCATTGTTCCAGAGATGACCGGATCCATCATTGGTGTGTACAATGGCAAAGATTTCAGCCAGGTATGTTTTAAAATTGAATTTATGCGAGAAGGATTACTAATAGAGTATAATTTGCAGGTTGAAATCAAACCAGAAATGATTGGACACTACTTGGGAGAATTCTCCTTCACATACAAACCCGTTAAGCACGGTAGGCCCGGTATTGGTGCCACCCACAGCTCTAGGTTTATTCCACTTAAGTAAAAGAAATCATGGAGAACGTTTCATAGTTTTAATAAACTAACTTTTTATAAAAAGAAAGTGAAGTTTTAAGTGTTTTTAGTTTTTCTTTCTCGGAAGACGAAGATTTTTTGAGTAATGAGTTAAGAAGAAGCGGTACCCGGCTTATTCAATAAGATGAAGTTTATCTTGCTGTGTTGGTGTAAAATCATAGAAATGATGAATGACATTTAGCCGGTACACAATTTCGATTAAATAAGATTACAATCTTGTTAGATAAAGTGCTTAATTTGAAATAGATAGGAAGATGTTACAAGTTTTGAGAATAGTTTTGAAGGGATCTCTTTAATCGGATAATCGTTTCTTTTATGTTAAAGTCAATAAATTAAGGATAATTTTAAAAATTAAAAAGATGATTGGCTTAGGGTTGTCTTCGGCAGCCAAACATGCGAAATCAACCGTTCATTGTGTTTAAGAAAAACTTGTTTCCGTAGATTACTTCGCTGAAAAAAAAGTTATATATTTTTTTTTATATAATAAGCGCACACTCAAGGGGATAATACTACCCTTACTATATAGACACAGTGTGAGCACTAGGAAAGGAAGAGAGAGGTTGAAAGGAGATGTCGGTGCACATTGGTTTTGAATTTCTGAATATTGCAATGACTAGGAAAGACAGTGTGGTAAGGCATTCCACATTCGCGTAGTACGGCTAAAGAACGAATCTCGGTATTTGACAGTACGGCCGAAGTTGGACTCGAGGGTATACTGATGAGCATTTCTATAAGCGCGAGTATTACGGTTGAACTGTTTAAGGGGAGGAATGCAACTGGCTATTTCTCTTGAGCATAAACCGTTAAAATAACGGCGTGAGACAAGAAACTACGACGATGGTCAAGCGACGTAAATGATCCTATGATGGTGTTATCACCAATTAATTTAAATGCTTACGTTCAATGCTGCCCAAGGGGCTTAAGTAGGTTGTAGGTGCACCAGCCCAGAGATGAGAGTTATACTCGAGCTTTGGTTGTATATAAGTTTTTTAAATAACAGTCAAATCAGAGGGGGGGAGGGAACTTCTTGCATTGTGGCATTTTTGGCGACATCGCGTATGTGATCGTTCCACAAAAGGTGGTTGGTAATGCACATTATGAGAATATCGAGATATTCAGTCTCCTCGATGCAAGTGCCATTCATGGATAAGGGCAAGGGGGGTATATCTCGCTTTAACGATACAAGACAGCATTGGTTTTTCGAAGCATTAAATTCCACGCGGTTTTTTATTCCCCATTGTACTGTACAATGCTGTTTAGGTCGGAATTTAATGAGCTTATCATATTTTGTCGTTGCAGTTCCACATCCGAAGAAGAGGGATGTGAGTCTACCGTTAGCGAAACAATGTATTGGATTAGAAGTTGCAGACAGATCATTAATAAAAATGAGAAAGAGTGTTGGAGATAGAGCCCTGGGGTACACCAGCATTTATTTTATGGACTTTAGACTTGAATCCATCCAATACTACTTGTATCGAACGATCCGAAAGGTTGCTAATCCAATGAAGCAGGGATTCATGAAAACCGAAAGCACGCATTTTCGATAAGAGAGCCTGATGCCAAACCCTATCAAATGCTTTTTTCCAAAGCGATGTAAAAATTTGCTCCACTGTTCGGTGAGATGAACCATGAGATCACCAGTGGACCTATTGCCGCGAAAGCCGTACTGACGGTCATTAAGAACTTTTTTGAGCTGATAATTAATCAGCCATGACCTTGGAAAGAAGAGACGTAAGTGCAATCGGTCGATAATTAGAGGGTGAGGAAGATTCGCCTTTTTTGGGAATGGGATGGACAAATGCAGTTTTCCATCCTCTCGGAACGAGACCTGAGGAGTAGGACAGATGAAAAAGCTTACGCAGTGGTTTTGCCAGCGTTGAAGAACACCTCTTCAGAACAATAGCCATAGAGGAAATATATTATCTAGAGTCCCGACTTAATGGGTTTGCTCTCTTTCGGCCTACAAACTAAATTGAGCGAATTTTGCCCATTAGTATAAGCATGTGTTAGTTGTCCCGTGCATTTCTAATGGGAAAATGCAGATTCTATGTAGTTGTTACGGGCTTTTAAGAGAGTTACCTCAAACAAAATTTGAGGGTGTTTCAGGCAAGACGGGTACCAGTCGGGACTCTAGATAATATATTTCCTCTATGACAATAGCGGGGATACCATACGGACCAGCGGATTTAAGTGTGTTTAGATCTCTAAGGACTCTTGCCACAGTACGAGTGCAAAAAAAGATTGGTCCCATAGAATCACTTACTCGCTCAAGTACAGGCGGAGTCATAACACTGTTAATAAATGAATTACATACTTATTTACTTACATACTTACAAAACAAAACAAATGGTATCTTCTTATTTTCTCTTTCTTATTTTTCTCTTCTTAATTGTATATACATAGGTATCTCTCTCACATTTGTACATAAATTGTTCTTATCATAATCAAAAATTACTTAAACAATTAAAATAAACTATACGGTCTGTCAAAACTCTCACGTGTTCGTGCAATTCGTTGTGCTTTTGCAAATTTAAGGGTTTAGTGAAATAGCTCATATGTACATCAGCATTTTGAGATAAAGAATTTTGAGATACAGTGTTACAGTATTTTGTTATAGTATTTTGAAATACAGTATTTCGACCTGCTCCCGTATAATATTTCTATAAATGAACAGTTAAGGCTTTGTATGCTAAAAACTGGGGTGGAATCATGTAAGGTGATTTGTGATAGTTGACAGTCACAATCAACAAATTCGGTCTGTGTATGGTGATAGTCATCTGTGACAATCACAATTTTGTGATTATTTCCCGTGACAGCTATTTAGGTGTCACTTTCATATGAAATTGACTTTATTTTTTTTTATTGTCTGTTGTGTCTAGTCAAAATTAATGTTTTCGTGCCTTATCTTAGAAGAAAGAAAGATATTCCCCAAGAAATCAGCACAGCAGATTGCAAATGTCTGTGCTGCTCTTCACAAAATATGCTGCAAGCATACAGTTCCACTGCCAGAAGCAGTATTAACAGCATCACCATCGAGAAAGAACTAATAGAGAGAACCAACTTCGACGGTTTTTCTCTTTTTGCCTACAAGCTATGATTTGGCCACCAACTTGCATATGTAGTAACTCCATATAAAAAAAATGTGGGGAACAAATACTTATGCAAGTTTGTGCACATACTCACCACGAAAGAGAAAAAACTTTTCTCTCTTTTCTCTCTGCTCACCACCTTTTAAAAATGGCGAACACCTTTGAAAAATGGCGGATGTAGTCAGCTGTTCAGAGGTGTTCAAAGAAAATTCAAAATTGTGTATGAACAACTTTCATTCGAATATGAAGTGAAATTAATTACTCTTGTTAGGTGCCAGAAAAATGAAGATTTAGAAACAATTCTAAATTACGCATTTAGATAAGTATTAGTTAGTTATTTGAAGCCAGTTTTAATCATTAAGTAAGTAAAATAAATTAGGTGGTGCAACAGTCCAATGAGAATTAGGACCTAGAAACATAAAACTCTGAAAGCACTACTACTATTATTTGTATTATTAGCTGAGTTTATGCGTTTAATTTTCGCTCCGACCGTTGAAAGGTGCAAAAAAACTCAGATTTGTTTCAATTTTCAGAGTTTATCGACTTAATTTTGTCGATGCGAGAGTTGCAGGAACATTGAAAACGAGAGTTACAGAATGTAAACATGGAACATTGAAAACATTTTTATATACTCATCTCTTTTTTCCATTCCTATTTTATTTGTGTGTGCTCGTTGTTTATTTCCTTTACATTACTCACGACATTTCCAAAATCCTGAAAATAAGTGATTTAAGTAGACACTAAATAAAAAGACCGTCAACTTGTTACTTCTGTTACCAATTTTCATTGCATAAGATTTGTGAATAGGTGATAAGCTATTCTTACTGCCTTCCACTAAGCTAGTGTGTTGCTTTTAAAGGCTTAACTACATAAGCTGGGTCAGTGGTTTTGTGAAAAGAATATACAAATTTGTTCTTCAACCAAAATTTAAGTCTTATGCATCATTTTTATAAATTTTCCAGTTCTAAATATTTATATCTTATCTTTCAGTTATATAGCGACAAGGAAAAATCTGTGAGGGAAAGTTCTAACTACAGTTTTTCTGAAAGTGCATTGTGGCTTATTCATAGATGTTTGCTAAACGTTTTAGGCTATTCATAAATAAATGCAAATCAAAGTTAAGGGCTAAACCTGAATAACTATAAACAATGAAAATGCTGTGTTCAAGTAGTTATTATCGCAGCCAAATTTCATAATTGATTTTTTTGTTGTATAAAAAAGCTGAAAGAGTAATTCATGACAAATAAATGTTACTAAGTTCCAGAAAATATCGATTGATACCGCAATTGCAGAAGATGTGGATATTTTATATAAATATTCCTGGTAAACTGTAGAACTTTATTATTTCCGTCTTTTATAATTCAATGTAAAATAATTCAATGCAGTATATTTTAGATAATACAGTAGTTAAGTTAGTAGTTAAGGCATTACTATTGAAATAAACATAACATATGTTCATTTATAAAAAACATGTACTCGTTCAAATATACAAATAAAGTCTAGTCTAAAAAACCTTAACCTTGTTATACTCTTTCTGCACACATCCTTTCTTGTTTTGGTTGTTAATGCCATCTATCTGTAACTCAGAGAAGGTTGTTAATGCCATCTATCTGTTACTCAGAGAAAGAGAAGAGAAAAACAAATTCACCACGAACTACCGGTATAACTTCTTCCGGTATTTATTGACAAACAAAAATGTTTTCCTAGAATTAATTTGAATCATAGGAGTATTTTTGTAGATATAAAAACGACAAGATGTTAGTAAAATTAAAGAAAGAAATTCATGAGAATTACAAAAATATTATAATGAGACTTTAAAAAACATAGCCTTCTTGGCTATCAATAAACAAAAATGAGAAATGTCGCATTTCCCGGAAGTGATATTTTTTTGTGTACTCTTTTCCGAGGTGAAAACATGTATACACCGATACGAATTCAACACGCTATAAAAAATGAGAGTAAGAGGTTTCGAAGAGACGGAGACGAGGAAATTTGGTTCTCTCATTTAGTTTTTTCTCTCTGGCATCACCATCTGAAAATTCAAATAACCAGCAAGCTGAAAGTGCAAGGAATGAAGGAGCAAGAACCAGAAACAGAATCAGGGATGACCTTTGGGCAAATCGTCCAAGACTTTGAAGAAAAGAAACAAAATAAATGTAAATGTATACATAGATACATATATTTTTTATAAAAAGAATATAAACAAAATAAAAAAAAAAAACTTTATTAAAACAAAAGCATCACAAATTCACAGCATGGATTTGAATCTTATAATAAATATATACATATGTATGTTTATATGAAATATATATTTATCTAGCACATAGGTTAGTAATTATTAAAATAAAATTGTGCCGGCTCATTTCTTGTTTAACTCCCAGACTCGGATCTCATTGACTGCTTTGGCCAGCTCCAACTCCATTCTTTTTAGAAGGAGTTCTTCTTTTTTCAGTGCATTTGTACATTCTCTTTCCTTTTGTTTTTCCTAGCATGGCAACTTTACACAATCTTTCAATTCAATTATTGAAGTGTTGACTGTTTGCAAAGTTTTATCGATGTCTTCCAGCTTTTTGATTTGCAAATCAATAAATTTTTATATTTTTATATATTTATATATTTTTGGTGGCTTGTTGCGTTATTAACTAATTAATTCTGAAAACTCACCATGTTCATTGCATCCGAAACTGGATACTCCACACGTTCCCTCAACTGCTGCTTCGATACCACATGCTTTTTACCTCGTCGACACTGTCCAACGCTTTTTCTGTGAAAGGTCCTCCTCCCGTTTGTGCGATTGATTTTTTATTTTTTGCGTTGTATTTTCGAATGGTCCAAATCTGTGCAATATAAACAATGAGAGGGCACATTCAATTAAATATAAATACCTACCCTTTTCAAATCTGCTATTGATTGTGTAGAAGGCCCATTCTCGTTAACATTCGAGTGAGCTTCTTCCACTGGATTCGCTGCGAATCTCTTGAATTTATACTGCTTGCCGAAAAGGATTTGGCCAAATCGGGATATTTTTCCATATAGTTAGTCAGAAATTGAATTTGATTTGTTGTTAAAATTTTTATATTTTTTAACAATTACAGTCTAGTAAACAGTAATGTACATAAATGTTTACTTACATTTTTGTTGAAATTAATTCCACTTTAGGAACACACAACGTCTAGAAGATACAAAACACAAACCAATTTGCCGGCAGATTAAAAATAAATCAAATAAAATCAAAGTTTTTCTTCTAAAGTGATACCAAATTTAATAAATATTTTGGTGATCACATTACACAGACGAATAAATTCTTTTGATCACATTTGATTGTCACAAATGTGACAGTCACAAATCACCTTACATGATTCCACCCCTGAACTTTTCGAGTCAATATTTTCGACATTCTGTATTTTTTAAAAGCGGTTAACTTTTAAATGTATACTAATACGGAACAAAATACTCAAGATATCTTATAATTAATCGCATGATCTATACATACATAGGTCTAGAAATAAGCATTAACCGTTTAAATGTTATCATCTTAAAATATGGTATTTCATGTAAAAAGGAGATGTTTGTAAAAATTTACTTTCTGCACCAAAATTCGTAAAAAGAGATATTTTAAAGAGTGGGGGTAAAATTCTCTCACCAAAAAAAAAACTACAAAAAAGTAAGCGAACGGGAAAACAACTAATTTTTCACACAATATTACTGTCTTGTTGCTGTTCTTTGAAAATTTGTTTTTAAATTTTATAACTGACAGCAAAAGCGAGCAATTTATTTAATTTATTTGAATTTCTATCAAATTTGACAATTTTCACAAATCAGCCCAAAGAAATTTCTTGGGCTAAAATTCGTAGGTTGGGGAAATATTTTACTCTCTCGTGAGTACAATAATAAAGTTGCCTTAATCGGAAGGCAATTTTTTGACAGCTGGCCAATCAGATGCAAGAAACTTGCCTTACTTTCAAGTCCCTTATGTCGGCTGAACCTGCCCTATGTTTTTATTTCAGATTCATATGCTTACCGGATGTTAAGAATCTAATAGTACGTTTCCACCAACAAATAATCCGAGATTTAAGGCAAGTGATTTAAAATAAATCATGAGGTGTTTCCACCAAAGAAAAGGAGATTAATTTGACGTTTGGTTAATGTCATAACAACCAAACTTTAAATTATTCTCCTTTCGAAAAGAAAAAAAATATGTATTTGTTCACTCATCATCTGTAAGTAATTAGTTTTATTATATTCTTGTACATATTTATTATTTTTGTATACTTACATTTTATTTCGTCGGTGATTTCTTGAAAGTTGTTTATTGTTTTGATTTTGAGTCATATGGAAGTGAGACAGATAGTTTTTGTTGACATTTCCATCTGTCAATAAACGAAATTGGCGTTTAAATGGGTCGGTTCAACAATTATTCTCCGAAAAAAAAGTTTGTTTGATTTGACAAACTAATGTTTCCAAGTAGATTTCAATGAGTTTTATTTGAAATCTTCATTTGAGGAGATTAAAATTTGTATGGTAAATCTTTGAGATTTCAAGGAGATTTGTGACAAATCTAGCTAAATCTCGGTTTAGTGCCCGGTGGAAACGTAGTATAAGTGTTACCAGTATACGCTCGAATTTTATATTTTAAATCCTCCGGGATTTTTTTAAAAAGATTTTAAAATAAAACGCAAAATTAAAATTTAAACAAGTATTTTATTTATTAATTTGAGCATCGGATCCCTTACCACTGGTGGGGGGAAATCTTCTGCTATACGTAGGAGTTTCAAGATGGAACTGAACTTCCTGTCAGGAAAAACCCTGCTTATTTATACCATGTTGATATTCTTAATTTCTTCTTACTTATATGTGTGTATTGGTACACATGCATTATCATCATATTTTATGATGATTCAATTTTATTGTTTTTGATCGTTGACGATTTTTGTTTACATTAGTTTGAATTTTGATCGTTGACGATTTTTTGTTTACATTAGTTTGATTTTATATTTATGTTTGGATATTCTGTATCTGTGGAAGATTCTTTGTTCGATATTCTTTGTTTACATTAGGCGTGTACCATCAACTGAGCGCTCAGTTGCGCTCAGTGAGCGCTCAATGTCAGATTGACGGAGGCAGAATCGTTTTGTGGGACAAGAATCTCCGTACAAACATAAGCTGTCAAAAACATATGTTGTCAATTGTAGTTTTTGATGTGAATTTATTATTTTTTTCTATTGATAATTCTTTGTTACTTTTGAAAAAAAAAAATATTAAAATGGATAACAAACAAGAACAAGTTTTGCGTCAAATTTTAAGTAGTTCATCAGATAAAATAAGAAATAAAAAAAGGAATGAGGAACATGAAAAGAATAATTTAAATTACGCGCCACACCAGACAAATGACAACTGAACAGCTGTTTTGGGTGAGCAAGCAAATTGAGAAATGAATCCATGAATTTTTTGTCTCAGAGATCTCCGCAAAAAATCTCAGTGCTCAGCTGAGATTTTTTGTCTCACTTAAAAAATAGTTGAGCGCTCGGAGCGCTCAGTTGATGGTACACGCCTATTACTTTTAGTATTTTATGTCTATTCAAATAAATTATGTTCAACGAAATATGCTTGGTGGGCATTTAATATTTAATGGTGTTTTTATTAAGCGATATGGAATACGCTTGGTATGGTTTGGTTGTTATGATTGGGAAGCAATTCTATAACTCTCGCGTACTGGTATGGCTTCCCTGAATTGGGTATCTTTTTTAAAAATTATGGGTCCAACGTTTTTTATCAAAAATTCAATTTCACTAACAGACAAACGGCACAAATTTCGAAATTGTTGAGGATGTTCAATTTGAAGCTCTCTTGAAAGAGCAGACCTCGCACCGAATTGGTTACGACGATCTACCCACGGTTTGACCCAACATTTTTTTAAATTCTTTTTTCTTTTTTAAGAACAGTGGCGAATATTGAAGCAGCTGCAACCCTTTGCTTGTAAGAATACATGGCCAACTGATAATATGCTAGCAGAAGAAATCTATCAAGTGGACACGATTATGAGAGTACCCTCAGCAAGAAAACTTTCAATATTCTAGCAGAGAGCTCGCGATAGCAACATTTCTAAAATTTGGCTCTCAAATGGACAGTCTCCCGAGAGTTGCTCTCGAAAGTTAACTAGCAGAAGTACTCTCAAATGGACACGCACCTTTAAGAAGATTGAAAACAGAAACCGAAAAATGGTTCTTTTTTATGAAGACCATTATGATTTAAATTTAGGTCGGATTTACTTTTTTTTTAAATTTGATTGAACTGTTCCTTAAAGAAGGTCCTAATTTATAATGTATGTACATACATACGTAGGTACATATCAATTTAAGGAAAACGCCATACAAGTTTAAAACTAAAATCTCATTAACTTTATTTAGCTTAAATAGTACAAAATGTATCGCAATAGATTATAAATTTATTGTTATAGATATTAATTATAATCTTTAAATAGTAACATTTAGGTTATTTATGTGTATGTGTGTTTTTCTTTCATTAAAAACAAATTTATATCACCACCAAAGAAAGCAAAACAAAAACCACCCGACCATTAATTATTTCTTCTTCAAAATAGCAAATCGATCATAAGGTGTGTCTTTCATTGATGTACCCGAATGGAATCCACCGGAACTTGTGTGATGATTACTCTGGTTCTGTGTCTTACCATTCATCGGAGTTCTATTATCTCGCATTCTATCTATGTTAGTTGGAACAACGATGTCTTCTTTTTGTGTCATCCACTTTGTACTCGGGCCATCGCCATTGGTAGTAGTAGTTGACCCATAGCCGCTGTCCTTGACTTCAGAAGATTGCCGCGAATGAAATGAAACAAATGGTGACGTCATAGTCGCCTGATCAGAAGTTGTTGGCATTGTAGCAAGCGATTGAAAAGCATTAGCAAGCCCCATAAAAGATACATTATTACCATTAGCATTGGGCTGATGATGATGATGCATTGCACCATCATCATAATAAGATGATGGCCCATTAAATAAATGATTAGTTGTGTCAAGAGCTGACGAAGAAGCGTATAACTTAGAATTGGCTAGCGCTAGCTTAGCCGAATCGTATCGGTTCCGTTGGAGAAGATTCTTCTTCACTACGGTCGATGTACCGCTGGCAAAATTATTATTAATGCGTGTAAGAGCGTCATCAGAGCTCAATTGGTTAATACTAAGCGAATGTGACATGCCATTTTGCGGACTAACCATATGATGCATAGGCTGCTCACCTAGCGCGTTCATATTCGTCTCGGATGCATAGAGATGGAAGTCACTCGATAAGAGTTCATTGCGACTACCTAATGTGAGAATACTCCCTTTGAGGCTGTCAGTTGAGGTGTTCAAGGAATTCATGCCGGTAGGAGAGGGACTAGATTGGATGACAGTGCCCATGGAACTTGGTCCTTGCTGGAGAGCTCCAGTGCGGGGATCAAAGTGTTTCTGATTGGCGTCTTTTAGAGTTGTTTTAATTTCCTTTTTGGCCGGCTCAACCGTGCGAATTGAAGAGATGTGACCTGCCACTGGCCCCCTAGACACAGACGAGGATGGAGATGCGGATGCATCAGTTTCTTCTTCATTCTAGAAAGAAAATATGTGAGCATATACAAATTGCAATATCAAGTCTTACTTCATCTTCTTCAGTTATGATGGACGACTCGATCCAATCCTTGATACGATTCTTCTTTGCTGTCCTGTCCACATTCGACTCAATGCCACATGCCACCAGGGTATGAAGCAATCGATGTTTTTCGTCGGGACTGCTGTGGAACGAGTACATTGATGGACACAGTTCATCAGTCTCGTATTCAGCCATTTCTTTTTCTGCTGTCTTGGCAAGCCACCGGTCATCTATGAATTTAGCCAAATCTGCTAAATTCTTTGGCCTTCGTTCGGGTCTGGGTTCCAAGAATCTGCGAAACATTCTCGACGATTTTGATGCAAGAAGCTTGAATAGTTTTGGCGTCCGCCGAATGGGAAGCATCATTGTACCCTGCCATGTCAGATACCGAACATAGCGAGGGTCATCGCTGGCTGCCTTTTGCCATGGCAGGCAACCAGTGAGACAAACAAAAATTACAATTCCAAATTGCCAAACATCGTGACTTGGATCGGCTCTGAAAGTAATCAGGAATTAAAAGACACTTTCACATGAAAAAAAAACTTAAAGTGATGTTCAAATCGAAACTTACTTGTAAGTGCCTTCCGGCTTGATTTGTAATACTTCCGGGGGACTGTAAGGCAGCCATTCATTTCGCCTTTCCACTACCGTATCTGTTTGATATGATTCTCCAAAATCGCAAAGTTTGACTCGGGAAAAATCAGAGCGGTAAATTAGAACGTTGTCCAGTTTAACGTCCCGATGAACTATGTCTCTAAAAACATTAAGCCCTTGAAAACTACAAAATCTATAAATGCAGTTATACCCTTAACTTACTTTGTGTGCATATAATCTAGAGCGCAAGCAATTTGCTTTGCCACTCGCTTGCTATGAAGCTCTCCAATGCCAGTATCCGTAACGTTAGATGTTAAGTCACCTTAAAAAGTTAAATCAAACCCGATTATATTAATATTAAATATTAATTACTTAATTTTAAAAGATAAATACATACATACTATATGGAACTTTAATAAAGACCTTACCCAAAGGAGCATATTCCTGAGTGAATACATAGAATCCAGCCGTTTCGAATGCCACATCATATGTCGTGACAATATTTCTATGGATGCCTAAATGCAGTCCGTAATGGAATTCACGATAAAAGTCCCGCAGCGATACGTATGGCTTTGGTACAGCTTTGAGGACCATCTCAGTTTGGGAGGCCCGATGCTCCACCAGAAGTATCTTGCCAAACCATCCCTCACCGACAATTTGCAGAATGTCGAACTCATCAACTAAATGGATCTGTGAATGGAAATGGAACGATAAGAGAGGGTTGGTTTTTGTTTTCTTTTTTTTTTTGGGGGTAAATTATCGTCACAGAGCCAGAGCCTGAGCAGAGCAGAGGTGAGGCAAGTGATAGCTGATGTAGTGAATGTGAATGCAGAGAAATTGAACTTAATTGAAATTGAATGCAGCACCAGGACCATGCACCAGCTAACAGAGCGATGGATGGGACTCATATTATTTGACATCCTATAATATCTATACGCACTGCAGATGGGGGTATTAAGTTAAAAATATTTAATAATAATTCTCCAGTGGGAAGCCTGATGCGTTTTTTTCTATAGGGTAGGTATGATATGATGGGATTGCAGTATGAAAGCTATACGACCGAACGACGCGACGACGATACGCAAAACACAGTAGAACATTAGTGGGGGCTTTAAACTCAATCAGAACTTCAATAATGATATTATAATTTTTGATATCTGGTGATATTATTCGCAGTTAATGGTTTAAAGTTGGAATGATTGTGCTCGTATAGTGAGCTCCGTTTATACATAATTATTTTGGAATCAAAAATAAATGAGACAAATTTCAATACTAATCCCTTTTTTATGGGGTTATTGAGAGGGAATCATGATATTTTTGATGGGATTAGGCAAAATTCATTGATTCTCATTTTGTATGGGATAACTTTTAATTGAATAGAACTTCTAAGCGGAAAAGTAATAAGAGGAAAAGTCTGTAAATGTGAATTTTTAACTAGGGTAAAAACAATGGAAAAAATAGGCTGGGATGCGACCCACACTGATAACCAGCCCCGTCGAGAGGGGGGGGGGGGGAGAAACCCCCAGGCCCAGGATTTTCTAGGGGCCCGTAAAATTGAAAGCAATGAGGAGAGTGTTTTTTAACTTCCCATAGGAAGTTATTATAATGGGTCCGATTTGTCAAATTGAAAATTTTGACATTTCTCGACGTTTCAAGGTCCCTAGAGTCGAAATAAAAGATTTTTAGAAAGATGTCTGTGCGTGTGTACGTACGTTCGTACGTCCGTGCGTCTGTACGTTCGCGAAGTTTTTTTCGTCCTCCATAGCTCAAGAGCCAGAAGATATATCGACTTCAATTAAATTTTGTTATACAGATAATAAGGCAGAAAGATGCAGAAAGGGCTCTCAAGAAAATTGTGCTTGTGGTTTTTTTACCATCGCAGTTTAAAAAAAAAGTGAAAATTTTGTTTAAACCTAAATATCTCATGAACCAATGATGCTAGAGACTTGAATTAAATTTTATAATATATATTGTAACGTAATACAAAACAATTATATTTTTGGAAAAAATACAATTAACGGTTTTTTTGTATAAATCAAAAAAACTGAATAAAAAATTTGTCACCTCGAAAATTTTACGACCAAAATATGATTTCATCTCCAAAACAATTTTGTGCAACGAAGAATAATGTTTTTGACATCTGATAAAATTTTGAAAAAAATCTAATAGACAGTTTTTCTTATAAAAAATAAAAACCTAAAAAAAAATTTACTCATAGTTGGTAAAAATTGAATTTCGACGCAAATATCTTTTCAAAAACTTGAGATTAAGGCTTCAAACTTTTTTTTATCTTATAAGAAATATTGTTTTCAACATTCTGAAAAATGTTGAGAAAAATCGAATTGACAGTTTAAAAAAAATGAAAACCTAAAAAAATTAACAAAAGTTGGTAAAAATTGATTTTCGACTCAAATATCTTTTCAAAACTTGGAGATAATGGCTTCTAACTAATTTTAACTTATAAGAAATATTGTTTTCAACATTAGGAAAAATTTTGAGGAAAATCGAATTGACAGTTTTTTTTACAAAAAATAAAAACATAAAAAAAAAAATTATAAAACGTGGTAAAAATTGATTTTCGACTCAAATATCTATTCAAAACTTGGAGATAATGGCTTCTAACTAATTTTACCTTATAAGAAATATTGTTTTCAACATTCGATAAAATTTTGTGAAAAATCGATTTAACAGTTTTTTTTACAAAAAATAAAAACCTAAAAAAAAACAATACTAAAAAATACAAATATTGGCTTCAAACTTATTTTATTTCACAGAAAATATTGTTTTCGATATTCGTATATCATTCGATATAAAAATCCAACAGTCCGTTTTTTCATAAAAAAATAAAATCTACAAAAAATAGTACGCAAATTTGGTAAAAATTGATACGTATAGACAAACTTTTAAGCAAGACAAATCGACAGACGGGATGGGAAGTTATCAGTGTGGGTCGCATCCCAGCCTCTTTTTTCATTATACATAGGTAGTCTACATTCATCATCAACATACCTATTCCCACTTATTTTTAGGGGCCCGAAAATTTAAAATCATTCATGCTTTTGCAATCGGGCCCCTGTTTGCATGTTATCTACCAATCGTTCAGTCACAAGCTCGGTAAGATCTGGGCCCCTGATTGTTATTGGCGTATACGTTTTTGTTTATATTTAATGAAAAATTGGGCAACTCTGAACTATTGAAAGAAAGTTATAATAAATTATTTCGCTTTTCTTATTTAATTTAACGTAAATTTAAAATTTATTTTATTTTGAAAATTTTTTAAAGTCAAAATAAGGGGCCGGCAACTTAAAACAAAACACAATTATTTATTTCGGTTTCCGTTTTTATAAAGTTTTTTTTCTTCTATTGTTGTTTCTGCTGGGAACGAAATTTTTGATTCGGTTTCAAAGGACCGGAAAATCCGTAATGTTAATTAATTAATATTTTGAATAAATTGTTTACCTACTGAAGATTTGAAGGATATCAAGTCACTTCAAAGTGTGTATATTAAACCAGCCATACAAAAATAGCAAGGAATTCTATATAGAATATTGGACACCATTTTCTTCCATGGCGAAAGGGGACTAGGACTACGAAGCGATATCAATCTTATTGGAGAGCCAAATAATGGACATTTTTTGGGCATTTTGGAATTAATTAGTTATTATGACCCCTTACGTCAGGAGCACTTGGAAAAAGTAAAATTTGTGAAATAAAGAGAAAACGCCAAGAAAACGAAAAGACAGTTATAGCGATATAACTGTCAATGCAATGTCATGATTTCTAGTCATGTGGAACAAAACACATTTATTTTGCGATATCTGCGCTTGGAAGAAAATGTGTTCACCATCCAAGAACGGTTTTTGGAATTTGCCGATTGCAACAAAAAAAAAAAAAAGCTGGCACCGCAATAGCTGATTTGATCTGCGAAACATTGGCAAAGAACGGAATCCCTTTAGAAGACTGTTGTGCACAAGGCTATGACAATGGAAGCAATATGAAAGGACAGTATAATGGTGCACAAAGTCATATTTCTAACAAAACTCCGAATGCCGTGTATTCACCATGTGCAGCTCACAGCCTTAACTTGCGTGTAGTCGATTGAGCGGGATGTTGTACTGCGGCAATCACATTTTTTGGTGTTGTTCAAAAGTGTTTCAACTTGTTTAGCAGTAGTGCTCAACGTTGGGAAATTCTTAAGAAAAATGTGCCCGGATACCTTTACAAACTTTTCGATACAAGATGGTCAGCTAGAATTGAGGCAGTAAAACCATTTGCAAATCATCTGAAAACCTTAGAACATCATTAGAAGCCCTAAGTGATATTAATTTAACTCCTGAAGCTCGAAGAGATGTAAATGGCGCTTTGAATGCGTCCGGATGTCTTCGATTTGGTGCAAGGTTCTTAGCGCTATAAATGAAAGAAGTTTCCTTCTTCGAGCCAGAAACAGTACTTTTGACTTTGAAATTCGAGATCTCGACAACTTGATCTTCAATTTGAACATTATTCGAAACGGATGAGATCAATTTTTATCTGAATGCAAAGCAGTTGCTACTGGATTGGGGGATGTTCCAGAATAGTTCCCATCGAACCGAAAAAAACAAAGAGACATTTTAAAGAAAACCGAGGAGCTGGAAAGCAAAAAAGAAATAAATTTCAAGAGAAACACCTTTTACGTCATAGTTGATTCAATTATTATGTGGAATTTCTCGCCGGTTCGATACGATACATAATTTGAATGCTACATTTTCATTTTTATGACAGTTTTCAACAATGGACGAACAAGGTTCATCCAAAAGTATAACTCGCATTTGTCTCAAGAGTTGAAAGAAGAAATAATTCATCACACATTTATGAAGCCAATTTTAGAGCAGCACTTCCGCCATTGAGTTTGCTCAATGCTATTTATTCCCAGAAATTGGAGACGATTTTCCCCAACATTTGTGTTGCTCTCCGTGTGTGTTCCACCATACTTGTAACTGTAGCTAGTGCCGAACGTTCATTAAGCGTCTTTGCCAGAACAAAGAAGTTTCATCGTTCGTGCTCATCACAAGATCGTGTTTCCAGACTTGCTATTGAATTTCGACGCAATTATAAGTTGTTTTGCTGCTCAGAAAGCTAGGAAAGCTCGTTTGCCAAAAGAAAATATTTCATTGAATGCAAACTCACTCTAATAAAACATTGTAATAATATTTTAATATAAAGAAAAACAATAAAGAGTATTTAATGTAAAACTTTTAAAATACTTTTTTTTTTTTTAAAGACAAATTTCAAATACATACTTTTACTTCACTCTCTTTGAATTTCATAGTAGATCTTCATGCTATTTTTTTAATAGTTAATCGACCGTATTCAGTTACTAACATGTCGTTGGCAATATCGAATTGAATGTATGATTCTGTTCGAATTCTGTTCTAATCGCATGTAGAATTATTTTCTATCTATCCTCCATTTCAACTAAACTGGACGATACCCGTTAGATTGATTTGATGATTAACACTTTTTCGGTTCATTTTGCAAACAAAAAATGATTATTTCCGTTAATTTTAACCAATTTCGCTATTCGTAATTAAAATTAGAACGTACCATATCAGTAGGCATGAAAGAGATTTTTCTGTCCCGGGCCCGGAATTCCTCTCGACGGCCCTGCTGATAACTTCCCATCCCGTCTGTTGATTTGTCTTGCTTAAAAGTTTGTAGGTTTTCGTGTTATGTTAAAAAAGTTATCAGTTAAATTATTCTTAAAAATTTCAAAATTACCAACAATATTTTTCATATAATGAAATAGTTTTATTTCAAATAGATTTTTAGGCGAAAACAAATTTTCACCAATTTTAGTAGCATTTATTAAAATTTGTTATTTTCATTTATTTATTTATGTTTTGTAGATTTTATTTTTTTTATAAAAAAATGGACTGTTGGATTTTTATAAAAAAATTACTGAATATCGAAAACAATATTTTCTGTGAAATAAAATAAGTTTGGAACCAATATTTTTAAGTTTTGAAGAGATATTTAAGGCGAAAGTAAATTTTAACCAAGTTTTAGTATTGTTTTTTTTTTTAGGTTTTTATTTTTTGTAAGAAAAACTGTCAATTCAATTTTTCTCAAAATTTCACCAGATGTCAAAAACGTTATTCTTTATTATATGAATTGCGTTGGGTATCAGCAGTAGAATCAACTAAATTTGGAAGAGCTAGTGGTGGACTTTTATACGGTTTTAAAAAAGAAAAAATTAACGCTGTTTTTGTAGATGTCAACAATATACCTTGTGTTAAAATACTATGCACAAACTTAACTTTTTATGTATTACCTACGTACCTTAATTGTAATAATTGGGAAAATGACTTTGTTGCGTTAGAAGATGTTTTAAACTTTTCGCTTGTCCAAAATGTTTTGCTTATAGGAGATGTTAACGCGAGAGTTGGTACGAACCAAATTATTCCAGCAAATATCCACCCGAATGCAATACCCGCCGAGTTTCTTGAAACTCTAAAGATAAAACAATTAACAAAAAAGGACGTCTGTTTTTAGATTTATGCCAAAATCATGATCTGTTCATCCTTAACGGTTGCTACAATCATGATAGAAATGGGGAGTTTACTTTTATAGGGGGAGCGGGAAAATCAGTGATTGACTTTTGTGCGGCATCGGTGGAATGGAGGAATCGTATTTTGTCTTTTAAAGTTGACTCACAGATTTTTTCTGATCACATGCCCTTGGTTGTACAATTTACACTAAACAAAACCACAAACTCCAATTACACAGAAATCACCTTACCACCCAAAATTATTTGGAAAGAAAGTCAAAAAGAGAACTACCAAATAAAAATTTTGAATGAACTTCAGAAACTAACTGATACTTCTTTATTTTCCGATACAAGTTCAAGACTAGACTCTCTTTGTAAATGTATAAAAGCTACCACCAATATAAGAAACAACAAAAAAATGTCAACTTCAAACAAAAATGGTTTGATAAAGACTGTTTGAATGCAAGAAATAATTCCTTCGTACTTTTTAATGAAACCAGAAAATAAAACAAAAATTTAAATGAAACAACCACCAAACAGTATATTACAGCAAATAAAGCTTACAAGGATTTGTGCAAATCAAAACGCCAGGAATATTATACATCAGTAGCACATAAACTTTCAAATATCAAAGATAGTAAAAGTTTCTGGAATAATATCAAAGAATTGAAAGGATCTAAGCTTATTTGCAGATCAAACTTGAAAGCAAGTTTTCTAGCCAATTATTTCAAAAATTTACTAAATCCTGATCCAATCTCCAATCATTTTTCTTTTGCGGAACCTTTAATTTTTGACCAAACTCTCGATTGTCAAATTTCAATAATAGAAATCCAAACTGCATTGCATTACGCAGCGAATAACAAAGCGCCAGGCCCAGATAGAATAAGCAATGAGTTTTATAAAAACGCGCCTGTTGATTTTTTGTATGAAATACTTCACCTTTTTAATAATATTTTCAATACCGGAAAGGTTCCACAAGCTTTTCAAGATTCTCTGGTCTATCCAATTTTTAAAAAAGGCGATGTTAACCTAGCAAATAATTATATAGGGATATCGTTTATGAATTCTATTGCGAAGATATTTGCATCTGTACTTCTTAGTCGCATCAACATTTGGATAGCAAATAATGAAGTGCTTAGTGAATACCAATCTGGTTTCCGTAAAGGCTACTCCACAGTTGATAACATTTTCACCTTGAACTCAATTTCGCAGTATTTCCTTCGGCAAAAAAGAAGTTTGTACATATTTTTCGTGGACTTTAAAGCTGCTTTTGATTCGATAGGCCGACAAGCATTGTTTTACAAACTGTCTCAAAAGGGACTGTCGACGAAACTTCTTTTTGTCCTGAAAAATATGTACAAAAACACTCGCTCAGCGGTTTGGGATGGGATAGATATGTCTGAATGGTTTAAGACTACATCTGGCGTCAAACAAGGTTGTCTTTTAAGTGCAGTTCTCTTTGCTATATTCATTGATGATATATCAATGTATCTACCCGCTGGAATAATTTTTGCAGGTCTAAACGTTAAGGTACTCATGTACGCAGATGACATTGTGCTTTTAGCAGAATCGCCCCAAAGTTTACAACTTATGATAAATAAGCTAGTTGATTTTCGTAGAGCCTGGAAATTAACGGTTAATCTAGAAAAATCTAAAGTAATGATAGTAAGAAATACACAATCAAAACTTAAATTGAATGAAAAGTGGTTCTTTAATGGTGAGGCCATTGAAATTGTGACTGAATACAAATACCTTGGAATACTTATAAAATTTAATATGAAGTTAACCTCACATCTCGAAAAAAAACTGATAGCATCAAAAAGTATGATTAACGCGTCATGGAAAGATGTTATGAACATCAAAAATGTACCAACCTCAGCTAAGTACAAGGTATTTGACGCTGTAATGCGCTCTGTTATGTGCTACGGCTATCAAATATGGGGCTATCAGTCACACGAAGAAGTAGAAAAACTTCAACGTTATTTTCTCAAACGGCTTTTCTACCTACCATCCAATATTCCAAACTATGTTCTAGTACTCGAAACCGGCCTTCCTGCTCTGTTTATTCATACTCTAAAACTCCACTTTGACTACATCTTGAAAGTACTGGCATATAGACCAAATAGAATTCAATTGTCAATAGCAAAGTACATCATAGATAACAAAGTGGAGTGGATAGGAGAATGGAGACAATGGGCAACGAAGTGTGGAATTGAGCTAAATTTCCAATATACAAATTTAATCATACTAAAGGAACAACTTTACGGGTTATTACAGGCTGTCGACATCTACCAGCGGAATGAAAATTTACAAAAAATGTCATCTTCAATCAATAGAGTCATTTACCCCGGTTTGAAACATGATCTCGCAAATAAATATTTTAGTGATGAATACAGTACAAGGGAAATTTCGTTAATCTGCAAAGCAAGAAGTGAGCAACTTAATTTAAACGGCTCACCTTATAAGAGTGCATCCACTACACATTGTACCCTTTGCAATTTGAATTCAAAAGAAGATACTTTTCATTTTTTATCAATATGCCCAGTTTATAAAGAACTTAGAGTCCTCTACTTTGGCAAACCTACTCTAACTATGGAGCAAACTTTGACAATTTTAAATGGTGAAAATTGGAAAAATCTATCCAATTATCTTGAAAAATCAATCTGTTACAGAGAAATGATTATAACAGAATTTTCTTAATACACAAATTAAAAACAGTACAATTATATATCATGTTTTTCTAATTACTATTATATATTATTGTTGTATATTATATATTATTATATTATTATTTAAAATATCTGAAATTTCGTTTTAACTAAACTAAAAGTCTTTACATAATGCTTAATTTTTAATGAGTTCAAATACCCTTTATTTTTGTTTTAGCCAGACTAAAAGCTCTTCATTTTTGTAATCTTGAATCCAAGTTTTACTCAACTCTAATTTTGTTTTTGCCAAACTAAAAGCTGTTTATTCTTTTGCCTAAAAATTATGTATTAATTATTAAGTAATTTATTTTTGTTTTCGCTAAACTGAAAGCCCTATTTGCATCTTTATATAATTTTTACAATTGTTCATTTACATTTTGTTATTTGTTTGTTCTTCTTTGAACATAATTTGAAAACACATAGTCAATCTGGCAGACGGCATTGCCACCGCCAAAACATTTTTATTACCAAATTTATATTCCAATCAAATGTAACCGAAACTATTGTATTTGACAATTTTAAGTAATAAAACTTATCTATCTATCTATCTATTCTTTATTGCATACAATTATTTTGGAGATTAAATCATTTTTTGTTCGTAAAATATTCGAGGTGACAAATATTATTTTGTAGTTTTTTTAATTTAAAAAAAAACCGTTAGTTGGATTTTTTTTCCAAAAATATATTTGATTGGTATGACGTCATAATATATAATATAAAATTGAATTCAACTCGATAGCATTACTGGTTCGTGAGATATTTGGGGTAAACCAAAATTTTCACCTTTTTTAAATTGCTATGGTAAAAAAACATTTCGACTCTATGGACCTTGAAGCGTCGAGAAATGTCAAAATTTTCAATTCGACAAATCGGACCGATTATAATAACTTCCTATGGGAAGTTAACAAGAAGCCAGCAAATTAAACCCGGCGTATGTTTGATGATTGCGAAATTAGATTGTTTAACCAAAGACCAATAGAACCTCCTAGACAGTGGGTAGGTTCAGACGACATAAGGGTCTTGAAAGTTAGGCAAGTTTCTAGAATCTGATTGGCCAGCTGCCAAAAAAATACTTTCCAATTAAGGCAACTTTATTGGAAAATTGACTGGAAAGTTAGTCAAGAAAAATCTCCTTAACTATCAAGGCAAGTCAACTTACATATGTCAATATGACAGTTGAAACCGTTTTATCGTTCAACTGAAAGCTGAACTTTATTACTCTATGATTGATTTATTTTCTGCACAATTCCAATTAATGTTTTGTGTGAAAGGGTTCCTTGACAAATTGGAAAAGAAATAAGTAATTTTCCTTTACAATACAAAATACAAATCGTGTTGGACTTGCAACTTGCCTGAGTAGTGTTTTGAAGACAATAATATTTTTGGTAATTTTTCTACGATTAACTGAATGTATAGGTTAGCGATGTAAAGGTCTGAGTTTGAAATGTATGACACTTCAAAATCTAACTAGTTGCCTTTGTCAAAATGCTGGTATAAAGAATGCAGTTGACTGCAAATGATTTTCAAAGGGACTTGAAAGAAAGGCACGTTTCCAGCATCTGATTGGCCAGCTGTCAAAACCTTGCCTTCCAATTAAGGCAAATTCATTGGAAATTTGACTGGAAATCTAGTCATGAAAAATCTTTCTAACTATCAAGTCAAGTCAACTTATGTCAAAATGACAGCTGATCATGTTTTTTCGTTCAACTAAAAGCTGAACTTTATTACTCTAAGATTTGTTTATTTTCTGTACAATTATACATATTTCATGTTTTATGTAAAAGGGTTCCTTGTCAAATTGGAAAAGGAGTAAGTTATGTTTCTTAAAAATACAAAATACAAGTCGAGATGGAATTGTAGCTTGCCTGAGGAGTGTTTCGTAGACAATTATGTTTTTGGTAGTTTTTGCACGATCAACTGGAGGTAGAAGCTAATAAAGTAAAGTTGAGTTTGCAGTTTATGACACTTGAAAAACTAGCTAGTTGCCTTGTCAAAATTTGCGTTCAAAGAATGCATTTGACTGCAATTGAAGTCCCTTATGTTATCTGAACCTGACCATTATATAACCTATAAGATCCGATTGAGTTCGTAAGCGTCACTAATTTCAAATTGGGTAGGTTCAGACGACATAAGGGACTTGAAAGTAAGGCAAGTTTCTAGCATCTGATTGGCCAGCTGCCAAAAAATTGCCTTCCAATTAAGGCAACTTAATTGGAAAGTTCACTGGAAAGTTAGTCAAGAAAGTCAAGTCAAGTTAACTTATGTCAAAATGACAATTGATCATGTTTTTTCATTCAACTAAAAGCTGAACTTTATTATTTAATGATTTATTTATTTTCTGCATAACTTCATTTAATGCTTTCTGTAAAAAGGTTTCTAGTAAATTTGGAAAAGAAATAAGTAATATTTCTTTACAATACAAAATACAAATCGTGATGGACTTGTAGCTTGCCTGAGGAGTGTTTTGTAGAAAATAATGATTTTGGTAGTTTTTCTACTATGAACTTGAAGTAGAGGTTTGTGAAGTAAAGTTCTGAATTTGAAATTCATGACACTTGAAAAACTAACTAGTTGCCTTGGTCAAAATTTACGTTCAAACACTGAAGTTGACTGCAAATGAAGTCCCTTATGTTGTCTGAACCTGCCCATTGTTACCCCAAAAAAAAGGTCAATATTAATTTGTCAGAATCATGAATAGGTTTCAGATGGATCGGAGATCAGAAGAATCCATAACTAAATTATTCTTGATGTGATGACGGAACTATTCTTAATACAATGACGGCTGAAGGGGGCGGGGGATTTTTAGGTTATTTAAAATTAATCTTCAAAAATCGATTTGTTGTTAAGATCTTATGAAAAACAACAAACATTTTGTAATGACCATAATGGCATTTACAAAATTTAAACCACAGATTAGGTATGTACAATGCACATTACATTATTTTATTAACATCTTTCTGAAATAAAAAGAAGACAACATTAAGATAGGATAAGAGACCGGCGGCGGCGGCGGCGATGTGATATAATATAATGTTTTATGATTTGAAACACACGTTTGTTTGAGATCTTGACAAAATCGCAAATAAAAGTGACTCTTTTGATTTTGCTTTATATCATTTTAATTTTCGAAGTTCATCTTTAGTTTTATTATAGTTTCTTAGTACACATTAAAAGTTTTAGGCTTTTTAGCTAACTTTTTCAATTTTAATCATACTAATGTCAATTTTTCAAAAAATATTTTTTTTTCTTTTTTTGATAGCGTATATTTTCAAAAATATTCTATTATATTTGTCGGCCAAACGAAGGAGTCTAAAAACCGATTGCTACCAAGCCCTGTCAAAACAAATACACTTAAGGAAATCAAGTTTATTTCACCATCGATCGAAACATTTAATCCTTTTATCCTTACTTTACTGTAAAAAGGAAAAAGAAAACACATTTAATTTTCTTTTTTATTTCGACGATTTTTCTCAATCAAAATTTATTTTATGTATTAACAAGAAAATAAGAACAAAAAATTCAACTGTTAGAAATATTCTGGGTTTAACGTTTATATACATACATATGTATGTATTTAAATTTTGTATTTTTGATTAATTTTTTTTTATAAAGATTTTATACGAATTCTTATTTACAAAAATATACATACATATGTATGTACATATTTTCAAAAAATCAAAACTTTGCTTTTCTTGCTTTTTTACTTCGACTGGTGTTGTTTTAGTATCTTTGATATGATGTTGAATATTTAAAATCTCACTTCACAACAAATCTGCATCTATATCGGACTTTGAGTTGACTGTAATTTTTTTTCCAGTAAGGCACAATGTTGAATTAGTTCATTATAATCTACATTTATTTTGATATTATGCAAAAACTTCCATGTTTCTGAAAACTCTTTCATTTGCTGAAATCTTTCCTTCGTACTCGTATATATGTATAGGGTGTCCCAAAATTAACGCAAGATTTGAATTAAATAGAAAACGCCGTTTTAAGTCTTTTGATAGTTATATTTTTATTGACTCGTAAAGTACATAGGATAGGGTTATGTATGGAATAACACATCGGACAAATGGCCTCCACGGCTTTGCATGCACATGCGCACTCTTTTGTACAAATTTTCCATGACCATTCTGCATAAATGTGGCTGAATTTCGTTGATGCAGCGTTGAATCTCCTCCTTTAATGCACGGGTGGTTGTGGGCTTGTTGACATAGACTTGCGATTTCAAATAACCCCATAAAAAGAAGTCTAATGGTGTTAAATCACACGATCTAGGAGGCCAATTTTGATCACCGAAACGAGAGAGTACACGACCTGGAAATGTCTCATGCAGTAATTGAATTGTTTCACGGGCTGTATGACATGTGGCACCGTCTTGTTGAAACCACATATTGGACACATCAATATCATCCAATTTTGGCAGAAAGAACTGTGTAATCATGTCGCGATATCGTCACCAGTAACAGTCACTGCTTGACCAGCATCATTTTCAAAAAAATATGGCCCAATTATGCCTCCAGCCCAAAATCCACACCATACAGTCACGCGTTGTGGATGCATTTGTTTTTCGACAATCGCATGTGGGTTCTCCGAACCCCAAATGCGGCAATTTTTGGCGATTGACAAAGCCATCAAGATGAAAATGTGCTTCATCGCTTAGGATGATTTTGCTCGAAAAATTAGCCGCCAAGCTTTCACAATTTTTGAAATATTCTTCAATAATGAAGACACGTTGTTCTATCGTGTAACGCTCCATTTTTAATAACCCTATACTGTTAGCTGTCAAATTGCTTTTTTTCAGGGTTGCCAACACTTCACTGCACAAATGGCGGCAAATTCAAATCTTGCGTTAATTTTGGGACACCCTTTACAAAGGATAGTGTGATAGGAGAGCATTACAAAATTCGACTTCAAATTTTTTGTTTGGATCTGTAATCTATCCATCAACAGCATCTTCTCCCGGTCGGCGTTTAATGCGTCTTAGTCTTGGTTGTGGTTTAAAAAGTGGTTGCGTTTCAACTGCCAATGCTAATTCTGTAGCTGTACCAAGAGCTTGAACAAAGCCTGACTGCCTATATGTTTCGAAATAAGAACAACTGTTACTTAGCATTTTGGTGAACTGGAGAAAGCTTATTTTTGGTGAACGTCATACCAAACTACTAAGGAAACAATAAAGCTTAAGTCTTTTATTTGTTCTGCCAAAGTGGTTGCTTCGTGTGAAGTCACAGCATCGTTTTTGCAATTCTCTGCTAACGAAACCAAAACATTGTGTATTTGTAACAGTTGATAGCGGACCGCTTTCAGGGGCGTCTTTAGACTTTTGGGGGCCCTGGGCCCAATAGGATTTGGGGGCCAAAAAAAGTAGGTATAATATATTTTTTTTAAATTCTTTAGGTTAAAAAAATCATTTTAAAATTAATTTGTGTTTTTTTTTTACATATTTTTACTTTTTAAAAATAACTAAAAAAAACATAAAACAGGTATTTTTTATTATTATTTTTTTTTAATTTACCTTCAAAAGTTGAACATTTTTCTTTGTAGTTGATTTTTAATAATTTGTATTGTTTTTTTGGTTGATTTCTCTTTTTTGTTTTTATATTTTTTTTTTTATTTTATGTAAGTTTATTTCTTTATGTTTGTTTTGATTTGTTTTTTTTTTAGATATATGTATATGTAAGTTTAAGTATACAATAAAATATTATTGAAGGCATACTTTTCTGACTTTGTCAGTTGCAAAATCATGAATTAAGTCATCAAATTTAATTTCCTGCAGTAATTCATTTTTAATTGATAAAATTGACAAGCTGTTTAGTCTATCTTGTAGCATTGTGCTTCGAAGTTCTTTTTTTATCCGGCTCAATTTCGAAAATGAACGCTCTCCACTGCAGTTTGAAACCATCAAAGATACAAAAATTCTACAGGCAGTTTCTACATTTGGAAATGTGTTCCCAATTTCATCCACTAAAATTAGACTGTACAATTTTGATATTGTAATAAGATCTTCATTTACACCTTTATTGAATTCTTTTAAATACTGTACGAGTTGCAAGCATTCTACCTCAAGTTCTTCTGCATTAACATCTCTATGGTATTTTTTAGAAAACTGTTCGCAAGAATTTTGCAACTCCACTTAAGTCAAATATTGCAATCGACAAAGTAATAGTGTCAATAATTGGAAAAAAAGTTGATATTTGAAATTTTCTTTCCCAATTAGCTGGACGGATGGTGCAGGACCATTAAAATATGTGGCACGCCAACTTCGTACTATTTTTCGTTGCAATAAGTCTTTATAATTGGCATCCGGATTTTGAATTTTGGCACACGCTTCAAATTTATCAAAATTCTCCCTTATATCATTTATGAAAGAACATAGTTAACAAACCAAATTGGCAGCAACGTCAATCGTTATTGTTTTATGAATTCTTTCTAATATTGTGCTCCAAATTTCTGTTTAATGAGGACCTCAGCTTTGACATTTTCTTAGACAGGCTTAGCGCTTCGCGTTTTGTGTCTGGAGCTTGCTCTGGATCTCTAAAGATAGATGTCAAGGCTTCAGTAATTTGCTTACAAACATTATAGAACGCGTTAACTGCATCAGCTTGTGCAGACCATCTTGTTTCAGAAAGGCTTTTAAGAACTCTATGTGAAACTAAACATTCATTCAATTTATTCCAGCGATGGGTAGAAGCAGAAAAAAGTTGTATATTTTTTGAACCACTTGAAAAAAACTTGTTGCCTCCTGCACACAACCAGCCGCATGAAGGCCTACTAAGTTAAGAGAATGTGTTGCACAAGGTACAAAGGTAGCAAATTCGCACTTCTTCTTTAATCTTGCTTGCAAACTAGAATATTTTCCCGACATATTAGACGTATTATCAAAGCTTTGTCCTCTACAATCCTCTATTGAAATATCATGATTTTCCAGAAATGTCAAGATTGTGTCAGCCAAATATTCAGATTTATGCTCTTGAATGGGTATACATTTTAAGAACCTCTCGATGGGAACACAATTTTTAACATACTGAATTACAAAAGTCAACTGGTCCTTATGAGAAAGGTCGGGTGTACTGCCAACACTTAGGGAAAATTATTTTGCCGATCTAATTTCATCTAAAATTTTCATTAGGACTTGTTTTCCCATTATATCAACGAATTCGTTGCAAATATTTGCTGATAAATAGGAAGTGTATCCCTTTCCTGAGTTCCCACATTTTTTTAAATGATCTGCGATGAATAAATCACCATGGGACAACTTTTTGTTTGTTCATGGAGTGAGTTGAAAAGTCAACATGTGTGCAGAACTGTAGAATAGAACGAAAGCAGAGTTGTTAAAATAATGTTGACAGCGTGTGCAGATGTATGATTAAAGATTCATGTTGCCAGAAGTTTAAGATGTTGAGGAGGAGAATTTCAATGGAACGGAGAGTAAAATGAAACTTGTTTTTCTGTTACTGTCTACTAACCTTTTTTCGTTTTCTATATAATTCTTGTATAGATTCATTCACTTTGCGTTGTTGGATTTGGGGGCTAAATAATTGCGGGGCCCTGTGCCCTGGCCCACCGGGCCCATGCCTAAAGACGCCACTGACCGCTTTTACGCTCTCTATTCGAGCCTCCCAGCGCGTGTCACTTAAATTTTTGAGTGGATGCGTTTTTAAGTGATCAGTTAGAATTTTCCACCTGCTAACAGATCCTGCAAACAAATTGAATAATTTTTGTATAATTCCAAACAGGGAGACGGATTTTATGGACGATTTTGCGGCATCACACAATACCAAATTATAGATATGGCACCCGCAAGGTACGAAGAAAGCTAATGGATTTATGTCCAGCATTCTCTTCCGGGCGGCGCCCCTGGATCACGGTCGCCTGGGTCGCCATACCCTAAAGCACGCACTGCTTATGCCTGAAAACGACGAGGAATCGACACATTCGGGTCTTCGGCAACACTTTCACTTACAGCAGCGATAATTTCAGTATTACGAGCAAAACGACGATGCACAGGCCTTACAATATCTGTAACCAATCCAGTTTCTTAAAATTTCTTCACAATTTTGCCAATTGCTTGCGTAGTTGGACGATTATGTTAACCATAATCTCCTCTTAAAGCACGATATGTGGCTGTTTCAGAATCACCATTTTTGCAGTAGGTTTTAACAATTTGTATGCTTTTTGTGATAGTTAAGCGATCCATTTTCGTAAATGTTAGACTTTCAACTGAAAAAAGATAATTAGTTTGACAGATGTCAAATTTTAGCTCTATACTTTTGAAACCGAAAAATGGATAACCCTTTATAACGGATGTTGTCTAAAAAGGGAGGGGATGTGCTCCCCTTTAGACACCTTAATCAACTTTAGCTAAATGACAACTAGCACTAGATAGTTTCATATTTTTTATTTGTATTTCTTCAAAAAGCATCAATATTAACAATAAACATGGAAAGAAAAATAAGCAAAAGTCAAATTACGGTAAGCAAATATAAATGCTGTCACTTCGATCAGTATCAAATGACGTGGATCATAAACTTTTTCTTTAATCATCATAAGACAAGACAAATACAATGACAGTAAAAATAAACATAGCAACGTGTTCCATTGGAAAAAAAGTATCCTGAAATAAAAATCTGTCAATAAAAATCCCCATAATTTTCCCAGAAAATATTCAATACATGTTAAACAAATTTTAAACACTACACTAAATGCACTTAATTTTTAATTTTATGTTCACATATTTATTTCTTGGTATTTCATTTAAGGTGTTCCAAGAACAAATTAGGAACACTCAATCTAAATACCGAACAACTTTTCACCTAAGCTCAATAATAACTGATTCTAGGTAAAATTAATTCCTTAAACAAATTACCAACCAAATTCAGTGTAAACAAAAATACTAAAAATCCAAAAAATGACTGCAATCGAACAGTGATAATATATTTTCGCATGCCTCGTCATAATTTCATATCAATCATCAAGTGAAATTTATTAATATTTGAAGAAAAAAAAAAACGCGAACGCGAAATTAAGCCGCATGTTCGACCACATGCTGAGTAATTAGATAATTCCTGGCCAATAGCCAATGGTCAATTTATCGAAAGTAAAATAGGAAAGTCTGCGAAATATAAAAGACTAATCTCATTCTAGCCGTCAAGACCTATTCGTGCCTAAATGATTCTGGGATGTGTCTCTCGATTAATTGACTTTAAAAATACATACCTACTTGTTGTACTATAATGGCTGTGTTAAATTCTATTAAAATTTAAAAGAAAAAGGGGGGCAAGTACAGGTTATAAAAACGTCACCAGATGGCGTTTTTTTGATGTTCATTTCGACGTTTGGCGGCGCGCGAAGATAAAAGAAATAAATAGGTGGTCCCAATCATCCGTGAATTCTTTTCTCATCCACCCCCACATTAGAGTGGAATATTATGTACAATTAGGTACATTATGTGCTTAATATGTAAATATATATGTAAATATTGAGTATGTTTAGACAAGTTTTGAAAAAGTTCCGAATTTTTTTCCTCAGTGGCGCTGATGAAGTGCAATACAAGCAATAGAATTGAAATAGGAACGGCTACCTGTACTTCTAGCCCAAATCTACTTTCTACATTATTATTTTATGCATACTCATTCGAACAATTCTTGCTTGCGATATTTTGTAGCTTGTGTATAGTTTGGCTCTATTATTCGCTGGCATGATGCCACTTTAAAAAAATGCGCTATTCCGAAACTCATGTTTTATTTATTCATAACGGTAACGGAGGAGATTATTTTATGTTTCTGATGGCTGAACGAAATAAACAATAATATTTTTGGGGTGACAAATTTGATTTTGGTGGGTAGAATGTATACACAGTGCAAACAAACTTGGAATCTTAAAAACCATGTATCGAATATTTGAATATAGAAATTTATATTCAGATGACTTTTTTTAATAATATGGCATCATTTTTAAACGGTTGATAAAGGATGTACTGTAAACAACATCAAACGTATTAATATCAACAATTCCAAAAAAAAAAAAAAACAACGTAGTTTGAAATTATCTTAAGTCGATAACGTGTACCACTGTTAATCGATGACAATTTTTCTCTGAATGAAATAAACAATAACTACATGTATACCTGAGATGTTGATAGAATGATGACGGAAGATCAAAACACCTGCCTCAACAACTGAAATAAACTGCTCAAAACAAAATAGGGCCCACCCAAGAATTATTTTGTATTTTGCCTAAAAAATACGTAATTGGTGAAAAGTTTTCATGTGTATGATTCCATATCGATGCTTTGAATAATATCTGGTTAGATCAGTATTTATATTTCGACAGACATATAAATGCTGCTCTGACCAGTGCCAGAGGAGCCTTCGCTTTGACGAAACGGCTGGTTTTTAGCCGTCCTGTGTGGTTCAACGTTGCCCCTTCCCAGATGGAGAAGTTTCGGGTGTTCGAGCGGCAGTGTTAATGACGCTGTACCGGCTTATATCGAACAGCCGAATCTTCTTTCGTGCATTACTATTCCAACGAGGTCCTATACAACGGGGCTTGAATCAACAGAATTTACAATTTTGTGATAAAACTCGTTCGAGGTCACATTGCAAGAGCTATGTCTTCGACCAACAATTTAATTTTCGGGGCGTTCTATCCGAACGACGAGTATTTTGAAAGTGCACGCTTGAGCGGCTTCATTCCACCAGAGGCATTCCTCTTTTAGATAGATGCGGTCTGATACAGGAAAGATTGGCAGTTCCGCTAATCTACCACGTCAGACGGAGAACCGTGGATAGGCGACTCCTGTACAATCGGGACGTCATGGCACAAGGCGGAGCAGAGATCCTTCGGTTCAGTAGGGCTATGTCCGAACGGGACCGAACTGATAGGGTGAAGCAGGAGAACCAGTTTTGGTGGCTTCAATCGGCACTTGATAGTGGGTAGTCGGGATGGAGTTTAAAGCCTTGGCCGGCTTACACACTTGTTTTATAGTTTTCTGATTTAGTTTTAAGTAGAATAGGCATGGTGGCACAAAAAAAAAATACAAACAAAAAATACAAAAAATACAAACAACAAAAATACAAAAAATACAAAAAACAAAAATAAAAAAAAAACATGGAATAAAAAAAAATAAATAAAAAAAAGACAACAAAATATGAAAAACAAAAAATGTTAGATACTCGTACTTAGATTTGCTGCTGTGGTTGTTCTAGTTTTAAGTAGTTTATAGATAGAATAGGTAGTTTTTGTTAGCTTTAAGTTTTATATTAAAGACCTTATTTTAAGTAGTTTTTAAGTAAAAATAAAAAAGGATATTGATATTAGTTTTTTTTTTGAAATTTTCTAATGAATGAAAAAATAAAAAAAATTGAATTGATGTTAAATAGATCTTAAGGCCGAAAGGCATTAGTATTACTTGTTATAGTTTAACTTAGAGTGTCCGTATGGGACCAGTAAGTTAGTTGTAAGTTATGGTTAACGAGGCTAGTTTTATGAATTTTTGTCTAGCTTTAAGATAGGTTTAAGATTGAATTAATAAAAATGAATTTACAAAAAAAAAATGCTTTGAATAACAATTTTACCGTTACCTCCAAGTGAATGAATAGACAAAAAAAGCCGATCGCTCGGAAAAAACAATCAATGTAAAAATTATTGCATATGTTTTCGAGCGTTGTTGGTTTAATTGTTGTTCTTTATTTCTTCGTGATTAAACGTGATTACAATGCCCGGTTTTAGACGCCATTTGGATACTGAAAACGCAATTAGAGCGGTAAATATGCTGGAGCAAGGAGTGTCTCAAAGGGCTGTTGCAAATCGAATCGATGTGTCGCGGTGAGCTATCCGAAAAGTGTGGGAACGCGTCCAGGAAATCGTGAGTTTAGCAAAGAGACCAGGATCAGGAAGGATTCGGGCCACAACTTAGCAAGAAGACCAATACATTCGAATAACTGCCTGTCGGAAGCGTACCCTAACCGCCCGGGCTTTACAAACTCAACTACGGCAGTCACTGCTGGAACACAATGCAAAATCGGAGTCGGAGTCGTAACTGGAGTCGGAAAATCTGTCACAAGTTGTCGTACGTTTCACAAAAAGTACGCACACAATATGTCGTACGGCTTTTTGATGTTATTTGGTATATTTGCAGTTTACAACCACATCAAATTTCTCAGAAAATATTTTTTTGTTCACTTTCAAACCATTCGCAATCGACTCCACTAAAATGTTCAACGTTCAAAAGCGTGTACTATTCAGTCCAAACTTACCCTGGCGTATCGGGCAGCGCTATTAAGGTACGCCCGTGAGAAATTAAATTGAACCTTGGACAACTGGAGGTCTGTACTCTTTACAGACGAATGCAAAATAAAATGTTGAGTAATGATAAGCGAGTACGAGTGTGGAGAAGGACAGGTGAATGTTTTAGCGACCCGTGCATTCACGGAAGTGAACGTTTTGGGGGCCCCAGTATTATCGTATGGGCTGGAATAAGTTTGCTAAGCAGAACAGAGCTGATTATCTTGGATGAGGGCACCGTTACCGCCGCCATCCAGTTACATTGAAATTGAATATGACCTATTGTGATCCCATTTTCACAAAGAGTTGGCGATGGGTTTGTTGTTATTTAAGACAATGCTCGCCCGCATATGATCCGTAAGACGCAAGCAGCTCTTTCTGACGCCAATACTACACTTTTGACATGGCCAACAAAGAGCTCAGACCTCAATCCGATAAAGCATTGATGGGAACAGTTAAAAAGAAGCATCAATGAGAGCCACAGCAGTGTCAACACTGCACAGGAGCTCATAAACGAGTTAAAAGCTCAAATAAATTTTGTTATACAGATAATAATGGAGAAAGGAGTCTCAAAGAAATTGCGTGGGTGGTTTTTCTACCATAGCAATTTAAAAAAGGTGAAAACTTTGGTTAACCCTAAATATCTCACGAACCAATAACGCTATAGAATTGAATTAAATTTTATATTATACGTACATACATATTGTTACGTGATACCAAACAAATATATTTTTGGAAAAAATCCCAACTAACGGTTTTTTTTATAAATCAAAAAAATTGAAAAAAAATATTTGTCACCTCGAAAATTTTACGAACAAAAAATGCGCAACGAAAAATAACGTTTTTAACATCTGGTAAAATTTTTAAAAAAATCGAATAGACAGTTTTTTTTTTTACAAAAAATTAAAAACAAAAAAAAATAACAAAAGTTGGTAAAAATTGATTTTCGACTCAAATATCTTTTCAAAAATTTGAGATTATGGCTTCCAACTAATTTTATATTATTGAAAATATTGTTTTTAACATTCGGAGAAAAATTGAGAAAAATTGATTTGACAGTTTTTTTTACAAAAAATTAAAAACCTACAAAAAAATTAACAAAAGTTGATAGAAATTGATTTTTGACTTAAATATCTTTTCAAAACATTGAAATATTGGCTTTAAACTAATTTTATCTTTGAAGATATATTGTTTTTAACATTCAGTAATATTTTAAGAAAAATCGAATTGACAGTTTTTTTTTACAAAAAATTAAAAACCTACAAAAAAATTAACAAAAGTTGGTAAAAATTGATTTTCAAAAATTTAAGATTATTGGCTTCAAACTTATTTTATTAAAATATTATTTAAAATATTTTTTTCGAAATACAGACATTTTTTTATAAAAATCCAACAGTCAGTTTTTTCATAAAAAATTAAAATCTACAAAAAATACTACGCAAATGCTACTAACATTGGAAAAGTTGGTTAACGACGAATCACACTATTTCATCATGTGCAAAATATTGTTATGGTTATTTTTAAATTTTTTATCATATAATTTAACTGATAACTTTTTTAACAAAACGCGAAAACCTACAAACTTTTTAAGCAAGACAGACGGGATGGGAAGTTATCAGTGTGGGTCGCATCCCAGGCTTTTTTTTTATTTCTTCTTGAAAACTACACGTCTCAAAAATGTTTAAAAAAATGTTTAAAATGCCAAATAACTTTTTTTTTTGAAAATACTATAAAAACATCGAGTGTAGCTTCGGCTGTGTGGCGCGTAGTGCGTGCGGGTTTTCTGTGCCCCAAATGCGACAATTTTGCTTGTTTACATATCCGCCAAGATCAAAATGAGCTTCATCTGAAAAGATGATTTCTTTGGCAAAACCGGCATCTTTTCTAAGCAATATTTCCCAGCGTTGTTCAAGCGTATACACCACCATATTCGTTTAGCGAAAGGATAAAACTAAAATTATCAGTCAAATCAGACATGAGCTAAGTGTTAAAATTCACGAAATAAGCACTAGTTGAAAAAAAACGTTAGATGGCGGACCCTATACTAAGCTCAAACACATACATTTTTGTATTTACATTTTGTATTTGCGGAATGACTTCATTTATTTGTATTTACCTTAAATTTGTTAAAATTAATACAATTTTTTAGCAATTCTTTTACCAATATTCAGTATCTTATATTTTTAATCATTTGAACTTTTGAATTCAAACGAAAAATAATCCAATTTAGTAGAGTGTCATATAAAGGGTGATTTTTTAGCTATTATCTTTTTGGCAACAATGGTTTAAACAGCTGACGCACGCTTGGTGTTTTGTTTTACTGTCAAACATCTTTAATTTGGTTTATAATTTAACCATGAATCGTCTTACAAACGAACAACGCTTGCAAATTATTGAATTTTATTATCCAAATGCGTGCTCTGTTAAGAAAATTCTTCGCGCGCTTCTTTCAGCGAGCGACGAAGCTCATTTTTGGCTCAATGGATATGTAAATAAGCAGAATTGCAAGAGCTACCAATGCATCAAGAAAAAGTCACAGTTTGGTGCGTTTTATGGGCTGGTGGCATCATTGGACCGTACTTCTTCAATGATGATGCGAATCGTAACGTAACTGTGAATGGTGAGCGCTACCGTGAGATGATATCCAACTTTTTTTTTGCCCAAAATGCAAGAGCTAGACTTGCATGACATGTGGTTTCAACAAGACGGTGCCACATGCCACAAAGCACGCGCAACAATGGACGTATTGAGAGGCGAGTTCGGGTTCATACATTTTATTTCACGTTCGGGACCGGTCAATTGGCCACCTAGATCGTGCGATTTATCGCCTTTAGACTATTTTTTGTGGAGGTATGTTAAGGCTCATGTCTATACATACAAGCCCGCTTCAATTGACGCATTGGAAGACAACATTGAAACATTTATTGGTGAGATACCGGCCGAAATGTTGGAAAGCTTATACCAAAATTGGACTAAGCGGATGGACTATTTGAGGCGCAGTCAAGGTCAACATTTGCTTGAAATAATCTTCAAAGGCACGAGTACGATAACTTTGGCACCAAGATATAATAACGGTTTTTGGTAGAGGAGCTTAATACAAGCATTTTTTACTATGGGAGAGGGGGGTCTATCTCCTCCCGTTTAGGCGGTAGGGGCAATTTAAAAAAATAATTATTTAAAATGGAACAAAATTAAGTTTTATACATTGTTTTAAAGCCAACATTCTGTTTTATTAGCCAGTTTTTAATTCAAGTCAAAACTATGCGTAGTTTAACAATGGTAGGTGCGAGTTTGGGTGTCTGCAACAGTTAGGTGTGTGCGAGTTTGGGTGTATACAACAGTGGGATTTGTAAGGGGGGGGGGGGCATGCTGCCCCCCTTGCAACCCCCCTGCTTGGGAACACTATAGGATTTGGGGTGGGTGCAAGTTGGAGTGCGTGCAAGGTGGGGAGGGGGCAAGGTTCGGTGGTTGCAAGATGGTGCATGCAAAGTTTCTTCTGCATTTAAATAAGCTGGATTTAAGAAAAATTATTTTACCATAAGTGTATCTAAATCCATATTCGATTATTACTATCAAAATAAGACTACGTTAATACTTAAGCAAGGAAAAAGTAATTTAATTAAAATATTTTTTTTTGGTAATTTTCAATTTTCTCAAGAACTAGAAGACATAAAGTCATCTAGTTTTCAGTTTTTGATCAAAAACAAATAAGAGCAATGAATTCTAAAAAAAAAAAACAATAAATAATTTGAAAGTTTTGAAAAACTACACTTTAAACCTTTTTTAAATTTTTTTTTGCATACATTTTGAGTTTAAAACAATTTTTTTCAAAAACTATGCATAGTTTTGACTTGATTTAAAAACAAGCTAATAGACAAAAATATTGGCTTTAAAAAAAGGTATAATACTTAATTGTAAGTATTACCGTTATTTTTTAATTATTTTTTTTCCATTTAATGTACATATTTTTTTAAATTGCCCCTACCGCCTAAACGGAGGGAGATAGACCCCCCCTCCCATAGTAAAAAATGCTTGTTTTTAGCTGTTCTATACAAATCCGTCATTAAACTTTGTCGCCAAAGTTATCGTACTCTCCCCAATCAAATAAATATTTCATGCATTTTTTCTGAATTGTATGTGTTTTTTTGTGATAAACTTTCCTATAGCTTTTAAAAAATCACCCTTTATTAAAACTTTCATTATTCTTAAATATTTGTTTTGTTTTTTTTTGTACCGAATTCTCCTTCAACAACAAAATTCTACGATGCCCACACAAAACATATTGATCGATCAAAGAATTTTTCTTCAGAAACACAATAGAAAAATACACAACTTTATCAAAATACCTATAAAATAAATTTAAATAAATTTTAAATACTATCTATTGCTCATGCTCTAAAAATTAAACCACAAAGGTGTGTATGATATGAATATTGCGATTTGTGAGTGGTTCTTCCCAGAAGTCAGAACTCAACTCAACTCACTCAATTTGCAAACCATTATTCTTTTCAAAATGATAACAATAAATAAATATTTCAATTCTCAATCTTAATTAAATCAACAAACAACTTATAGGTACTCTTCTCTCAGTTCCACATCCACACCCATCAGGCTTTCATTTCAGTTTCAAGGCAAACAAAGCAAATTTACGAATAGGAACATAGGTATCAACATTTAAGATTTATAAGTAAATAATGAAAAGCAAGTTCTAAGCATTTATTGTGTTTTAATCAAATAAACAATCTGACAATTCAGAATGTATTTAGGTAGGTATAATCTATAAAATAACATTGTCCATTGTGATTTTGAAATTTTACAAACCTTTTCCAATTCGAATTCCCGTATCTTATGAATGCTCCCACGCGGCTTCTTCATAACAGACATGTTGCGGCAAATTTACATGTGACCGTGTGGCCTAATGGATAAGGCGTCGGACTTCGGATCCGAAGATTGCAGGTTCGAGTCCTGTCACGGTCGAAAAATATACTTTTTTTAAATTTTTGTTATTTTAAATGTTATAAAATATTTTATTTATGTCATAAAACTTATATTGCAATTTGTATATTTTGTTTTATTTAACAGAACTTTGTGTGGCTTGTCTAGACACAGCACCGGGAAATACACATTCGCATGAGTCAACAAACTTTTACCGCGAATTTATAAATAGTTTTTCTGTGTGCTCTTTATTCGATTTATAAATTTATATATAGTGAAGTTTTTGTTGTTTTATATTCCGAATGAGTTAAACAATGAAATTGTTCCTTGAATATTGAATTTATTTCATGTGCATCATCAGCATCATCTCTCGCACTTCACCGCTTCGACGACGACGCGACGACAGGGCATAAAACAAAAGATTTGCATTCGAAACAACTCGCGTAAGCACGCCCCACGACACTGTTAACCATTTTTGCAATGCCACACCGAATCACATTCACAAAGTGTGTGTTCGGCTTTATGTTTTTTTTTTTTTTTTTTTAATTTTTCTATAAACAGGCCCGAACTATTTTTAGGAAACAGAAAGTATGATAAAAAATATACATTTAATGGTTTTTAGTGAAACAATTATTTATCCATCCATCAGAAGAACGGTTTTTGCCAAAATATTATCAACAAATAAAGATTGATGTGTTTTATTTTTTAGTAGAAACCTATAAAACAATAATATAAGCACTACTTTTGAGCTTTTAATTTAATTGCAGTTCACGAGCAATGATACTGGAATTAATTTCAGATTTTTTTTGAATAATAATAGTTTTATTTTTATATTGATAAATACATTGTTTTATTATAGTATTTTCCTCTTTAAAACATTTAACCGAATTGTGTTCGTTTGCGGCTGGCTTTCTCAGATGCTACGGATACACTGCTTTCGGAGTATTTTCGAAATTCGAAAGTCTTCTGGGATATTTTAGAATTCAGATGATCTGATGTTGCACTCTGTCGAGGTACCGAATGCCAATAATATATGTTTTCGAATTATATTTTTGAGTATTTTAAAGATCAGTGAGCATTTTAAAGTGATTTTATAGTTCTCTTCTATTTTGTGTTTTTTAGACGGTTTGTTTTTATGTGTGTGCTGAATTAAAACAAAAATTCTTAGAAATTCTCGTGAATTTATATTTATTCAAATATTATTGTTTTGAAAACACATAATAAAAACAATCATAGTTAGAAAAAACATCATGTTTCAAAGCAGAAATACCAGATGCCCAATGGAATATAAAATCAAGAGACGAGTAGTTGGTTTATAAAGGGTGATTTTTTAGCTATTATCTTTTTGGCAACACTGGTTTATACAACTGACGCACGTTTCGTGTTTTGTTTCACTGTCAAACATCTTCAATTTGGTCTATAATTTAACCATGAATCGTCTTACAAACGAACAACGCTTGCAAATTATTGAATTTTATTATCAAAATGCGTGCTCTGCTAAGAAAGTTCATCGCGCGCCTCTTCCATTTTATGGTCAGTTTAATCGACCCACTGAAGCGGCTATTCGGGCAATTGTGACTAAATTTCGCACCAAATTTACATTGTTGGACATTAAACCTCCAACACGCTTACGTAGGGTGCGAACTGAAGAAAATATCGCAGCGGCCAGTGTTGATAATGAGGATGACTATCAATTATCGATTCGTCGCCGCGCCCGTTCGCAGCAATTGGGCCTCTGTTACTCAACAACGTGGAAAATTTTGCGGAAGGATTTAGGTGTGATGCCTTTCAAAATACAGCTGGTGCAAGAATTGAACCCGAATGACCTACTACAACGTAAAATTTTTGGTGAATGGGCTCTTGGAAAGTTGGCCGAAGATCCACTTTTTCAACGAAAAATTGTGTTCACCACGAAGCTCATTTTTGTCTCAATGGGTACGTAAATAAGCAGAATTACCGATTTTGGAGTGAATATCAGCCAGAAGCATTGCAAGAGCTACCAATGCATCCAGAAAAAGTCACAGGGCTGGTGGCATCATTGGACCGTACTTCTCCAAAGATGATGCGAATCGTAACGTATCTAACTGTAAATGGTGAGCGCTATCGTGAGATGATATCCAACTTAATTTTGCCAAAAATGCAAGAGCTTGACTTGCATGACATGTGGTTTCAACAAGACGGTGCCACATGCCACACAGCACGCGCAAAAATGGACTTATTGAGAGGCGAGTATGGTGAACATTTTATTTCACGTTCGGGACCGGTCAATTTGCCGCCTAGATCGTGCGATTTAACGCCTTTAGACAATTCTTTGTGGGGCTTTGTTAAAGCTCATGTCTATACAGACAAGCCCGCTTCAATTGACGCAGGACAATATTGAAGGATTTATTCGTGAGATACCGGCCGAAATATTGGAAAGAGCATGCCAAAATTGGACTAAGCGGATGGACCATTTGAGGCGCAGTTAAGGACAAACATTAAATTATATGAACCGTACTATCGATTTAAATAAAGATTTCATGCATTTTTCTAAATTGTATGTGTTTTTTTTGAAAAAACTTCCTATAGCTTTTAAAAAATCACCCTTTTTTTGATTCTTTTAGATTAGGATAAGATAATCAGCTACGTTTCACTTTCACTCGTGATGAAATTGAAATTTATTCATAATGAAATTCTGAAATTCACTTTTACTGATATTGATTTCGTTTTTATTTTCGAAGTTAAAATGAAGTTCGTGTCCTACATTTAGGTTTTTGGGATTTTCAAGAGATTTTAATTTGAAATAGAAGTAGTTTCAATCATAGAAGTTTGCAGCTTTGAAAGAAACGGACAAAGCATTTAAATCGATTTTTTAGCACGAAAAAATCTTTCTTATAACATTTCGAATAAAACAATGTCCCAATGCGTTTACGCCACCTTAGACTTTTCGATAAATCGATTTATTATGACAAAAGATTATGGGAAAAACCTTTTAGTACCTTTTAGTTTTCGAATTTTTGTATTAAAGGTTTTGCAAAATCGCTCATGACTTTCTATTATTCAAAATTTTAAAACTTTATTTTTTTTTTAAACTTTTATTAAACTTTAATTTAAAAAATTTCAATACTAATTTTTTTAAATTTTCCGGACTCATAACTTCGGAAAATTTTTAACCGATTGATTTGAAATTTGGATATATGTACATATCTTTGAAAGTACATTTTTCATCGAAGTAAGTAGAATTTTTTTAAATTGCGTAGTTCACTTGTTACTGACAATTATAAGATTATTTTGTGCGTCATTTGCCCAAAAAATCAATATTTCGCAAAAATAGTACGTACTTTTCTAGCAGTTGATATATAAAATAAAAAAAATTAATTACTCATTATAACTTAAAAATTACAGTCCGTCCGTTGACCCTAAAAAAGACGTCATTGCAAAATCGCTGAATAGTCAATGATATGTATGTTTAATGAAGCCCCATTTTTGTAATTCCGATACATGTATTTGGTAGTTTTTCTAAAAAAAACTTCACAAAAATCTAATTTTTTCGGTCTCTTTAGGGTGGCCTAACCTTTTAAAAACTTTCAAGACTCTTTTTTGACTGCGCTTCGGCCCATAACAACATCAGTCTATTCCAATTGATGTTTCAAAACGTCCTTCTGCATAGAAAGGTAAATCTGTACCTAATTGTAATGCACAATAACTCTGAAAAACTAAACTTTCTGTGTTTTCAAAATTAATCATTTTGTCCACAAATAAATTTAGAAAAACGTCGATATTATTTCGTCGTTTATACTCGTAAATTAAAAATGCCACTCTTTAAATTTGTTCATTCAGTTTCTAATTCAATTTTATTAAAAGTCATTAGTGGAGTTTTTGGAAAAAAAACCGTAAAATCATTATAGGTATAAATAAAATTGAATACAAAATTTTATAAGGATTCTTTACACCTACAAAAATATTGTTTTTTTTTTTCTTAATGCTAACGTTTAAGCTAGACAAACACTGTTTTTTTAGTAAGGTTTGTTAAAAGATTTTCGTGATTTTCTAGAAAAGAAAACAAATTGAAAATAGAATTTTAGTTATTAGGATTTAAAAATATTTTAGGTTGATAATATCCGAAGAGAAATTTTAAGACCAACGCTTCGTTCGGACTTTTGGCTATTTGTTCAATTGCTTTGAGATCGTTTGGATTATTTTTGTGATTTAATCCGGTTTTCAGACCTTATATTTTCTTTAAAAAATCATTTGTTACAATGACTTCATCAATTAAAGTTTAGGATTGAAAAATAATAGATTGCGTATACGCCATAGTGTGTCATTTTTGTATCAGCTTTTTGAAGTTACTATAAAAACCACTAATTATAGCATAATTTTTCAATCTAACGTGAAGTGATGACGAAATTCGTTGTCTTTTCTTATCTACCTCTAAATAAAAGTATTTTACCTAAGGTTGATGACGCATATAACGTCCACATAACAGTGATTTCTAAATTTGATCCTAATTGTAGTTTGTAAAAATCGGGCTTATTTTTCCGGCTGAGACGAAGACTAACATATTTCAATTTAAAAACGAAGACTAACAGATCTCACATTTCTAAGCGAAAACTAGCGAATTCGTATTTTTTTTTGCTTAATTTTTTATTTTATCAAAATCTTAAAGCTATCTTAAAGCTAGACAAACATTCTTAAAAAACTAGCGTAAATTTCAAAAACTTAAAAAATATCTTACTGGCCCTATGCGGGTGCTCTAAGTTAATCCATTATCTTACTGCCTTTCGGCCTAAGAACAATTTTAATACTAAATAACAAGAACTTAATCTAAAAGCAAGAAAATTTAAAAAAAAGCTTGGTATCTTTATCATTATTTTTTTATTTTATATAAAACTTTAAACTAAATAAGAAAAAAACGAAACCCATTATAATACTTAAGCTACCTAAAACTAACCAAAGCCAATAATACTACTTAAAAATACTTAAAACTATTTAAAACTACTTAAAACTACTTAAAAACTAGAACAGCCACAGTAAGCTTTTTTTTTGTTTTTTTTTATATAATTTTTTTTTGGTGCCACCCTAACTGTCCCTAACCTAATCCTTAAACCTATGTAAGACGGTCAAGACCAAACGCCCTAGACAACTTTAAATGACATTCTCAATTTGAAGCCACCAAAACTAGTTCTCCAGCCTCACCCTATCTCTTCGGTCCCTATCGGAAACAGTCCTACTGAACCGAAGGCACTCGGCTCCATCCAGTGCGAGGACGTCTCGACTGTAAAGGAGTCGCCTATCTACAGTTTTACGGCTGACGTGGTAGATTAGCGGAACCGCCCACCTATCCTGTATCAGTCCTCGATTGTCTAAATAGAGGAAAGCTTCGGGCGGAAAGTTGCCACTTAAACGTGTACTTTCGTAGTACTCATTGTTGGGGTAGTAAGCCCCAAAAATTAAGCTGTTAGTCGACAACATCGCTGTCGCATTGTGACCCCTACCAAGCTTCAGCAAGAAATTATCTATTCTGTTTATGTTGGCTCTGTTGTATATAGAACCTGGTTGGAATATTAATGTTTGTACTCCGAATCTGGTGTTCTGTGTAGTCCAAGGCAACGTTGTAGACATTGTCTCTCAAACACCCGAATCTTTGCCATTTGAGATGGGGCAACGTTGAACCATACCGGCCACTCATAGGCAATCATCGGCCGGATAAGGGCCATGTAGTAAATCACCTTCACCCCGCTGTCAAGACGGCTGCTAAAAAACAACCGTTTTGTCAGGGCAAAGGCTCCCCTAGCTCTGGCCAGAGCAGCACTCATATGTCTGTCGAAATACAAGTACTGATCCAACCAGATGCCAAGGTACTTTACTACACTTTTATTCGCCAGTGGCTGTCGATTTTGTCCAACGATCACTAGATTTTTCCAGTTCTTTCTCGTATCCCTTGAGGCTCCATACAGCGGAGTCCTGAACAGAATAGTTTCGCATTTCTGAATGTTGATTTTCAACTTCCAGTCATCGCAATATTGCTGAATCTTGTCAAAGTCACCCTGCAAAAGTGTCTTGATAACCTCAATTTTTGGGGCCGTTCTGTACGAAATTAGGTCGTCGGCGTACGCTATTGCCTGAATCAGACTTGCTATCAGATCACTGGTGTAAATGCTGAATAAGATCGCCGAGTTAACCGCTCCCTGTTAAAGACCATTTTTAATATCAATATATATTTAATGTCAACCAGACAAGCATCCGTACATTGTCTTTTAGATTTGTTCCACTGGATATCAGAAACAAGCTTAGACGCAGCATGAATGGTCTCATATCCCGCCTTAAAGCCGAACTGATTATCCGGAATTATTTTGTTGTTCTCAGCCCACTTGGAGAAAGCTCTATTTATAACCTTCTCGAATACCTTACTGATACTCGGCAGCAGACTTATCGACCGAAGATTCGCCGGATTGGAGTTGTCCTTTCCTTTTTTCGGGAAAGGATGTACCACAGCTGTTTTCCAACGGACCGGATAATATGCATTATTCCTGAGGTAAATTTCATAGTACAATGTTGGATATACCATCGACACCTGCTGACTTCTTTTTCTTCAATGCATCGAAGATGTGTTGGAGCTCTATCTTCGTGACTAATAGGGTATTAGTCCCGTTTTTCCCGGAGCGAATTTCGTATAGATTTGTCAAAATGTTCATTTATCTTAAAGAAAAAATCAAGCGATTAGTTATCATTTTGGAATCTGCTAGTTTTCGTCTAGAATGTCGCTATCGTATTGGGCCTTATAAGGAAAAGCCGTTCTAAATAAGCGCCATTAATTTTGATCAAAGAATTTCGCAAAAGTTCTTGCAAAAATACAGCGTTTTTTAGTAAAAATTCAGAATATTACATTTATAATTTATTTGATGAAAAAGTACAAAACAGACTCTGCAGAAGAAAGTATAGATAGTTAAGAAATGGCTATAATTCTTTTTAACCAGATTCCTTACATAAAATATACCATAATGTGTTTTGAGCGATGCTCAATTCTTGAGAACGCCGCGACGCAGTAGAATTGACTGATTTTGATACTTCCACCAACCCGTTGTCTCATTGAAACGGCAACAATACACAACGAATACAGTGCCGCTCACTTAAATAGCACCACCCCCTATATTATTAGTTTTCGTGTGGATTACAAGCCAGGTAGTTATCAAAAAATATTTTCGCATTTTTGTTAGTCATTCTCAGATAATTTCAATCAAAATGGGTCGTGGCGTGGTAAATCATTGGCAGAGAACGAGAAATCTAAAATTAAAGCTTACCGCGAGTGTGGCCTGTCTATTCACCAAATAGCTAAAAAAACGCAACGAAGCCGCAAAGTTATATGCACATTTTTACGGAACGAGTCCAACTATGGTAAAAATATGAAAGGGCGAACATCTAGTGTCATTAGCGCTGCTGACAAAAGAGCAATCCTGCGACTCGCGTCGAATTCGCATGATTCTGCCTCCAAAATAAAAGAAAAAAGTGGTGTCAAAGCAAGTGTATCTACAGTATAGCGGGTTATTTCAAATGCTACACACTTAAAAAGATTAAAGCTTAAGAAAAAATCGCCACTTAACCCGTCCCGTAAAGAGCAACGCCTCAGTTTCTGTCGTGCTAACATGACATGGAGTAAGGAATGGTACCGTGTTGTTTTCTCTGACGAAAAAAATTAATTTAGAGGGGCCTGATGGATTTAACTATTACTTCCATGATTTGCGGAAAGAGGAATATCAATTGGACAGCCAAGTGGGCAGTGTTATGGTTTGGGGAGCCATTACTTACTATGGAACTTTGGAGTTGCAGTTTCTGACTCCTCGTATGAATGCGCAATCATACATTGGGGTACTTGAGGAGGTTTTCCCTTCTATTATAGAATTGTTTGGTGACTTGTCATGGAAATTGCCGCAGGATAACGCACCCATCCACCCACAATGCCAGTGTAGTAAAATAATTTCTAGAGCGCTAAAATGTCTCACTTTTAGATTGGCCACCGTATTCGCCAGACCTAAACATTATCGAAAATGTTTGGGGGTGGCTTACTCGAAATGTATATGAATCTGGGAAACAATATGGAAGCAAAGATGAGCTAATAGAAGCCATTAAATGTAGCTGGGCCTCGATTTCACTGGCCTATATCAAAAACTTGTATGATTCCCTACCAAACAGGATGTATGAGGTTATTTATAATCAAGGCGGGACCACGCATTACTAATTTTTGTTTTTATTCATACAATTAATGTTAGTAATTAATGTGTTCCTTATAATTTAAAAGTGTATAAAAGTGTGAAACTATTAATAAATTAATTTTAAATGAAGAGGCGCTATTCAAGTGAGCCAAAATTTGATTACAATTTTTTGAGTTACATCGCTTTAAAATGTATACAAAAATAACCACTGTAAATATACATTCCACTCTCTCCCTTTTTTTACAGAACTTAATAAACTTGATTTAAAAGAAAAAAAAAGTCATTTTCATTACTTGTTTTACTGTATGTAGACTCACATTTTTGCATTTAACTTTGCCTGTCTACAAAGGCTTTTAAAGTTGCGGTCACTGACTGACTGATTTTGCGGGTATTTCTCGCCCGCGTACTCCACGTTAAAAATGTTGAGTTAACTGAATAAATTGATAGTGACATTTCAATGATTAGTGATTAGGGTGCGTTCACAAATTAAATTCAAATTTGTCAAGTCTCTATTAAAAAAAAACGATATATAACTTATAACCTGGCTTAAGTGATTAATATTGTAAAATAGGATTGCATTTTTTAATTGAACAATAATTCACTTTTATTTGAAAAAAATCGGGAACAATATGCCAAGGAATCAGCAAAAAGACTATAGGTTGTGAAGTTTAAGTAACATCTACTTAAACTTCACAACCTATGTTAAGAAAATATACACCCTTATCTTTTAATTGGTTTTAGTGTAAAATTTGATTTGATTTGAAATTGAAAATTTGGCCTAATTTTAGCGCCAGGCGCTCAAAACAATTAATCTCTCTGAGTAGATTGCACATTAGCTACGTTATAGGTGTCCTGACTGGGCACTGCTTAATAGGAAGGCATGCTATTCGACTTGGAGCCCCTGCAAATGATTTTTGTAGGAGTTGCATGGACGAAGAAGAAGATGAGACAATCTCTCAACTTCTGTGCACATGCCCTGCCTTATCACAAAGACGTAGAAACCACCTTGGAGACTTCTACTTTAACGATACCAGCGATCTAAAAAATTCATACATTACTTGTCTCCTACGCTTCATTCGAAGCTCCAATTGGTTCAACGAGTTAAGCTGATTAACTGATCCATGTGGTATCACAACGGACCATACTTTGGTCTAAGTGTGTTGGACGTCCCAACCAACAGCCACTTTAACCTAACCTAACCTAGTGTCAAATGAAAGGGTATTCAATGTATAGTGTTGCCCGCATTTGATATTTTGAGTTATCGGTAAGTATAGGCGTTTTACCACATGTTTTGAAATTTTTTTTTTGCTACGGCAAATCCGGTATTTTCACCTTCTTTGAGGACAATTTAGTTGCCTTAAGTAGACACTCTCCCCAATAATCCAAAGGTATTGAACCATGAGGAACAGGCTAAAGGACTTCTTTTTCATTTCAACCAAGTTCTAAGATTTCAAAATTATTTACTAAATATCCTTTTATATAAGATCAGAATCAGAACCATGTCTTTATTGATGATGCAAAAGGTTAAGGTTCTTAAGTTAGCTAAAGTTGTTTTAGCCATTATTTTTTTGTATATGTATATTTGTATATTCTGTCTTATACTTAAACCAAACCTTCTATTTTACTAAGTTTTAATAACAACAATATAGGAAAATGCTTTTGCAATTCGTTTTAGGTTTAAATTCTAATAATTTCATAAATAATAAATATAGGGTTTGTTCTAATTAATTATTACCTATAGATAAAATAACTGTCCATAAAAATGCCTCTTCTTTTAAAATGGCACATTATTTGAATAATTTTTTACTGCAGAAGGTTTTACTTTGGAACTTTAGAGCAGGTTTTTCAACAGAAGATGCTATGTTAAGGGTATGTAGTCAGCTTTATGGAAGTTTAAATAGCAATAAATCAACAATGGGTCTGTTTATTGATATGACTAAAGCTTTCGATCTAGTGAACCACAATCTTTTGCTAACTAAACTTTATAATGCAGGCTTTCGCGATAGTTTTTTCAATCTGCTGAATTCTTATTTAAAAAATAGAAAACAAAAAGTTAATAATAACGGAATCTTAAGTGAATCAAGGCTCTTAAAGAACGGTGTTCCACAAGGATCTGTTCTTGGCCCTTTGATTTATATTAATTCCATTTTCAAATTGAAATTAAATGGCACTTCAACTGCTTTCGCTGACGACATTGTTTTTACATATTCATCTAGGACTAGCTTTGAAAGTATTGTGAACATTGAAGAAGATCTGGAAGTATTAAGGTTGTGGTTTACTTATCATAAATTGATTATCAGCGAAAAAACTAAATTGATGTATTTTAATGTAACTGGAAATAGTCTTACTGATTTTAATTTACGGTTTCACGCTCACGATTGTAAAAAATTTCCTTTACCTCTTCATAAGTGTGGTAAAAGTAATTTTTTCATGTTTTAGTAAAAAGGTTAAAGACTGGCTATTCACTTTAAATTTTAATTGTATTGAATCACTAATTTAGTATTTTTTTTATAAGCTACAATAAAATGAATGTAAAATAAAATAAAATATCTATAAGATGTTTTTTTTTTTTTTTATATTATTAATGAATTGTTAAGTATCTTCTAATATTTTTTCTATACAGTTGCTAGCAAGCTTTTTTATTTTCTTATATTTCATTTTTTCGTTTTTTCTTGTATTTTAACTTACACTGGGGGGTGACCCCCCATCAGATACCAATGAATTTTCAATGGATGTGTCATTCACCACTAACTTCTAGTTAAAGAATGAACACTATTATTCACCTTTCTTATTAATTAATTGTTTTATAGTTTTAAGTTTAAATGAATGAATAAAAATACAATAAAATACAAATACAATACAATGTTTTGAAGTTATTTAAAGTAAACACATAGGCAATAGTGCATATGATATTTAAAAATAGTTTGGAGGAAGTTGACTATTCGAGAAAAAAAAAACGATTTAATTATCTCTAACAACATTCTCCATTTAGTTTGCATAATACATATACACTGGTGTGTCCAAGGGTTTCGTTTTTCCTCCGAAATGATATTTTGTCTTAAACTTATAATCTACTCAATTATTTCGGTAAAAGTAGTACCCTCAGTTTTTTTTTATATTCGTTTTTAAATTTACAGTATTGTCCTTTAAACTGCCAATGGTATTATAAGCTCACTGAATTATGATCTTGACACCATTGTCTAACGGGTAATAAAAAACCGAGTAGAATTTAATGCCCCGAAAACTCAACGCTGCCTACTGTCGCTAAAGCGTTAACGTCCCTCAATGCCACTATCCATGGGTTGAACTTGCATCCAGGAAAATGAAAACCTTTCATTTATAATGATAAACCGTCTCTTATAGAGTGATCACATATAATGAAAGTTGACAAAAACGTTGTTAAATGTTAAGATTTTTTTCACCGATACAAGTAGTTTTTTTACACCTTCTGATCTAGTCATAATTTATCAAGTCTTTATTCCCCAGATGCCTTTAATATTAAGTCTCTTGGGAAGAATTCAAAAGAGAGCTGAATGTTTCATGCCTGTATTATTTTATCGCTAGTTGCATAAACCATGTTCTTGTAAGTCAGATACATTTCCGCCCTCAAATAATTTAACCGTGATAGATACACTTTTAGAAATGCTCATCAGTTTACCCTTAAGCCCAACTTCGGACATTCTGTTAACTTCAGAGATTCTTTTTTAAAACCACACTACACGAATGTGAAATGGGTTACCATGTTCTGTACAGACTCTATTTTTTCAAATGTACAGACATACAAAACTAATGTGCATCTGCATATCCTTTGACTACTTTCAGTTTGTCGTTAAACCTCCTGACAGAATTAGGTATATGAAAAAGCAACCGCTACAGTTATGTACATTTAATTTTAATTTCAACTTCAGTCAAACCTCAACACATATGTAACTGAAAACTACATTTATGAATGACTTAAGTCTCAATAAATGCAATTTTAAATACCTAAACGTCAAAATGTTTTCTTGATTTGCTCCACTTAATTAGCATATCCGAGATATGTACTCGTATGTACATAATTGAACATTCACAAAAATGTTATTTACAAAACTTTTCAAAAATATTCCGCAAGTCAACTATGTATATAACATAAGAAAACACACATAAAACAAACCGTCACTCTCGCGTGCAGCAGGTCTAAAATACGAGTACGTTAGACACTTTTAAACACTCTATTGTGAGGATCTATTTATAACACAAACTTTTTCTTATTTTTTTTTTGTTTTTTGAAAAATGAAAAATCACTTCCATTCAAAGATTTTCATCCGACCGAAATTTTGTAGGTATTTAGACTCAGTGCAGTAAATATTTTGTATATAATCCTGCAATTTTCAGCAAAAAAAAAAGTGAAAGAAAAATCTTACATAAATCACTTTGGACTCCTAAAAAGATTTTTGAAATATTTAAAACAAATGTGGAACAACAATTGATTTTGGAATTTTATTTGAGAGCAACGGAAGGAAAAAAAAACACTTTTTCGAGATCACCAGCACCAGAGGAATTTTTTTCTATTTTTATAATGCGACTTAATGCGTTGCGCGCGGGTGTTGGAAATTTTGCTTATTTCAAAACGTTCGGCGAGAGAATCAATTGCAAACTAAACCGTGCCGAAGAGCAAAAATGTCTTCAGGTTAAATTGTCTATTTTGAGATTTCGAAAATGATTGTATTCAGAAGACGATGAAGTCTTTTGATTTTCGGAGTATAATTGAATAACGCATGCGTTTGGTAGAAGTGACACGCGACGTTAAGCGGTATGTTTTGTTGGTTGCAATTGGGAAATTTGTTGTAGGGTAAATAGAGGTAAAATCAGCTGAGTTTGCAAAAGCGGATAAAATAAATAAATAATAAATTAGGTGGCGCAACAGTCTGTTGAGAACTCAACCATTCCTGTGGCCGAATACGAACAGTTAATTTTAAGAAAGCACTTTTCATGACAAGAATTACTCTTGGAGAATTTGTCAAGAGAATTTGTTCTCGCAAGAGGCAGTACCCGTGAAAGAACTTTAGATGGCACAAGCAGGGATCGAACCCAAGACCTCTGGCATGACAGTCCAACGCAATAACCATCATGCCACGGCTACTGCTCCAAGCGGATGCCCGAAAAAAATTGCGGAGTTCCGAGGTGATTCTTACAGACATATTATACGATTAGTATGCGATCGCAACGGAAATTTCTCCCAAATATTCAATAGCACTATCATAGCCTATTGTGATCACTTTTTCGATGAAACGGTGCGGAAACTTTTCTAGTACCTCGTCCTTATAAAATCTTCCGATCATCCGCTAGCCCAAAAACCAAAAATACTCCATTACCAAGATCGGAATCTCAGACTGACATTTCGGTTTGCCTACAAGCTAATGAGGACTAAATGTGAGAAAGTGTGCGTGAAATGATGCAAAAAACCAAACACATTCTCACATTTAGTCCTCAGGCCCATCAAAATGCTTCATTATAGTAATCAGCCCCATCTAAATGCTTCATTTTGAATGTTTCATGGCCTCGTTCAAAAACTAAACAATCCTAACCGACAGAATCTGAAGTGCTGACATGGTCTTAAATTGGAAGATTTGTATAGCTTTTTAATTTCAATCCAAATAAATGTTGTTAATGTATATTAAATAAAATAAAATTGACCAAATACATATTTAATGATTTATTAGTGCTGTATTTTGTTTACTTAACTTATTTGCGAACGCAATATGCGCTGCAACTGGTTAAGTAAAATTGGAAATGGACAAAAGTGTAACTCAATACTTTGTAAAACAACAAAACAGACAATTTTTTCAGCTGTAGTTTGCTTAGAGCATTTTTTTGGCGACGTTAGAAGTTCGGGTGGAAACAATAGGTGCCCCCGTATTTTTTTGTACAGAAAATGCTACTTGTGAAGTTCCATTGCCAACTTTAGCTAGTTCAGATTCCTCAATTAGAATAGTATTTTCATCATTTAAGCAGTTCGATAATTGCAAGACCAAATTTTAGTTTTGTTTGTTGCAGAAATATTCCTGAAAATTTCTTTTTGAGAGACTATGTTAGAGTTTGTTTGTATGGATTATTAGATTTTGGAATACAAATTTGAGGGAACCATGTTTTAAAAATAAGTTCCTTTGTGTAAAGCATCTTTAAAGAATAGAAATAGGCAATATGGTTACACACAATACCAACTAAATGAGTGCAATAAATAGATTTAAGTAACTTTTTTTATTCCAGTATGGGGAAACCGAACACCCAGCAGCAGCATTTTTACTAAACATACCCTTCAAACAATAATAAGTATTTTGCGTTAAACTGTGGGAATTCACTAAAAGAAAGTTCTGTACGTCAACAATAAACATTCATGTCGATTATATGATCTATTGAATGAGTTGTGCATGAATTCAGAACGATTTTTTGAATATATTTGAATTCAATAAATTGCGCTCGCACCCTTAACTTGATGGTTCTTCGAACGCATCTTTGATACAATAATGAAATTATTAATTATGACATTTAAAGAATTTCGTAGTGATTACTGTAAATGAGTGAATTAATTATATTAAACTGATGTTGAACATGCTTTTTTCAAGACAAAAATGTACATTGGTTCGCTATCAACAAAATGACTGCAAAACTAAAGCTGAAAACTGAGTTTTTCATCGAAAAAAGAAAAATCTGAAAAAAAACTTATTAACCTCCCCATTTTGTTTTTGCTTTGCAAAGTGCCGCTAGCCCACGGCATCGTTTTTTTTGTTTGTTTTCACATATCTATTCATGGACTAATTGTCAAAATTACAAATACAACAATGTAAACAAACGAGTTTGGGGAGTGAAACGTACGAAAGATTCCGATCTTGGTAAATTGAGTATTTTTGCCAAAAACTCTACTAAACAGTGACAGACTGAGGATGGATACGGATTGCTTTCCAATAATCGTTATTAGATTTCCCGAGCCTAAAAGCTACGTATTGTCTGATGTGAAAAGGGGTATGATCACTTTAGACAATAGTTTGATGAAAATCCAAACTATTTTGATGCATATCAAAGATAAAAACAGTGAGTATTTTGTTGGTAATCGACAAACTGGAGCTCCTGTGTCAATTAAACCCTAAAAGCCTTAAGACTGCAAAATACGGATTGGTGACCAATATTGCCGTGCTTAAGATTTTCGAACCCAGTTTGTAGTAAATTTTAACCACTTTAATGAGTTGTTGAAGCGTTCTAACTAATTGACTTTTCTGCAGCTCGTAACATATGTAAAAGTAGCACTAGCTTTCTAAAGACTAAGGATACACATATCAATTTTTCGATTTCAGATGGTCGAACTTCCGAACTGAAAATGTGGAATCTAACTACTTTCTTGTATTTACCGCTCAAAGAAAAAAAATTAACACTGCACGCCATAGCACACCAGAGAATATCAGAGGTTTCAGTGAGCAATTGATCAGGAAACTCTCAGACTTACTTCAATCCACAAGCTTCAAAAACCAGAGAAACAGGTACCACGATATCATTAAGAAAGTAAACGTGACTACCATAGGCTATCTACCAAGAAAAAAGAATTCGATGCAATGATAGGGTGCATTCAGTACCTCACCAACCTAGTGTGTGAAGGTCAAATAGCTCAATATGCCCAAATTACAAAAAAGGCAATTGTATGCCCTGCAAACATTACAGGGGCATATCCCTGCTTAATGCTGCCTACATCAGGATCCTATTCAACGTACTATATGAGCGTATTAAACTTTAAATATTGACAATAAGGCAAATCCTGAAAAAGACCAACAAATGTAAAGCCTAAGCCCACCATCATCGATTTCAATGCCTTACATAATACCATAAGTCACCAAGAGCTTCTATTGGTGATGTCAGATTTCGGAGTCCAGAAAAAACTGATCTAGCTATGCCGCATGGCGTTACAAAATACGCGGTACAACGTTCGAAATCCGACGAAGAATTACCCTAGCAAACTGCTGCTACTTGTCTTTGGCCAACCAATTATAGGTTCAAAATTCCGTTCTTAAAAGACAAAGCGAACGTTATACAAAACTTTAGGACAATAAGTAACAAAGGGGAATTTATACTCAGCACTTTCGATGTGGATGTAGTCCTAATAACCAAAACACGCTTAGAAAACAATGCTTCAGCTAAGAAAATATTAGAATTACAGATCACAGTTCGAGACGACGAGAAAGACGACTTTAGGGATCTTGAAAGGGACTGCAAACAATTATAGAACTCAATATTTCATTCAGAAGCTCTCCATGGATCGGGAGCCGGATAAGTAAGCATATAAGTGATGAAGATACGCTTGTTCTATTTTTAGTAATGGCGTAGTTTTTATCTGTAAAATATCAAAAGATGGCAGCCTCAAAAGTGAGAGCGGGTTGTTCAATAGCAATTTTTATAATTTTTGTTTTTAAAACCATTTTTAAGTTCCTTTAACTGTTTGAGTATATACAAGTTAGCACTAAATACGCTGACGCACGTTCCCACAGCGTCTATAGGTGTTGCGGATACATATGCCGCCAAATATGCTGATACATTTCCATACAGGTCAGTGCGGATGCAAGCGTCGAATTCTTGGGAACTGAAAGAGGTGAGCAACATGCGTCGGCATTTGTTGGTATTGCCAATAGGTTATCATAATGTAAATTAGATTGGGGAGAGTACGATAACTTAGGCGATAAAGTTTACTGACGGATTTGTATGGAACAGTTAAAAACAAGCATTTTTTATTATGGGAAGGGGGGGTCTATCTCCCCCCGTTTAGGCGGTAGGGGCAGTTAAAAAAAATATGTACATTAAATGGAAAAAAAATAATTAAAAAATAACGGTAATACCCTCAATTAAGTGTTATACCTTTTTTTAAAGCCAACACTTTTGTCTATTAGCTTGCTTTTAAATCAAGTCAAAACTATGCATAGTTTTTGAAAAAAATTGTTTTAAAGTCAAAATTTGTGCAAAAAAAAGTTAAAAAAAGGTTTAAAGTGTAATTTTTCAAAACTTTCAAACTATTTATTGTTTTTTTTTTTTAGAATTCATTGCTCTTATTTGTTTTTTATCAAAAACTGAAAACTAGATGACTTTATGTCTTCTAGTTCTTGAGAAAATTGAAAATTACCAAAATAAATATTTTAATTAAATTACTTTTTCCTTGCTTAAGTATTAACGTAGTCTTATTTTGATAGTAATAATCGAATATGGATTAAGATACACCTAGGGTAAATTAATTTTTCTTAAATCCAACTTATTTAAATGCAAAAGAAACTTTGCATGCACCCCATCTTGCACCCTCCCCACCTTGCACACACTCCAACTTGCACCCACCCCAAATCCTATAGTGTGCCCAAGCAGGGGGGTTGCAGGGGGGCAGCATGCCCCCCCTTACAGATGCCACTGTTGTATACACCCAAATTCGCGCACACCTTACTGTTGCATAAACCCAAACACGCATTACGCATACGCAAATACCATTATTATATTACTATCAAAATAAGACCACTCAAGCAAAAAAGAAGAATTAAATTAAAATAGTAGTTGTGGTTATTTTCAATTTTCTCAAAAACCAAAAGACATAAAATCATCTAGTTTTCAGTTTTTGATCAAAAACAAATAAGAGCAATAAATTCTGAAATAAAAACAATGGTAGATAATCTTGAAGTATTGAAAAAGTTACACTTTAAACCTTTTTTTAACTTTTTTTACTCAAATTTTGAGTTTAAAATTAAATTTTTTTTTTTCAATTTTCTCAAAAACTAAAAGACATAAAATCATCTAGTTTTCAGTTTTTGATCAAAAACAAATAAGAGTAATAAATTCTGAAATAAAAACAATGGAAGATAATCTTGAAGTATTGAAAAAGTTACACTTTAAACCTTTTTTTAACTTTTTTTACTCAAATTTTGAGTTTAAAATTAAATTTTTCGAAAACTACGCATAGTTTTGACTTGATTTAAAAACTGGCTAATAGAACAGAATGTTGGCTTTAAAAAAATGTATACAACTTAATTGTAAGTATCAGGGAGCGGCTCGAAATGCTGTATTTTAAAATACTGTATGGTTAAAATTCTGTACCATACTGTATGATACTGTATATTCATAATACTGTATGGTTAATATACTGTATCTCAAAATGCTGTGTTGTCAAAATACTGTATCTGATAATACTGTATCTCAAAATTCTTCTTCTCAAAATGCTGTATGAGCAAAACATTATCTTAAAGTACTGTATTTTTGCAAAATTCCGCTCTTAAGCTTCCATTATAGAGAACAACAAAAGCAGAACGCGATTTACATATGTACATATTATGTACATTATATCATTTATTGCAACTCCAAATTTCACTTAATTCTTAAATTTGCATTAGCTTTTAAATATCAACGAAATGAACGAACACGTGGAAGTTTTGACAGATCAATAAGTTCGGTGTAATTGTTTATGGAATTGTTGATTGTGGTAACAACAATTCATATACAACTGTGGGGGAAATAACAATCAATGAGAAGAAAATGAGAAGAGAAAATAAGACGAAGATACCATTTATTTGTTTTTTTTTTTTTTTTTTTTTTTTTGTTATTGTTATTGTTCAAGGGAAGTATATTAGAACATTATGCCAATGAAAAATATTATGATGTATTTCTTATAAAAGTAATCTGTTTTTAAAATTCTGTATTTCAACATGCTGTAAATAGGCTGACAAAAACAAATCGTTTTGATAATGTAAAAAAGTGCGCACTTTTTTACATTATCAAAACGATTTGTATTTGTCAGCCTATTTACAGCATTTTGAAATACAGAATTTTGGTATACAGAATTTTGAGATACAGAATTTTGAGCTACAGTATTTTGATCATACAGTATTTTGTACATACAGTATTTTGAAATACAGTATTTTGAGATACAGTATTTTAAATACAGTATTATGATCCATACAGGATTTCGAACCCAACCCAAGTATCACCGTTATTTTTTAAGAATTTTGTTCCATTTTAAGTAATAATTTTTTTTAATTGCCCCTCCTGCTTAAACGGGGGGAGATAGACCCCCCCTCCCATAGTAAAAATTGCTTATTTTTAACTGTTCTAAAAAATTCTGTTATAATATCTTGTCGCCTAAGTTATCGTACTCTTGCCATTAGATTTAATTTATTTGAGTTTAGATAAAGTGCTTGAACTGTGCGGTTGTACAGTAAAAAATGTATTTTTTATTTTATCGCGCATAAAACAACTAACTTACATAAGCCTCTTATCCTCTTCACTCAGGCTTTAATTTTGTATATACCTTGATTTTTACTTATCTGAAATACTTTTTAGTATATTTTTAAAAATAACAACTTTTAACAGTCCTCTGAAAGATTAAGTACTCGAATTGAAGGTAATGTATGTACATACGTATAGATTTAGCAGCATACAAATCAATTACTTAAAACTTAAACTTTGTTTTTTTTTTTCTCATCTGCACCTTAATCCGCACCACTTGTAGAGTTTCACAAGAATTTTTATAGAAATTAAAAACGACGAAGAAGGTATTCAGTTGTACGCACCAACTACTTCCTTCAGATCCTGCAAAAACTTCTTCTTTTATATTTTACATTAGAGGTAGGTACAACTGAGTTCTATTGAATTTATCATCTTCGTTATTCACTTTGAAAATCACTTAAATTGAAATGCTAGCTTGTGCTAAACTCAGCCTTCCTCTGCTTTTTTTTTGTTTTTTTCTTTTATAACTTTTATTTAATGCCTGGTTTCTTCGATAAAATTTATTTTGACTTCAAGGAAGGCAAACAACTTCAGCTGAGGGGAATATGTAGCTCTGGATATTTGAAAGCAAAACTCATATCAGTAGCGACCTCTGTGTCTCGTTTCCCTTTGAAAAAAGCTAAAAACAATTTTATATCAACTGTCAAAAGAATCAAACAACATGGCCGCCATTAACTGTCAAAGCTACTTTATTTTAAGGAGGATAAAAAATTGTCTTGAAATAACATCTCTTCCCCATAAATATCCTGGAAAAAGAATTCTCTTCAAAATGAGTTTTAGCGTCATTTATTATGACGGCTCATTATTCGCTCTTATTTAACTGTTTAAAAGAGTTAATAAAGTGAGGCAGACTTGTTTATTCTTCAAAAGAGTGATAGTGAGAGAAAATAACGCAATGGGCAGGTTCAGACGACATAAGGGACTTGAAAGTAAGGCAAGTTTCTAGCATCTGATTGGCCAGCTGCCAAAAAATTGCCTTCTAATTAAGGCAACTCAATTGGAAAGTTGACTGGAAAGTAAGTCAAGAAAAATCTCCCTAGCTATCAAGTCCAGTCAACTTATGTCAAAATGACAATTGATCATGTTTTTTCATTCAACTAAAAGCTGAACTTTGTTACGCTATGATTTATTACTTTTCTGCACAACTTCATTTAATGCTTTCTGTAAAAATGTTCCTTGTCAATTTGTAAAAGAAATAAGTAATATTTCCTTACAATACAAAATTCAAAATTTAAAATCGTGATGGACTTGTAGCTTGCCTGAGGAGTGTTTTGTAAAATATAATGACTTTGGTAGTTTTTGTAGTATGAACTTGAATTAGAGTATTGTGAAGTAAAGTTCTGAATTTGAAATTCATGACACTTAAAAAGCTAACTAGTTGCCTTGGTCAAAATTTACGTTGAAAGAATGAAGTTGACTGCAAATGAAGTCAATTATGTTGTCTGAACCTGCCCAATGTCACATTAAAAGAGTATGAAACGTCAGTTTGACGTATTCGAATGGATTTGGGAACGGATTGTCATATCTGGACCAAGAATTTGAGCTAGTGTGTTGGATGTTATATTAAGGTGAACCAAAAATTGTTGTTTCTGGTTTTAGTGTTTCTAAAATCAAAACGGTGTTATGGGGCGTATAGTTACTTTATTTTAAATTAAATATTGAATTGACAGATTTTCCTGCATCTCGGACATTGAACATTGGTTGCATGTTTAAAAGTCTGTCTTAAATTTCAAATCTGAAAATTGTATCTACCAAGAGCTAAAAAAGTCAGGTCAAAAGTCAAAAAAGTTTAGAAAATTTCAAAAATTGTTGCCTATTTCTGAAAGTTAGAAATTCCAACTTGGATCAACCGGGAATTAATCATGCTGTCGCTGAATGCTGAATTACTTCATAGAAGTAAAAAAAAAAAAACAAGAAAGGACTCTGACTCTGTGATTGTTAAAGTCAATGAAAAAGTTTCTTTTGCGCTTATCTCATCCTTTTCTGGAGTTGGAGTTCCTGCATCTTTTTCGTTTATGATTTAATTTTTTAATGGGCATCCAAAGCGTTCTTGTAGTGAAAGAATGAATAAAAAAAAAATAAAAAACTTTTTTTTTTTCAAATTGGAATCTCATCCAACCCTTAAAATGTGCCAAGGCAGAGCACATCAGCCCTGTTTCCCGCGTTTTATATAGCATCGCGGATACAGATGGCAACAATCGCGGGAGCTGTAAAAGCAGCAGTGTTGCGGAAGCAAACTTTGCACCAAACTTGCAACTTTTACGTTAGTTGGTATAGTATACTCCTAGGTATGCGCATGCATGCAGCAGGAAGAGAGGAGGATACGAGCATCAGGATGAAGGAACACAACTTCAAACGAAGGGTGGAGCGGCACAAAAGATGTTTTCAAAATATTTTAATTTGTCCCTTGCGAGTAGCTTAGGGGGTCGAGACTCTGACACACAGGGTCTTGAGACTACGACAACATAACGAAGAAGCGATGCTAAGAACGATTCTACGACAAGCTTTTGCGGACTCATAATGTGCATCACATAGTTTGTGTGTCTGAATGTGTGGATTGTTTTTTTTTTTCTATTTCTCATCTTTAGTGCGGAAAGGAACTAAAGTTTATTTTATAAGATATGCAAAAGGATACCCGGGGAGCTAGAGTTATAAGAGAGTTGGTACCTATAGTTAAAGAAGCCCATACTCATGTATAGTAAACTCAAACCGTTCGTATTCGCATTCGCCTTTGCCGCCACCTTCTCGACTCTCGACTGTGCGGAATGAAAATCGGAATGCCTTAAACGATGTGCATTCACTCAGAGTGCTCAGCGTTCCTCAATTGCTAAAAGATGAATAATTCAGGACAATAGATGTTGTATATATTGTATATTGTTGCATGTTGCAATTTTCATTTTTAACAAGATTACCGGATGCATTGTTCGGGGGAATTCATCGTCTTCGTCTTCGTCGTTGGAGTAGTAGGTAGTTTCTATATTTACCCTACGTAAAGTCTTGTTCTTGTTCTTGTTGTTGTTATTGTTTTTATTTTAGGAAAAAGTTCTATACAAACATAGGGTATTGTAGATACATTGTGAAGGTTGGTATATTTGGGAATGTAGCCGTGTTGAAGTTTCTCATGAAAATGACAGAAGTATAATTGGCTTTTTAACATAACAATGGTAATATTGTAAATTATATACACAAATTGTTTTGTGTCGCTGATGAAATTGCTATGTTTCATTCAGTTCAAAGATTTGTCTACTACTGTTCCTAACTCAAGGATAAAAATATACATACACAAACATCCATAATATTGTAGGTATATATGTATGTCGTAAAAGATGATTAAATAATTTTCCAAAATTATGTCTGATGCACAATTTGATAAGTTTCAACAATATGAAAAGTTTAACATCTCTTATTTTTGTTGGGATGAAAAATAAAAAAATAAACACAAAACTTTTTCATCAACGACAAAGCTTTTAATTTTTGATTGAATCAAAGTTTTACTATGCGTGTATTTCAAGAGAATTATTTAATCAAAATATACTACAAATTAACATCTATGAAAAGGGTGAATTTCCATAAAAGTACTCGTATACTCTTCACTTCATGAATTATTTTATAATCATGTTGGGTGGTACGACTGTTTATATGTGCTGCATTAACCTCTATTGAAAAGTTTAAATGTAAGTGGCGCGGTGGTAGAATATATCTAAATATTTTCATAAAATATTGAGAAAAGTAAATTAGGCCTGAGGTGGTATTTTTTTAACCAGCTCGTTTCATACATTGTTTGAAAACGCTTTCAGTTGAGTTTGTCACCGAATTATCTAACTCAATGTTACTGTAAAAGAAGGGTTAGTGAAATAAGGCCAACTTTCAAAGATTGGCCTTATTTCACTTTTATAGAGTGTATTAAAGCTAATTTCCAACAGTTGGTTCAATTAAATTTAAGCAAAGTGAAATAAAGCCAAATTGGTATTATTGGCATACTCTCAATATCGCACCCTCACCGTAAAAAATAAGTTGGTCTTATTTCTCAAAATAATTTGTTTCCTTTGTAAACTTGGAATATGACCAACTATTCAAAAGTGGCTTTATTTTACTTTTGTAAGTGCAATAAGACCAATTTTGAAAAGTTAGTCTTATTGAACTTGGCCTTATTTCACGGTATACTGTATATCGTAATTCTTGAACTCTTTGTGTAATAAGATAAAGTAAGTTGATTAAAAAGTGTGTCAAGTCTTATGATGCAAAATTATGCTCTCAAATTGTTCGTGCTACAAAATATTTTCTAGATATTTTTAGAGTCGGTTTATTTTCAAATAAAAGTTAAGTTGAGGACAACTTTTACTTCGTGCATTGCTGGTGTTCTGTCTTCTTTGACTGGCAACGCTGTGCTTTGCTTGAGTCGTGAATAAATAAGCTCGTTATCTTAATCGTTTTTACTTCCTCCTCTGGGGTTTCCACCTTGTAGTGGTGGGGAGGCTAACGCTTAAAATTCTCAGCTGATCAGCTGTAGACTTTTATTCTTAAGTCCTCAGCTGGCCAGCTGAGATCTTTAGGCAAACCAAGAGAAACCCAAAAAACGAAAAACCATGAACAGAACACAACAAAAGAACGAAAAACCAGTGGGGATATACGCTGAAACGTCGACAGAAGTCACGGCTGGCGGCGCGGGCTTTCCCTCTCCAACAGTAGGAGGGGAGAAGTCGCCAGTGACAGACAAGAATGTACATAAGGACAACACTACAGAGATGACAGTAACGAACATTACACAGGAGGAAGAAGACCTTCTTCTCACTCCTTTTTCCAACCTCGGTGTGGAGGATGGAGCAAGCATCGGAACACTAGACGACGACGATACATGTTCAAATGCTAGTTCTACCCTCTCACGATTGTCTACCACTTCAGTTCGGAGTAGAATCTCCAACTGTAAAAAGACAATCAAACAAAGGAAATGGGAGGAATTGACGACAAACGAACAGGTACGACTTTTCAATGCTCGTGCTTTTCTAAAGAACGATTGATATAATTTAATCCAAGAAAGGATCGACCCCTTCAGTTGCACCCCTGACTAGGGAATAGACGCGCGCCGTTGCAACCTTCGAGGCCGTCTACACCCGCCAAACCCACTACGAGGCCATGTGCAACAACGAGCTTGGAGGATGGTAAGACGGTCTCGAAGGAGAAGAATCTGGAGGTTACTTGTGAAAGCAGTACAAGGGGCCATGTCCCCGCATGCAGCTCTAGCAATTCCCCTTCACCTTCGTCAAGCAGCGGTGTCATTGACATTACTTCACTAAGTACTAGGACGACAAAAACGGTGATCGAGAAAAAGACTACCAAAACTCTCACCGTAGACAAAATAATTCATAGGAGAATACGTAACACTGAACGGACAATTCGACGCCTATCTAACAAAGATCTGGACTCCTTAACGGCAAGGGATAAGATAGTGCTCGAAAACGCGACACGAAACCTTAAGACACTGACAACAACGAACAAAGACAAAAATATAGGGACTAAAAACCTGATGAAGGAGATGGTGGGCCATGTGCCTCCCCTGCACCCTGATTCAGTGGCAAAAACGTCCAAACGTCCACGAAAAGATCACCCCTGCAGAAAAGAAAAAAGACCTTGGCTACAGAAGAGATGTTAGAGGCGCGCAAATTCGCCATTGCGGATTTCAGTAATCCCTCGAGAAAACTCTCAGAAGACCAATGGCAATTATTAGAAATACGAATCCTGGATGAGGTTAACGATGCTATCGTTAATAGCAGGCCACCACCACTCTTTGGGAACCTCAGAACCATCCATGGGTTCAAAGTCCTGACGTGCGAGGACGACAATACTCTCACTTTCCTGCAGGACTTCGTCAAAAGAACGATAGCTCCCTGGCCCAACGCTGATCTCCGCTTAGTCGGTCCAAACGAAATCAGCGACTTCGTCAAACCTAAGGCCAAAATGAAGATAAAAGGCCCCGCGATACCACGAGATCGCGTAGAACGATATCTCCAATCTCTAAATACGGAACAGCTAAGTCAGAGCTGGAAAGTAATAGAGATGGGAGAAAGAACGGAAGAAGGTACAGAAGTGGTGGTGCAACTTAGCCACAAATCTATACCCCTTTTGCGGAAAATAGGATTCAAGGTACGCATCCGCATAAACCGGTGCAAACTGCGGCTAATAACAAACAAACCAAAACAAGTAAGTAACAAAATATGAGCATGAAATTGATTCAAATTAATCTTCATCATAGTAAAGCCGCCAGCTCCAATCTTGTCTACATTTTGGGAAGTAGACAAATTGACATTGCCCTAATTCAGGAACCCTGGATTTCAGGTGGCAGAATTAGAGGACTACACACATCAGACTTTATACTATACAAAGCCACACAAGTAGCTAATAGTAATATCAGATCCTGTATTTTAGCCAGGAAGAAGTTTAATCTCTTTCTTTTAGAAAATTACAGTGATCCAGACCAATGTGCTGTGAAAATAGAAAGGAAGGGACTCCCACCACTGATCCTGACATCTTGCTATATGCCGCATGACGGACAAGAAGGGCCTCCCGCTAATATCACAAGCCAGCTTGTAGAGAAAGCTGCCTCTGAGGGATGGGACGTGGTACTAGGCTGTGATCAGCGCCGGCCCCAGTCAAACTTGCGCCCTGTGCAAGATTTGTAGAAAGCGCCCCTTTTTTATATTTTTTTTACACATAAACTGATACACAAGCATAAGCCTTTCCCAGATTACCCAGGAGATAGACTTTCAATGCGTTTTTTTTATTGAGGTATCCCCAGGAGGCCTAAACCATTAAACTAAAACGCAGCGAAGAAATGAGCAGAGGGGAAACTTTTAAACTTGGAAACATACTTTTCTGGCCTTACATTTTGCAAATTCAGAAATGAGATCATCAAAGTCTAAAGAATTTAATAATTTCTTTTCAATGGACATTATAGATAAACCTACCAATCTCTCTTGAGTAATGGTTGTCCTAAGATAATTTTTAATAATTTTAAGTTTAGAAAAACTACGTTCTCCTGAAGCTACCGTGACTCGTGAACGGGATTGTATTAAGAATTTGGAGAGCAATTACTAAATTCGGGGCAAAATCTTCAAGGTTTGAACTAAAAATAAAATTTAACACATCTAAACTTGAGCTTTGTGGTGTAACAAGCTGGGATATTACGGTTAACTCTTGAAACAATTCTTCTCCATCTAAATCTTTAAAATTACTTTATGTTAAAACATTCTGCAAATTAAGGCATGAAGCACGTAGGTACATTTTTATTTTTTAAACATTCGCTTATGTTACTAAAAAATGAAAAATTGATACTATAAGTATCAAACCTTTCAAGTATTTAAAAAAAAATTCAACTTTAAATCTTTGTTTGGGGTCGAATATAGTTTCAGGACATTCATCAGTATAAAGTATTTTTCTCCGTTGAGATCGCAATGATGAAGCTACAGGAAACATATTTGGTATTTCTAGGGAACTAGCAATACGCTCGGTTAATTGAAAATACCTACTCATTAAATTTTTCATCGGAACGCATGAAAATCAAACTGTTTTTTGTATTTTCTAAAACCGTTATGCCAGTTGACAGATTAACGGACGGACTTTGCAAATATTTACTAGTTTAATTTATATTTTCTAAAATATCAAACCAAATTAGCAGGCAGCAAATAAATGTAAAATCAAAAGTTTTATTTCCTAACGATTCTGCAATGTTTTTTGCCTCTAGATTTCTTAATTCTAAAAGGGCTTCATATATTTCTTCTTAATTTGTTTTTAAAGGCCTCAATGCATCTAACCTGCTCTCTCATCTTGTCTCAGAAGGGGGTTTCAAAGTATGACTTGGAATTTTTTTCTTATAAATATCCCACCTCGTTGTGGAACTTTAAAAAAAGTTATTCAAACATTGAATTGTATCGAAAAATTTAACTGCATAAAATAAGCACCGAGCAGCATGAAACTAAAAATGCTCTTGGTTCCAGGGTTCGAATTCGATTCTGAACACTCGCTTCTTTTCCTTTTATATTCGAACCATTATGTATGTATGTATGGATGTACTTTATTGAGATTTTTTTTTTACACTTATGATTCTTAATTCACTTATGATTCTTAATTCTATGTACCTATACTATGCACGTACTAGCCCATACGATTCAATATGAATAAGTATTTTGCTTTGTCATACTCTCTATGTTAATTTTGGCACTCGGTGTGCATAAAATATATCTTGCACAGATGAGGTGGCATGGAAATTTTTTGTGTTGAGATTTTTCCTTTTTTTTCTCTTGCATGGAACTTTTTTGTGTTGAGATTTTTTCTTTTTTTCTCTTGAACGAACAGGGTGAAATATTTGGAAGTGAGGTAGGTAGGATTTTTAGTTCTGCGATATTTTGAGTTAAATTTTCATTGAATGCAACAATGAAAGTGATGTTAGTTAGTGCGCAAGAGATAACTTAGGACAGTTGTGATGGATGTTTTTTTGAGATTATTTTAAGAATGTTTGTGGTTAAAGAATGGCAAATAGTGGTACATATTTGTTTGAAAGATCAGATTACATTTTCTTGCTCCTGGTAATGCGCCCCCAGAATTCTGCGCCCTGTGCATTTGCACATCTTGCACATATGCTTTGTCCGGCCCTGGCTGTGATACAAACTCACATCATACTCAATGGGGTAGTACCGACATAAACAACAGAGGTGAGTCTCTTTTTGAATTTATACTAGACCATAATCTTTTAGTAGCAAACAGAGGTAACGAACCCACTTTTGTAACTAAAAATAGAAAAGAAGTGCTTGACGCTACCCTAACCAATAACTCAAGCACAATAGTAATAGATCAATGGAATGTTCTTAAAGAGGAATCATTCTCAGACCACAAACTGATAGGCTTCTTGATACAAAATGAAGTAGCAACTCCAAAACCCTTTAGGAATTTCAGGAAAACAAACTGGAATGTATTCTGCAGGGAAGTAGGGCAGGGGATTCAAAACCCGGAGACACTTCTAATTCAAGAACCCTCTGACATAGATATTGCGTCAGAAAAACTCAGAGTTGTTCTGAATAACGCTTTAGAAAAAAGCTGTCCCATTAATCATATGGGAAAAGGTAGGAAAAAACCACCTTGGTATACCACGGAGATAGGCAACTTAAGAAAAGAAACTAGAAGACTTTTCAATGTCGCCAAAAGAACTAGGAAAGAAGCTGATTGGGAACATTATAAGACCAGTCAACGTATTTTCAAGGTCGAAACACAACGAGCAAAACGTAGCTCATGGATGGCCTTCTGCGACGAAATAGAAAGTACAAATGTATCAGCAAGACTCAGGAAAATTCTGACCAAGGATTCAGTCGCTCTAGGATTCCTCAAAAAACCTACAGGCAGCTGGACTGAATCCGGTGGCGAAACGCTTGAGATCCTTGTGAATACTCACTTTCCTGGCTGCGTAGCTGATATCCGCAGTCCAGAAACAGAGTCTCATACGGAAACCCTAGTACCATCGGATATTATAACGGAAGAAAGGATAAAATGGGCCATTCACTCCTTTTCCCCGTACAAATCCCCTGGTCTAGACGGAATCTTCCCTATGATGCTTCAGAAATGCATAAACCTTATCATCCCACACCTAGCTTGCATTTTCAATAATAGCCTTAAATGGGGGTATGTTCCCTTATCGTGGCGTGCGGTAAAGGTAGTTTTCATCCCTAAGGCTGGTGAACCTAGCCATACGGAGGCCAAAGACTACAGGCCCATTAGTCTAACATCGTTTATTTTGAAAACTTTTGAAAGGCTAATTGATGTACACATCCGAAGCACCCTGAAACCGGACTATATATCGGAATTTCAACATGCCTACATTAAAGGAAGAAGCGTTGAAACAGCATTGCACAGTGTTGTCAGTGTTATAGAAAAATCACTGCATGACAAGGAATACACCCTTGCAACGTTCTTGGATATTGAGGGAGCCTTCAATAACGTAAAGAACGAAACAGTGAAGCAAGCCTTGGACGACCACAAAGTCGAAAAAGCAATAACACAGTGGATAATGTGTATGCTCAGAAAGAGACAAATTAACTCTGAGCTAGCGGAAGAAAGGGTAAGAGTAACCACATCCAGAGGCACCCCTCAGGGTGGGGTTCTCTCACCGCTACTTTGGGTTCTTGTCATGAACGGCATACTCTCTAAATTGAAATCAAGTGGAGTAAGGATAATAGCCTACGCTGATGATCTTGCATTACTAGCGACTGGCAAGTTCCTACCCACTATCAGTGAACAAACCGAATACGCCCTCTCGTTGGTAAGCAAATGGACTAGGAGCTGTGGGCTGACAGTCAATCCAGCTAAAACAGAACTAGTGCTATTTACTAACAAGCGCAAAATACCTGATTTTAAAATTCCTTAAATTGAAGGCTGCCCTCTTAAAATCTCTTAATTTAGTATGGTGGAAAGCTTTAGAAAAGAGCACGAACCTAAAAACTTTGACAAAAATTCAAAGACTTGCGTGCACTGGCACTACGGGAGCAATGAGATCCACTCCAACTGCGGGACTGGAAGTTATACTCAATCTGATTCCCCTAGACCTCTTTATTCAAGAATCTGCGGCCAAAAATGCCCTGAGACTTAGTCAAACTAAAGTCTGGATAAACAGTTCCATAGGACATGCCCAGATCCTTCATAAAGTAATGGGTCATAGTACTACAGCAGACTATAAAATACCCGAACTTGATTTTCATAAACCATTCCAGGCTGCCATCCCAAGCAGAGAGGAATGGATAGATAATATACCATACTCCAGTGAGTCGTCAATAGCTATCTATACTGATGGCTCTAAAATGGACACTGGTGTAGGGGCAGGCTTCTATTCCGAATCTCTCAAATTGACCGCCTCGCTTAGGCTTCCAAACTACAGCAGCGTCTTCCAAGCGGAGGTCCTGGCAGTGACAACAGCTGCTAAAAAGGTATCAATGATGGCGATACCACGAGCTGATATCACATTTTAAATTGATAGCCAAGCGGCAATAAAAGCGATTACTGCAACTGAGGTAAAATCAAAGCTTGTTTCATGCTGCCGCGAAGAGCTTAAGGTTCTTGGCGCACAGCACAACATTAGACTCTGCTGGGTCCCAGGCCACAGCGATATACTAGGCAACGAGAAAGCCGATGAATTAGCAAGATTAGGGTCAATGCTTGACGTAAGCCAAGCTCAGCTAGTTAGCATCCCTACCTGTTATTTAAAACAGGAAATCTCAAAAAGAATAACAATTAAGGCCGATGAAAGGTGGAACCTTCTTGACACCTGTGGTACTACAAGAAAGATCTGGCCCTGTTTTAACAAACAAAGAACGGAAAGAATTATGCAGCTACAAAAGGGATCACTTCGATCTCTTGTAAGCATAATCACCGGACATAATCTGTTTTCATATGAAAAAGATGAGAATCAGTTCAGATGATCTATGCAGAGGATGCGGTGACGAGGAGGTGCATGAAGACACTTCGCACTTTCTGTGTCACTGTCCAGCACTCTCCCATCAAAGGAAGAAACTGCTTGGCAACTTTTTCTTTGGGGATTTAAAAGAACTCTCTAGTACGCCAGGTACTAACATTCTGAACTTCGTCAAAAGCCTCTAAATGGCTTGACTAACTCAACACATAGGTTTTTCTTATTAGCTTGAGTATCAATACTCATGGGTATCACAATGGATCTGTATTGATCTAAGTGTGACGGTTAAGACACCAACTGTCAGCCCCTCAACCTAACCTAACCTAACCTAATCGTTTTTACTTAAGTTTTCATCATTTGAAAAATCTTAATTGTATTAAAATTTAAAGTTGCAATCCTAATAGTCGTTTTGATTCATTTATTTTGTGTTCATATTGACTGTTAATGTGATTATTGCTATTTATTTAGCTGCTACTCTTGGCGATTCCTTATTTTCGCTCAAGCTTGGACTCTTTGTTTTTTTTTATTTGTTTTTCCCTGCTGGATTACAATAAAACAATAAATACAACACATCATAAACTACCTGTCATAATATTTTTACATCTTTACTTGTCATCAAATAAAACCATCTGTTATCTGTCATCAACTACAACTACATTACCGACTATTCATCTACATATGGTAAAAATCAACATCATCTAAAAAGGAAAAGTAAAATCAAAACAATATGTCTATGTGCTCAAGCTGCTATAAAGTTGCCGATTATTTGATTGACTCCGTAATTTGCCATGAAAATTGTAGAAAATTATTTCATATGGACGCACCATATAGTACAATTAAACTCTTCAAAGAGAGAAAATCGTTCTACTTTTTCTGCGACGACTGTGATCCGTTCGCATATTCACAAACTTTGTTCGTGATGTACTGCGGAATATATTGGATCTTGACAAATTACATTCGCATGTACTAAGACTATCAGAAAAGGTGGACAATTTAAATTCCATGCATACTAATGACGCAGTTAATAAAGAAGTAGAAATGTCGAATATTCCAAATGATTTTGCTTGTCTGAAACGTTAAGATTGACGACATTGGTTCCGAAGATAATCCCTTGACAAAAAAACTTGGTACAAACTCTACTCAACCAGAATCCTCATCTTTATCGACTCAGCCAACTGAATCCGTACAGCAGCCAACATCCGAAGAAACAGTGTTTTCACCAAGCCCTCAACAACCTATGGCAAAACCGACTGAATCTCTTTTAACAGACGCTCTTACATCATCGCGATCATCATCCTCTCCTCTTACTTTCACTACGCCAGCCATCTATGGGAACTCTGTTATCGTTACCAGTGCCTTTAATTCCTACGATTAATACAAATGGACAGGGAGTTCGAAATATATCTCCTATACTCGTATCTAGTGGTTTAAAAGTAGTCGAAGGTCACCGTACTTTATTCATATCAAAACTCGACCCTTCTACTAATGCTCATGACATTAAGAATTATAATTGTTGGTAAAAGTGACCTTTTCCAAAGTGATGAGAATATTGTTGACCCGTCATAAATATTCTCATCATAATTATTATATTATATTCAAAAAAAGTTGGGTTTCTCGACAACCATGAAAGTAGACCATGATCCACCGCAACTATTCGAAATATGCATCTTTCAAACTAAGAATGCCCGACTCTTTCTTTGAACTTCTCAACTCCGTTTCTATGTGGCCTAGTGGTATAATAGTCCACGAATTTGAAAATAAGCAAATCAGCACAAGAATCGCAATATCTAAACAATGCCATCAAAGAAGCAGTTTCAAAACATTCTAATCTATTTATCAAAATGTCAACGGACTACGGACAAAGATCAATAAGGTCTACAAAAATATAACCATTCTACCACACGGCATTATCATTTTGACTAAAACTTGGCTAAACAATACATTCCTGGATACGGAACTCTTCGATTCGAATTATTAAGTGTACAGACGTGATAGACACTGCTTAAATGACATCAGCACAAGCTCTCCTAACAACGTTTATGAAAACTTAATTTAATTTGGAATTTGCTACACAGTAACACAAAAGTTAGCTACTTTCGAAACCGTGATCAGTAGACCTCGGATTTAGCATATTTGCATATTTTTGAAGGATTAAGATAGCTAAATTCTGATGACACCAAAGTTCGTTTCGTTGAAAATAGAGTTGAAAACGGAATGCATATTTTAATTTTTTTTGCATATTTGCATGAAATGCATATGCCAAAAATATGCAAAATATATGCAACATATGCAAAAAATATGCAAAACATGCAAAATATATGCTAAATATGCAAACATTTCCTGTGTTAAACAAATCAAAAACAATATAAAAGCGATTCAGAGGGTTATATATACATACATATATGTACATACATACATACAAATTGAAATTTTATTTATTATTGTCAGATATTAAAAAAGAGCAACTGATAGGTACTTAATACATACAATATTTTATCGGTTTAAACATTATTCAAGATAATTGGTATTTCAATATATAACCACAATTTTCTCTAAATTATTAATTGAGAGGCTTTGACGTTTCTCTCCAAGGCAAGAGTACGATAACTTAGGCGACAAGATATTATAACGGAATTTTTTAGAACAGTTAAAAATAAGCATTTTTTACTATGGGAGGGGGGGTCTATCTCCCCTCGTTTAGGCAGGAGGGGCAATTTAAAAAAAATATTACTTAAAATGGAAAAAAATTCTTAAAAAATAACGGTGATACTTACAATTAAGTTGTATACATTTTTTTAAAGCCAACATTCTGTTCTATTAGCCAGTTTTTAAATCAAGTCAAAACTACGCGTAGTTTTTGAAAAATTTAATTTTAAACTCAAAATTTGAGTAAAAAAAGTTAAAAAAGGTTTAAAGTGTAACTTTTTCAATACTTCAAGATTATCTACCATTGTTTTTATTTCAGAATTTATTACTCTTATTTGTTTTTGATCAAAAACTGAAAACTAGATGATTTTATGTCTTTTAGTTTTTGAGAAAATTGAAAATAAAAATTTAATTTTAAACTCAAAATTTGAGTAAAAAAAGTTAAAAAAAGGTTTAAAGTGTAACTTTTTCAATACTTCAAGATTATCTCCCATTGTTTTTATTTCAGAATTTATTGCTCTTATTTGTTTTTGATCAAAAACTGAAAACTAGATGATTTTATGTCTTTTAGTTTTTGAGAAAATTGAAAATAACCACAACTACTATTTTAATTTAATTCTTTTTTTTTGCTTGAGTGGTCTTATTTTGATAGTAATATTGGTATTTGCGTATGCGTAATACGTGTTTGGGTGTATGCAACAGTAAGGTGTGCGCGAGTTTGGGTGTATGCAACAGTGGCATCTGTAAGGGGGGGCATGCTGCCCCCCTGCAACCCCCCTGCTTGGGCACACTATAGGATTTGGGGTGGGTGCAAGTTGGAGTGTGTGCAAGGTGGGGAGGGTGCAAGATGGGGTGCATGCAAAGTTTTTTTTGCATTTAAATAAGCTGGATTTAAGAAAAATTAATTTACCCTAGGTATATCTTAATCCAGATTCGATTATTACTATCAAAATAAGACTACGTTAATACTTAAGCAAGGAAAAAGTAATTTAATTAAAATATTTATTTTGGTAATTTTCAATTTTCTCAAGAACAAGAAGACATAAAGTCATCTAGTTTTCAGTTTTTGATAAAAAACAAATAAGAGCAATGAATTCTAAAAAAAAAAACAGTAAATAATTTGAAAGTTTTGAAAAATTACACTTTAAACCTTTTTTTTTAACTTTTTTTGCACAAATTTTGACTTTAAAACAATTTTTTTTAAAAACTATGCATAGTTTTGACTTGATTTAAAAACAAGCTAATAGACAAAAGTGTTGGCTTCAAAAAAGGTTATACTTAATTGAGGGTATTACCGTTATTTTTTAATTATTTTTTTTTCCATTTAATGTACATATTTTTTTTAACTGCCCCTACCGCCTAAACGGGAGGAGATAGACCCCCCCCTCCCATAGTAAAAAATGCTTGTTTTTAACTGTTCCATACAAATCCGTCATTAAACTTTGTCGCCTAAGTTATCGTACTCTCCCCCTCTCCAAAAACCATTTTGTAAGCGGAAAAGCTTCTTTCAACGTCGCGTCGCATGAAGTAATTGGAGAAAATTTATATTTAATTATAATTATTTTCATTTGTGACGGATTCAATTCCAGACAAATCTTCAGTATTGAGATTCAAAATATTATTTATTTTTGAAATGATATTAAAATCTGGATTTCTTTGCAAAATGGCTTTAAATTTCTCTTTTAAATCTTCTCCCAAATCACCAGTTATGTATGTTATGAATAATATTTTCAGCTTCTTTAAATAAATGTATTGACTTTGCTAATGGTAGACCCTTTGCTTCCAAGGAAGTTATGATCTCGAAATTCGATTTTATATAGATAAAATCCCGATATAGCTGGGGATTTTTTATCAGCCCTTTTGCTAGCCTTATTCATTCAGCATCTTCTGGATTCAGTGTTTCAAGAACCTAAAATACAAATTAAGAATTGTGTTCCTTACTAAACTTAAGTAAATGCATATCGTCGTTGTACAAAAATAATGGGTTATCGGATGCTTAATAAGAGGAGAGCCAAAAGTGAGTCCTACACCACATTATGTGACAGAAAAAGCCTTTTCGAACGTATGGTTTGGAAGATTAAGTCAAAGGTAGACAACCCTCTATAAATATACCAATATTCTACAGCATTATACAAATTTTGATTTTTTTTTTTTTGGGAAAAAAAAAACATATTGATTTTTTTTAATTTCAAATATTCTAACATATGTATATTCACCAGTAAAAACTTTTCAGAGGAATAGTTGTGGCATAAAAGGGATTCTTACTATATGGAATAGAAAATGTTTAAATTGTCCGATGACCCACTTTTTTGGGTGCGCTTTGCTTTGCGTTACAACAACAAAAGCTTTGCCCTGGTTTTAAGTCGGGCTTGCTTGAACAATACGTGGTACCCGTGGCATGACGGTTAGTGCGTTGGACTGTCATGCGAGAGGTCTTGGGTTCGATCCCTGCCTGTGCCACCTAAAGTTTTTTTCACGGGTACTGCCTCTTGCGAGGAATTGACAAATTCTCCAAGAGTAATTCTTGTCATGAAAAGTGCTTTCTCGAATTAGCCGTTCGGAATCGGCATATAAACTGTAGGTCCCCTCCATCCCTGCAATTACTCGCACACAGGAGTTGAGAGTTGTAAGTCACTAGGCCCTGGTTCTTCATGGACTGTTGCACCACCTAATTTCTTTTTTTTTATTTATTTGCTTGAACAATACAATAATATGTTGATTACTTTTCAACTAAGAAAATAATCTTCTGTATTGCTCTAACTTTAATATTTAACGAGTGGAATTACATTTTTCCATGAAATTCGTTTGCATATATTTTGCATATTTTGCATATTTTTGGCATATTTTATTGCATATTTTTTGCATATAATTTGCATATTTTCGATATGCATTACAATTTGTTATATTTAAACGATAAAACGTCTAAATATAAAGTTTGGTATCAATCAGATGAAAAATATGCAAATATGCAAAATCCGAGGTCTAGTGATCAGCAATTCAGAACAGGGAGTTGGTTAGCGAGCTGTTAATGACATATAAAGCTTTGGGTTGCAACATGTCACTTAAGATCCACTTTTAAGACTCGCACCTGGATTTTTTTCCTGACAATTTAGGGGCTGTCAGCGAAGAGCACGGTGGGAGGTTCCATTAGGACATTTTGAATATGGAAAAGCTGTACCAGGGCAAATGGAACCCAAATATGTTAGCGGATTACTGCTGAACAATTGAAAGGGACCAACCAGAAGCGAAATATGCAAGAAAATCTTAGATTTATTAATTCATTTATAAATTACTCAATAAAATAAAATCTTTGTCCAACAAATTTTTTTTAACTATTTATTTTTTCTTATGATCACCAACTAAAGCAAAAAATATCAAAAAAGTCCGTGTGGCACAAAAAAGTTAAAATTTTGTTGACCAGTGATTAAGTGATATGTAAAGACTTTTAGTTTAGTTAAAACAAAATTTCAGTTATTTAAATTAATAATAAAATAATAAATAATATACAACAATAATATATAATAAGTATTTAGAAAAAACATCATATATGATTGTACTGTTTTTAATTTAAGTAGGTATTAAGAAAATTCTGTTATAATCATTTCTCTGTAACAGATTGATTTTTCAACATAATTGGATATATTTTTCCAATTTTCACCATTGTCAAAGTTTGCTCCATAGTTAGAGTAGGTTTTCCAAAGTAGAGGACTCTAAGTTCTTTATAAACTGGGCATATTGATAAAAAATGAAAAGTATCTTCTTTTGAATTCAAATTGCAAAGGATGCAATGTGTAGTGGATGCACCCTTATAAGGTGAGCCGTTTAAATTAAGTTGTTCACTTCTTGCTTTGCACATTAACGAAATTTCCCTTGTACTGTATTCATCACTAAAATAGTTATTTGCGAGATCATGTTTCAAATCGGGGAAAATGACTCTATTGATTGAAGATGACATTTTTTGTAAATTATCATTCCGCTGGTAGATGTCGACAGTCTGTAATAACCCGTAGAGTTGTACTTTTAGTACGATTAAATTAGTATATTTGAAATTTAGCTCAATTCCACACTTCGTCTCCATTCTCCTATACACTTAACTTTGTTATCTATGATGTACTTTGCTATTGATAATTGAATTCTATTTGGTCTATGTGCCAGTACTTTCAAGATGCAGTCAAAGTGTAGTTTTAGAGTATGAATAAAAAGAGCAGGAAGGCCGTGTTCGAGTGGTAGAACATAGTTTGGAATATTGGATGGTAAGTAGAAAAGCCGTTTAAGAAAGTAACGTTGAAGTTTTTCTTCTTCTTCGTGTGACTGATAACCCCATATTTGACAGCCACCGTAACACATAACAGAGCACATTACAGCGTCAAATACCTTGTACTTAGCTGAGGTTGGTACATCTTTGCTGTTCATAACATCTTTTCATGACGCGTTAAACATACTTTTTGATGCTATCAGTTTTTTTTTCGAGATGTGAGGTTAACTTCATATTAGATTTTAAAAGTATTCCAAGGTATTTGTATTCTTTCACAATTTCAATGGCCTCACCATTAAAGAACCACTTTTCATTTAATTTAAGTTTTGATTGTGTATTTCTTGCTATCATAACTTTAGATTTTTCTAGAGTAACCGTTAATTTCCAGACTCTACAAAAATCAGCTAGCTTATTTATCATAAGTTGTAAACTTTGGGGCGATTCTGCTAAAAGCACAATGTCATCTGCGTGCATTAGTACCTTAACGTTTAGACCCACAAAACTTATTCCAGCGGGTAAATACATTGATATATCATCAATAAATATAGCAAAGAGAACTGCACTTAAAAGACAACCTTGGCGTCAAGATGTTGTCTCAAACCATTCAGACATATGTATCTATCCCATCCCAAACCGATGAGCGAGTGTTTTTGTACATATTTTTTAGGACCAAAAGAAGTTTCGTCGACGTCGAATTGAAAGCAGCTTTAAAGTCCACGAAAATATGTTTTTTGGCGAAGGAAATATTGTGAAATTGAGTTTAAGGTGAAAATGTTATCAACTGTGGAGTAGCCTTTACGGAAACAAGATTGGTATTCACTAAGCACTTCATTATTTTCTATCCAAATGTTGAAGCGACTGAGGAGTACAGATGCAAATATCTTCGCAATAGAATTCATAAACGATATCCCTCTTTAATTATTTGCTAGGCTAATTGAGTGGATGGTTTTTACCATAGAAATTTAAAAAAAAGGTGAAAATGTTGGTTTACCCAAAATATATCACAAATCAATAATGCTAGCAAATCGAATTAAATTAAATTTTTTTTTATAAAAAATAAAAGCCCAAAAGAAACATTAAAATAAGTTGGTAATAATTGATTTTCGACTCAAATATCTTTTCAAAAATTTGAGATTATGGCTTTAAATTAATTTTATCTTTTAAGAAATACTGTTTTCAACATTTGGTTAAATTTTGAGAAAAATCGAATTGAAAGGATTTTTATAGATTCAGGTTGATTCAGCTGGTGTGAAAGAGTGGAGTTGACGAATCAGATTCAACTTGATTCGGAGTGATTCTGATTGATTCGGATTCATTTGGTGTGAAAGGGCCCAAGACGTTCTCATCTTTTTTTGACAGGGTCCAGGCCTCAGCGCCATAAATGAGAACCGGGATGATGAGTGTCTTATAGGTGGTGATTTTAGATGCTCGAGAGGGGACTTTACTTCTCAATTGCCTTCTAAGTCCAGAGAAGCAGCGATTTGCAAGAGTTATTCTTCGTTTGATTTCAGCGCTGGTGTCGTTGTCTGTGTTTATAGCGGTGCCTAGGTAGACAAAGTCCTTAACTACTTCGAAGTTATAGCTATCCATGATGACCTTGATGGAGCAGCGTACATTCTCCATCGTCATTCTGCACAAACGGATATGTTTGACAAGGATGCCAAAACTAGACATTGCTCTGTAGAGCTCTTCTCTATGGATGCTGTCATACGCGGCTTTAAAATCGATAAAGAGATGGTGGGTATCGATTTGAAGCTCCTGGGTTTTTTCCAATATCTGCCGTAGTTTGAATATTTGGTCGATAGTGGACTTTCCTGGTCTGAAGCCACACTGATAAGGACCTATCAGGTTGTTGACAAACGGCTTCAGACGTTCACATAATACGGCACAGAGGATCTTATATGCAATGTTAAGGAGACTGATGCCTCTGTAGTTGGCGCAATTTAGATGGTCTCCTTTCTTATGTATGGGGCACACTATGCTGAGATTCCACTCATCGGACATGCTTTCTTCCAACCATATTGATGAGTTGGTGCATACTCCTTACCAAGTCATCGCCTGTTGCTTTAAATAGTTGCGATGCCGTCAGCTTCAGCAGCTTTGTTTGACTTAAAAAAAAAAAAACATTACTAAAAGTTCGTAAAAATTGATTTTCGACTCAAATAACTTTTTAAAAATTTGAGATTATGGCTTTAAACTAATTTTGTCTTAAAAGAAATACTGTATTTAATATTCGGTAAAATTTTGATAAAATTGAATTGGAAGTTTTTTTTTTAAATAAAAACCCTAAAAAAAACAATACTAAAACTTCGTAAAAATTTACTTTCGACTCAAATATCTTTTCAAAAATAAAAAAAAATTGGCTTCAAACCAATTTTATCTCACAAAAAATATTGTTTTCGACATTCAGTAAGTTTTTAATAAAAATCCAACAGTCCCTTTTTTCATAAAAAAATAAAATTTACAAAATACAGTACGCAAAATTGTTAAAAATTGATGTTCGGCTCTCGATATCTCGTGAACAATAGAAGATGTTGACTTAAAATTACTTTCATTCATCCAATTTGTATTTGTTTATATAAGAAATGAAAAATTTTAGAAATACTACTAAAATTGGTAAAAATTGTTTTTCGACTAAAAATCTCGGTAACAATATTGAATTCAAACTCTTTTATCATATGCAAAATATTGTTGGTAATTTTAAAATTTTTAAGAATAATTCAAGTGGCAACTTTTTTAACTAAACTCGAAAACCTACAAACCTTTTAAGCAAGATAAATCAACAGACGGGAATGGAAAGTTATCAGTGTGGATCGCATTCCAGCCTCTTTTATTTTTTTTTTTTTTGGAAACAAGAAAATGCAATATTGACTTTATCTTTAGAAATCTTTAACCTAAAATCTTAGTGATTAAACCCCGGGATCTAACGAGTATACCCTAACTAACCAATCAAGAATACAAATTGACCACAAATGAATACTCTTCAATCACTAATCGAAAATGCCATTTGTTTTAGCATCCCCATTTTTGGATTCCATAACGTTTCAAAAACAACATAGCTAGTATTGAAAGTTGCAAGGGAATAATAATAATGAAATTCAGTTTCAAGACCGTACACTAATTTGTTGTGAATTTACAATATTTTTTATTTCTTTTATCGCAATTTCTTTACAACCAATTCGTTGTACTCAACTAAGGAATTGCACAAAGTGTGGAATGATTATGAACAAAAATCTGCGAACAATATAATTTTCTTCTTCCACACCACCTCATATACATACAAACGTCTATTATGCCCACTTAACATCAAAGTTGGTTTGAGAGAAGAACAAAACAATTCCAGGTAGTTTGCCAGCGAAAGAAAGCAAAAAAAAAGAATTATAAGTCCGTAGGACTTTTACTAAATGAATATTTATAATTTTAATTGAAAAAGTTTTTATTCACCTTCTCAACTCAAACCTCCTTTTTTGTGAATGTTTCTCCCTTGTTTCATTGCGATACGATGTTTTCATTACACTATTTACTCAATACTCCATTGTTAAGTGGGAATGGTGGCCTAGCTAGGGGTTTTAAGCTTTACCGCAGCGCCTCCGATCCTATCGCCTCTGCAAAGAGCCTGTCAGGGAAACCGCTAATGTTTGCGCCTTGCATTATGCAAGTGGTATTTGCGGTCAGGATACAATGCAGGTGAAGAAAATTCATGCCCCCAAGGGCCAGGCACTGGGAAATTTCCCATGTTACTGATGCCGATGGTAAAAAGAAAAGTTTTCCTCTTTTTCTACGATTGAAGAAATCCTCCATCGGATGCATATCAACCTTTTCGAGCCCTCACCACCCTCAGCCATCAAGTTTTTCGAGAAAAAACAAAAAAAGGATTCGACCCCGAGAAATAATGGGCTCAATGGCATGGAGTAATCCGTTTTTGATTTGCAGGTGTACCTCCCAGGTGCGGTGTTCTCAGCTTAACTACGAGGCTATATAGGTATACCACCTATAAACATATATGTATGATGGAATCAATTGATTGCCAGAAGGCTTTATTCAGTGGCGTACACAATGCAATTGCTGGTGCAAGATAAGTGATGTTTTTATTTTTAGCCTCAATTCTCTCTACCATCAAACTCACAAACTCCCACCCACCAACTTACCGAGGCGACCGCCCAACCTACCGACGACGAGGACGGACCAAACGAACGGATGTTTTCGATTGGAATTTTCCTGATTGAATTCGAGCGAAAAATATTTCAAAATAGGCTTTGGTAGTTCGTAGGAAGGTATAAAATATAAAGGAACCTGTCGGTGAATTAGCAGTGGGATGATGACGACGCACGTTACAAAGGGAAATATTGTATTGACTGGGGCTGTTGAAGTATGTTTCTGTGATGTACATAAGTAAATACATCTCTATATTTATGTACATAAGTGTGTACCTATAGTAAAATAAAGGTTTTTCAAAAGCATTGAAAAATATTTCAATCGAATCGATAGCATCGATTGCTAATTAAAACATTTGCAAAATTTGAAACATCATCATCATCATCAAAAAGAAGCTTAAGCTCTTTTTGAATGCAAATGAGAGTTCTGATTGACAGGGCTGGTTTCGAGAAAATTGAGGGGCTATCACTGGATTGAAAAATATACATACATACATACTGAACTACAAACACAAGTACATACACGAATAGTAAGTATACGACTATTTTGTTTATCGTAAGCTTTAGTTTATTCTATTTGTCAGAAATGCATAATAATATCGGATTAAATGACACAAGTGACATTTGAACGATAAAAGTTGATGTAACTGTTTTCATTTCTTGACAATATAAAAGGTTTTCCCGTAAAAGGTTTTATTTTTAATGGGTTGCCATTTAAACGACTGTCATATTTGAAACTGTCATCTTTTGACATTTGACAAGTACTTATTTACTTACTTAAGAAGTGGCGCTGTAGTTCTGTGTGAACTAGGGCCTTATCCAACAAACTTCGTCTTCTAGTTCGGTCTAAATCCAAGTTGGGTGAGGAAACTTTCCACTTATGCGCCCTCCCTGTTCCTTGGCCTTCCCTTACTGCGTTGTCCTGTGGGCATAGATTCAAATACTTTCTAGCCGGAGCATTAGTGAGTTTCACGGGACCCAGCCATCAAAGGCGTTACACTTTTATCCTTCTGGCTAAGTCTGCATCGTCGCTATACAGCCCCAACAGCTCGTCGTTCCATCTTCTCTTCCACTCACCTTTTATATAGGTATAGAACAACGTAGGTCTCGAAACGACCCAAGGTGTTTTCATCGACTTTTGTCATAGTCCATGCTTCTGAACCATATAGCAGGACGGGGATGATGAGGTGGCCCGAGTGAAGGCTTTACTACTCAATTGCTTTCTTAGAAAAAGACTTGTACAACCCCAAAGTTACATCTGTTTATGGTAGCGCTTTAACTGAGACGTCGATGTTGTTGTTCCTTTCTTGATGACAAAAACTTCATTGACATAACGCTGAGTTCTTCAGATTATGTCAATGTCATCAATACATGCGAGTAATTGGACAGACTTTTAAAAGATGCACTATCTATTGTTGACGTGGAGCTCTGCACTGTTCTTTTAAGGACAATGTTATAGAAAAGGCTAAAGCCTTTTTTTTACAACAAAAGGTTCGGTTAAGTTATTTCCTACATTTATGGAGCAGCGCGGTTTTTTTCTGGATCGTAATTTGGATATTTTATATTTACAAAGCTACCTTATGAGGATATATCAAGATGTTGATAATGGGCCTTAGACGTTCACATATTGCGGCAGAGAAGATCCTAAGAACCAGACTCATCGTCGATGTTTAAAACTAGGCATTCTTTAAACGAAATTACACCGTGTTTTTTTCAGTAATACCAAGGCTGAAGCCAGTCAATCGCCAGCAACGTCGTATCTTTGCTGGAAATTCATCAAGGCAAGTTTTCACAGAAAAAAAAAATTGGGTGGCGCAACAGTCCGTTGAGAACTAGGGCCTAGTGACTTACAACTCTCAACCATTCCTGTGTGCGAGTAATGTTTTCTGGGATGGAGAGGACCTACAGTTTTTTTAGCCGAATCCGAGCGAATTTGAGAAAGCAATTTTCATGACAAGAATTACTCTTGAGAATTTGTCAATTCCTCGCAAGAGGCAGTACCCGTGAAAAAAACTTTAGATGGCACTGACAGGGATCGAACCCAAGACCTTTGGGCCTGATTATGGGATTCGCTGCGAATCGTTTTGCTAGCGAGTTTGCCATTTTTCAATTATTGCTTTCGCTTTCACCTTCTTCGTTTTGAATTCAACTAATTAACGAATTCGTAATGTTTGTTGGCGAGTTGAATTCCGACAGCTTTTTTTTTGGCGGATTCACAGGCGAAAGAGTGTTTTTTATTATTCAATGTTCGATTTCGTGGATTCTTTCTTGATTATAATTATATAAAAATGTGAGCTAGCTTTATTTTAATTTTCTTATAATTTATCCTCAATCCACAATACAATATAAAATTTTAAAGTTCATTCAAGGAATGATAAAAACAAGCAAACAAATCGACATTAATTTTTGGTTCGACGAGTTTATGAAGAAAAATAAGGGCATTGCAACGAGAGCACTCGTCGGTCCTGAATATCGCGCTAAAACAAGTTTAATTAATATTAAATATTGTTTATTGAATAAATCACCGAAAATTTCACAAATTCAATCAAAACAAAACAAAATATGTGGAAAGCTGTCAAAACAAAAGTGTCAAATCAATGAATATTGGAAGAAAAAGTCAAACCAAAAGTGTCAAATCACTGGAATATATTTTCGCTTCGCCGCGAATTTGTTAATAAGGAAAAACGACACGAGCCGAATTTGAAAGGTCGAATTGAAAACGATCCGCCGCGAACTTCATAATCAGGCCCCTGGTATGACAGTCCAACGCACTAACCATCATGCCGAGGGTACTACAAGTTTTCACAGATGCTACGTTAAGGAGCGGAATTTAATTTTTTCTTAATGGATTTCAACTTCAAAGCTGTTTTTAGCTTGATAGCCTTAGAAGCCGGCTAGTTGCAGCTTTTGTGCTGTTTTCTTTCAGATACTCTGAAGAAGTGAATAAAAAGCTATTGGCCTTATTTGTCCGCCAATAAATGAGCGAAAAGCATTCTCCGGCTTACAGCCAAAATAGACGGACGTACTAGAGGTTGTGGTTTAACAAACTTTAACTGATGGCCCTTGTGTCTTTCAACTAACTCCTGCCGTTTTTTAAGCCACGCACTCTTCCCATACGTTACTAATTAATTTATTTGTTTGATTTAAAAGGACCAAAAATACATGGAACATCTAAAATTTTGATCATTTACTTCGCCGATGATATGCGTTTTATAAAATGTTAATAATGGTAGCATTATGTATCGTTATTAAAAGTGATTTATTTACTGCACATGATATCAACATGAAATCAGGAATTTCAAATTCTCTTGTTACAAAGAACTTTCTGGGAATTGAGTTTGATAAAAGAGGAAAATGAATTAAATGTTTTTCATTATTTTTTAAAGCTGTTTAAATATATACATATGTATAATAAAAATAATGTTTATATTTTCACTATATATTTGCATTTTGAATATACGTTTTAATGCATTGCATAATCAGGCAGAAACAAAGTTTGTATATGCAAGCAATATTAAAAAAATAATTATTATAAAAATTTTCCTATTATTTTTGGAAAAACAAATAAAGTAATAACAGAATTAATTGTTTATTGTGCAAAAATGTATTAAAATCGTTTTTCACTTTCAACAAATTATTTTTAAAATACATTTGTGTAACGGGTTTTTATAAATTAGCACCACGCGGATCAAGTATTGGGTGTTTTTTTTAAAGGATAGAATGTTTGATAACTGTCAAAGTGGCTGTCATATTATTCAAAAATGTTTGATTGTTTTTGTTACTTTAAGGAAAACCATGGCAACATTACTAAAAGTGGAATTTTGTTTTTTTCTAAAATAGAAGCACTGTTCGCATTAGTTATAAAATGTAATAGTCAAATGATGTTTAGAGAAGAGGCCTATTTTTGGCTTAACACATTATTGACGGTCTTAGGGTGAGACTCTTGACACACCATTTGATTCCGAAAAAAATCAATGGTTTGGTTCAAAGTATGCCAAGTTTAGGGGTTCTTAACAAAGATAGATACATCAATGGAATTAGTAGGATTCCTAAGTTTGAGGGGTATAAATCGCGTATTCTCCGAAGATAATGTACTTTGAAGTTTGTTTGTATATCAAAATGGTTATAGCAGAGTAAATGTGAAGGTCCCGACGAGGTTACAGTACTAAAATTTCAACCCTCCAGATTTTCAAATGGTAGACATGTGTGTCCAAGACGACACAAACGTCATCAGGCTTTTTTCTCAAAACCCACCTCTGTCGCCACCCCGCAGTTACATTGGGTGCTTAGTACTTTAACTGGAGATTGGAGGAAGCAAACGAGAGAGAGGGGGAAAGGTTTCTTGCACTTAATTACCTCTCCTTTTATGTACAGCGGAGTAACTCCCGAGATGGCGTCTATAATTCTAGTAATTCTGAACTACTTAATGAAGTGAACAATTTATAAAGCTTCTACAGTACAAGGAAAGGAAGACATCTTTCGTGGAAAAATCAGGGAAAACAGCTTGCACGACAACACTTCCGATAACGGATTCAGGATCATTGATTTTGATGCGGGGTGAAACGTCATGGTAGCAAGAACGCGTTTTCTACACCTCAACATCCTCAAAGGAACTTGGAGTTCTCCAGACCAATTTACCGTCAACCAGATTGTTCATATTGCAATCGACGATAGACACATTTCCAACATCATGGATGTCTGAACTTTCTGAGGAGCTAACATTTACTCGGACCACTATCTCGTTGTAGCCAAGCTAGCACTTCGGGTTTCCACACCTAATGCAAAACAGGGAGATGCTGGGAAAAGATATAACATCGGACGGCTACAATTGCAAGAGATCGCCAAATCTTTTTCCAACCGGGTTACAACAGTTACCTCTTCCGAAGTTATCTGTCGCCAACATAATGTATCGGGAACCAGTGGCAACATTCTCAAGATGCATTCAAAAACGCCGCCTCTGATGTGTTGGGTTTCACACAACCACCAATAACATACATATGTACCTCTGAGTTTATGAGAAATATCGTCAGGCAAATGCAGACAAACAACATAGATGGAAAGAGCTTATTAAGAGTTCTATGAGCAGAAGAGGAGAGAGGGACATCGAAACGTCGATCAGAAGGCTACAAAGACAAATAGTATAGCATCATAGTAGAACACCAGTCAATGTTGCGGATATGGAAGGACCACTTCTACAGACTGTATAACAGTGACGACGAACCGAGTTCATCAGTCTCCTTAACATTGCCTACAAAATGTTCTATGCCGTAATATGTGAACGTCTAAAGCTCATCGTCAGCAACCTGATAGGTCCGTATCAAAAATTCACATTACAACTGATCCTGGAAAAATCCCAAGAATGTCAAAACCACACCAGCGACTTCAAGGCCCCATGTGGCGGCATCTACAGGGAAGAACTGTATAGAGACATGTATAATTTTGACATCTCTCCCAAACTCGTCCGTTTGTGCAGAAAAACGATTGAGAATTTGTCCTGCTCTATAAAGGTTGGAAGTAACTTAACAGAACCTTTCGATGTCAAAAAAGGCTTTAGACAAGTTGATGCGCTTTCATGCGATTTCTTTAAAATTGTCCTTGAAAATATAGTGCAGAGCTCCAACGTCAAAACTAGATGTCTTTTAAAAGTCTGTCCAATTACTAGCTGATGACATTGACATAAACAGTTGTTTATTTAGGTTAAGAAAGCAATTGAGTAGTAACGCCTTCTCACGAGCAACCAAAGTATCACTATCACCTAAGACCCTCGTCTTCCCTTCGTGATATACGGTGCAGAAGCATGGACAATGATAAAGGCGGATAAAAGCAGCTTAGGTCGTTTTGAGAAAAGTTCTTCGGGTGATCTACGGTCTCGTATGCATATAGAAGGTGAGTGGAAGAGAAGATGGAACGAAGAGCTGTACGGGTTGTGCGACGTAGACCTAGCTAGAATGTTAAAAATCTAACGCCTGAGCTCCGGCCCGGAAAGTCTTCGAATCCATGCCAACAGGCCATCGCAGTAGAGGAAGGCCGCGGATCAGATGGAACAGGGGTGTAATTAAGAAATAAATTGTTTCTGCAGTACCGTATTCAGCGTTCTTTTTAGTTTAAACCAGTTGTCTGTTAGACACTTAACAGGAAATAAGTATTTCATTCGATGATACAATTTTTATGAAGGATTTTGTCACATCATGCCTAGACTAAATCTCAAAAACTTGAATTTTTTTTTTGTTATTTTTATTTTACTATTCGTACTAGAATGTCAGCTTATTAGACTTGACCATTCCTGTTAATTTGATTGAATGTTTTTTAAACAGCAACAACAACTTAAAGGTGCTACCACTCATGGTTTTTGGCTGGAGATATAGCTATTTCGTGCTTTGCCACTTTTGCACTCATCAGTCTCCTTTTTTGTGGTGCTGAGCTTTAATCCAATTTTATTTAAAAAACTTTTTATGCACAACATAGGATTCGAACCCACGCATATCAGATTTGCTCAGTTTTAGAAGTCGTGTGCACTACGCACTCCATTACTTTAGACCACGGACGTCATCGTCACAGGTCGAGATGTGGTAATTGTTTATCAAATGCATTTGAAGCATCAACATTTTTATAACCTCCTTTAAGTATGCTGTTTTGTTCCGCCTCCATTTTTCTCCATACCTTATTTCGATAGACTTACAATTCGTAGTACGTATCAAAGGGGGAGAGGTTGGAAGATCGGTAACGAACCAGACTATTAAGTTATTATTGTTATTTTTATTTTACTATTCGTACTAGAATGTCAGCTTGTTAGACTTGACCATTCCTGGTTTTTTTTTACTTAGTATTTCTTAGCCCCAACCTTCAACACAGAAAATAGAATAAATATTAATCATTTGAAGCTGAATACAGCCCGCTAATTATCCTAGCTTCAAAAGAAATGCGGTCAAAATATCTGAACACAAATCTTATCCTTCCCAGTATTATGAAATGTAATCTGCGTTCACATTTTGATGTATGCATAAATAGATTTTCAAAATTTTGCGTTTTTTTTAATCTGTAAGCCCCGGTCCAGAATAAGGAATATAAGGATTACCAATTTATCTTTCTTCAAGCAGAATTTTAACACCATCTCAAAAGACTCTCTTTTCAACACCAAATATAAAAATCTCTTTTTGCTTATCTAACACTCTTATCGCAAAGTCGTTTTCTTCTTCGTATTAAGAACCCAAAATTAAAGAATAGGGAATTTCAATTAAAACTCAATCCAACAACAAAAAAAAAAAAAAACACACACACATACAAAAAAAAATTAAAATCGCAAAAACAAAATTAAATGAAATCTCTTCCTCATGATTAAAATTCCATCGAAATAATCCTATTCCAATTCAAAGATAAGGACTAAGCGACCAAAAGTATAGTCGCTTAAAAAAAAAATAAACAACAACAACAACAACAATAAAAGGAAGAAAAATCTGGACAATTGGATAAAGAAAAACAACAAAAACGGAAAAGGAAGCATGAAAAAGAAAAATGCATTTTAATTTCCACCCAAATGAGGAGGACTATAAATACACCCCCATCCGTTTTGGTTTTGAGCGCTGCGGGTATGATGCTTCTGCCTCAGCCTCAGTCTTGAGCCTAGGGATGTGTAGTGTAGTGTAGGAGTGGCCGACTATGGGATTTCACGCTACACTGAAGGTACAAGTGCATAATTTGTTTTCCATTATTTTTTTTTGCCCTCCCGTCCCGTATCAGCCTTTTGTTCTTCCATCCGTGTTGTTCGACGAAAATTTATAACTCCGATTGGAGTCCACTGACAAGGAAACAAAAAGCAGGAGACCAAGACGACAGCAATAGCAACAGCAACAACAAAAACAACAATAAAAGCACGGGGACAGGATACAAAGGACGACTCGAAACAAAATGAGATTTCCCCGAGTCACTTCTTGTGCGTCTTCTTTGGATTTTCTTTCAAATTATTAACGGAGATTTGCCACCCTTCAATATAATATTCTTTTGCACTTTGCTGGCTCTGCATATAGCGGTGGAGTATAGAGTGTATGTGGTATGTCCTTGCCGGCTTATAAACTAAGGATATTGTGTTGTAGTTGTGGTGATTTTTGGAACGATGAAGCTAACTCCTTGTGCTCCTGTTGTTTCTTAGTTCTTCTTCTTTCTTTTTCAAATTAAATTTTGTGGCCTTATCCTCTTTAGCTGTGCGATGTGATGTAGGTACTTTAGATATATACGAGTGTTCTTCTGTGTTCTATGTATAAGTATATATGAATGTCTAACGCTAACGCTAACCCATACCTTCTGGATGGCGTTGTTATAAATTGCAGTGATGGCCGGAAGGACTCTCGAATGGATGACTGTGGAAAATTAAGGAAAAACAGAAAACCTAACTCGATTAGGCATTAAGGTTATTTCTTTTTTGTTCGGCTTTCTGTTTATATCTGTTTGTGCCATTTGTAGGAATAGATAGGTGGGGTATAGGTAGGTATAGTTAACTCGTTTAGGTTTCTAATGATGTAGCAAATGAATGAATGGGATCGTCAGAAGTCCTTAACTATGGTCCATAAGGTATTGTCATTGATGAGTATTGTAAGAGCAAAATTCAAAGAATCCAATCTATCGATATTCAAGGCGTTATATATGAGAGGGGTGGCAGAGTATTCTATCTGAATGCTTAATTATATAACTTTCTCTGGTGTATCTACAAATATCAAAATTATGTACAAGTGTAGTTTTACGGTACAAATTCTAGCTTAATAGTTTAAGTGATGGTTTAGCTTAGTATTTCTATATTTTATTCAACCAAAAAGTAAGCCTTTTTTTCCTTAAGTACTGGAACCTAAGTGGATTTTCCATCAAGTCTCATTAGAAGACCATCGTAGGGTGAATTTCACTAGATATATTCTGTACAAAATATGACAGAAGCAAAATCATAATTATGCGTGATTGATATACACTTTTGAGAGCTTTTCGTGAGTAAAAAGTGACAAAAAAAATTAATCTTAGTACCTAAAGGGTGGTTAAATTTTAAGGGCCGATGTTGAATGTCAACCGTGCCTAAAAGTCAAGATGTTTTCTACATTTCATTTGGCATTTTTCAATTTTAAACTATTTCAAAGCGTTAAAGTTATTCAGTCATATTATAAAAATACATATCATACACTTCGTGATTTTGTCCGTCAATTTAACCCTCCAAAAACTGTGCAAACATTTTAAAAATATCACTGGTGTTCGCGACAGTGTGGCTTAAGAGCCGTCCACCTTAACTAATCGTCGTGCACAACATTTGCACCTCTCACGCTCATCGTTTATGAACATCGTGCATAAAGACTTGCTTTTACACGCTTTTAAGGTGCAAATGACTCAAGAATTGAAGTCTCTTAACCATTTCAAGCGTCTTCGTCAATGGCAACTGTGGATGATCTATTTTCGAAGAAAATCATCTTTCAGTGATGAGGCACATTTTTACCTCAGTGGATTCTTCAATAAGAGGAATGAAAAACAGAGAGTGACTGTCGAAAAACTAATGCGTCCACAAAGAGTGAGGACAGCCAGGCAATTACTGTGCATATTGTTCGCTATCGTTAAACGGTAACGAACTTTTTATGGCCTTGTGATTTGACACCATTGGACTTCTTTCTTTGGGGTTATTTAAAAAAAAAGGTGTAAGTCAATAAGCCAGCAACAACTCAAGATCTAAAGGATGAAATAATTCAACACACTAACCTAATATGTAGTACCCGTGGAATGATGGTTAGTGCATTGAACTGTCATTCCAGAGGTCTTGGGTTCAATCCCTGCCTAAAGCTTTTTCACGGGTTCTGCCTCTTACGAGGAATTGACAAATTCTCAAGAGTACATAATTCTTGTCATGAAAAGTGTTTTCTCAAATTAGCCGTTCGGATTCGGCTTAAAACAAAAAACTCTAGGTACCCCTCCATCCCTGAAAACATAACTTGCACAAAGGAATGGTTGATAGTTGTTAGTCACTAGGCCCTAGTTCTCAACGGACTGTTGTGCCACCTAATTTATTTTATAACCTCAATTATGCCTCAGTATTATCGACAAATTTGACTATCAAATGGAGGTGTGCCACCAAAGTCGCGGCGCTCATTTGGCCAATATTTTGTTCTATACAGAATTGAACCATACCAATATTTTCATAATGAAAACAAATGACAATAATTTCTTAAAAAAATTGTGTTTTATTTAAAATCAACATCGCCTTTAAAATTTAAACACCCATTATATTACCCTGTTCATTTCCTCGGGTTCACCAAACACACAATATTGGGAAAAAATTGACATTCTATAGCTTTAATTGATTTTTGTGTGAAATACTATTCGAATTCTGCTTTTCGAAGCTCTTAAATGGCTTTTGTCGCATTTACAGATAAATGCATTTAATTTCATAAGTTATTACCCCGACGATTTCTGTGGATCCCAGCATTAACATTTTATTATAAAATGTATTCTATAGTCTTCCTCACCACTTAACTGATTTTCTCATCAAATTTCATTAAAATCCATCCAACCCTGCAAGCGCTGCAGCAACAACAAAAACATCTGATATTTTGGTGAAATTCATTTTATTCTGTTGAAGATTGGTTTATTCAGCACATAAACATCACACCGATTGAAATATAGGGTTCTCATTTCAAAAAAGTTAATTTACCATAGTTAATCTTCCATTTCATACTCTTTCTTCCCATTTCTATCTCTCTTTATAAGCTTGTTAAGCTTTATAGTTATATGCGAAAAGCAAAAGATTACAAAAAAATTGTGCGTGTCTTTAACAAGGATCTCCTCAATCTATCATTCCTAATGGTAATTTCATGCATCCTTCCTAGATAGGCGGCCATTTATTAAAACACCATCCCACAATATCTCCCATTGAAAAGGTATACCGAGTATAGTACGAGTAAGTAAGGAAATGAATGTAAGACCCATATAAGAACCTCGAGTATCCTGAGAAATATGGATGAAATATTCATATCCCAGGCTGGCAACGCACAATAGGCTTCCGTGTGTTTGTGTTTGTGTGTTGTTGTGTATGGAATGCATGTGTATATATTCATATTAGGGTCTTTTTCACACATCCGCACTCGATCCTTGTGGAAAGTTCAAAGTTCCATGGAATGTGCGAGTGCATGAATTGCGAATTGCCTATCCTAGAAAAAAGGATATCCCTGGTGAGAGTTTTATTGGACATCAGCAGGCTCTAGATTTTGCATACAAATGATGCATGAAATAGTACGGAAGAACACTTGTGTATATATATGAAGGCTAGGTAGGAATGACTATACTTGATGGTACGGAGAATAGAGCGATGTGTGTCCTGTTCAGTTTTACAGCCTGGACATGGACATGGACCTGGACCTGGACTAAAGAAATTCACAGCCCATTGGGATTGACCGATGGAAGTAAAGTTCGCCTGCTTCTGGCAACAATCAATTTCTTTCCCTTTTTGCAACAAGGAAGGGGCTTTCCTGCCTGTGCCTCTATTAAATAGCCGACCTGAATCCTAAACTAAGACTCTGTACGCGTATCCTTTATACTTATGTATGTATGTATGTATATGATAAAGGGTAACCAGGTGTGTGCAAGATATATGCTTATATTTCTTTTGTGCAGTGTAACCTAAAATTTAGCAGTTAACAGTTGAGTTCCTATGTGAGGTGGTGTAATTTTGTATAGTTTTGATTAGAAAGGACCCTAGCCCTCGTTTTAGGTTTGACAGGATTATAAATTGATTTTTACGTTTCTTGTTCTTGTTCATAGATGGATGAACAAATAGTGTTTCTGTTAAGGTGTGCAAATTTTTTGTGACTTGTCATGGAGGAAGCAGATGAATGCTCACAGAATTTATTCTTAGAATTGCGTTTCGTATACCAAGTGGAATTTTTATTTGTATTTTTCGGTGTATAAATTTATGAAGTCATTGAATTTACTGAATAAGTAAAACGGATCATCAGGTGACATGTTTTTATACAATAATTTAGTGTTGGAAGTAAGTTAATAAATGATGCCAGATTTTTACAATTCAGTGCACTGATGGTTTAATAGATTTGTTTAATGTTCTATTCAATAAAATAAATAGAAAAAGCGGACTTTGTAAAAATTACTTGAATATTATTTTGTAGCCTAGAGTCAGTAAAAGAATCTTTATAATCACGTACTATTAACTGTATCATGGCTTGAGGGCTTATTTTATTTTAAGTTTTGAAAGTAAAATTACAAATAGGTCTAAAGCAATATACGACGCTATCATCGTCCCAAAATTAAGTAAATCTCGAGACGTAAATCAAATATAACAGCGATTCCATCCATCTGTCGTCGCTCCTGCAACTTTATCCATTGGTTCAATTGAGTTCAAACTTACTGTTAGTTATATGTAAAAATACTTTAACTTAAACTACTTTTCACTTTCACAACTTATTTTCATCTATAAGCTTTTTTTTTATTTCTAATTAATATTGTCATAGATATTTTTCAGTATAAATTTATTCTTCGTTTGTTTAACATCGTTATATTGTTCAATAAAATATTTTATCCCCGAAACATTTCTTTTACTAATCACGGTTATCAACAGGTTATGAGCCCAGGCCTTTACATTGAATGCAAATAAACTTTGAAAAATATTGATTGGATAATTAATAATTTTATTTGCATAAATATGACCAGCTCAAATGTCCATGGCCGAATTCCTCTTCTGAATGGAGAAAATTATATCACATGGAAGGCACAGATGGAAGCCATACTTCACCGAGGAAGATTTCTCCAATACGTAAAAGGCGAAACCGCTAGACCATTAATAGAAGTGGAACAACAACAATGGGATGAAAAAGATTTAGATGCTCGGTTAGAGCTTCTTATTGCAATGGAACCAAATATTGTTGCTTTGGCAGCGAATTTGTAGATGACTACAAGGACATAAGATCTGCGTTCGATGTTCAAAGCAATTATCCAGATGTTTCTACTGTTTGCACCAGATTACTTGAAGTTGGGGATAGAAAGAAGAAGGAATTTTTGAACAATAACGTACTCAGTGCCAAGCATTACCGTTCGCAAAAGCATTACAAGAAACCTCAATGTAAGAATAGAACCGAAAACAATAATTTTCCTTTTACTTGCAGAAAATGTGGCAAGCGAGGTCATATGGATTGCTGGACTAAAACTGACCAAACAAGATTGACTCAAAATGGTGAAAAGCAAGAACAAGGTTTCATCGTACAGGAATGTACAACATTTTCAAAACTACCATATGAACAACCGTATCAGCGATTATGGTGTTTGGACAGTGGGGCAACCTCACATATGTGTGCTGATGAATCTAGTTTTATCACCCTTAATTCAAACAAAGATGCGAACCATGTCAAACTTGCAGATAGCCATGTTGTAAGTGTTGAAGGAACAGGAACAGTTAAGTCAAACATCAATGTTAAAAGCTCCAAAGAGCCCCTATATCTGTACAATACACTTCTCGTTCCAAAATTGACTGACAATCTCATCTCAATCAGCAAGGCCACAGATCATGGATACAAGTAATTTTTTGAAGGATCTGAAGCTAAAATCTTAGATAATAAAGGAAATTTGGTCACAGTAGCATTAAAACAGAATGGTTTGTACTATATACACACAAATGAAAAAACACAATTAGTCACAAATAAAACAAAAAAATCTGAAATACATTATGGATCCTTAATGTCTTGGCATAAAAGGCTGGGACACGTAAATTTAATTTCTTTGAAACAGCTTTTGGCAAGGAAGATGGTTCATGGACTGCCCGATAAATTTAAAGATGACATCGATGATTGTATTGTTTGCATTCGAGCTAAGTAAACTTTAACAACATTTCCTACAAGCAACAATGAAAAAAAGACATCCCGTCGCTTGGAACTTGTCCACTCAGACATATGCGGTCCGATGCGTACAGAATCGTTGGGAAAAGCAAAATATTTTATAACATTCATCGATGACTTTTCACGAAAGATTTTTGTTTATTTCTTGAATAGGAAGAGCGTTTAGCCGAGAGGGCTAACCGGACTTTAACCGAGATGGCAAGATGTTTAATGGATGAAGGCAAACTTCCCGAATTTATGTGGGCTGAATTAGTAAACACTTCAGCGTTCTTACGAAATAGATGTCCAACGAAACCCAACGGAGATGGAACACCAGAAGAGATGTGGAGCGGAAAGAAACCGAATATATCCTTTTTAAAGGAAATTGGTTCGAAAGTTTACACTTTAAGAAAAGATTCCAAACTTGGTAAATTCGAAAACAGATCCGAAGAAGGAATTTTAGTAGGTTACGCGGAAGAGTCTAAGGCTTACAGAATTTGGATGAAAAACTAGCGAAGCGTAATCCGAAGCAGAGACATCAGGCTTATCAACAATGGGCAAACCGTCAAATTCCAAGACAATGATCTAAAAAGCTGTAATTTTTATAACTTCTCGTTCACAGATAACTCCAATAATTCGGAAAGCAATGAAGAAAATACAACCTCAAATAATGAAGTGAATGAACTTGAAAATGACATCGAAAGAAAAGATTCAGACGAGTGGCAAGATGCAAACGAATTCGAAGAAGAAATCGTTCAACAAGCAACATCAAATAAGATGCGCACTGATCCCGAAAATGTGAAAGAAGTATTTTGTTTGGAAGATGCTATTGAATGGAAAAATGCAATACAAACTGAATTCAATTCTTTGCTTAGCAATAACACCTGGACTTTGGTGGACAGACCAATTGACCGGATAGTCATAAAATCTAAATGGGTGTTTAAAACAAAATACAGGCTGGACGGAACTATAGAGAAGCGAAAAGCACGACTTGTTGCGAGAGGTTTTGACCAGATTCCAGGAGTTGATTATCAAGATACCTACTCACCAGTGGCAAATATAAGTTCAATCTGTTTGACTATGGCAATAGCTGTTGAAAATGGTTTGAATCTTTATCATCTAGATGTTTCGTCAGCATACCTTAACGGTGATATCGATACTCTTATTTTTATGGAACAGCCCGAAGGATTTGAACAAGGCAATAAGGTTTGCAAATTAAACAAAGCAATTTATGGACTGAAACAGAGCGGACGGCTTTGGAACTTAAAGTTGGATGCAACTCTTAAAACACTTGGTTTCAGTGCTTCACAATGTGACAGGTGTATTTACTTTAAATACAATAACAATCAAATAATGCTTATTACAGTTTACGTGGATGATCTAATTGTTGCAACAAATGATTCCAAAGAGTTTGAATTGATGAAGCAGAACCTATCTGAATGTTTTGACATTAAGGACCTTGGACATCCTATTCATCAAAAATTTACTAAATAAATACGGACTTACGGACTGCAAGCCCGATCGATTACCAATGCCTACAAGTTTGAAGTTGGAACAAATCCCGAAAATTAAGAAGAGCAAAAGGAAGTCGACAAAACCAGGTACCGCCAATTGATAGGGAGTTTACTCCACCTTTCAACTTTTAGTAGACCGGATATAGCCTACGCAGTGAATGCATTATCTCAATTCAACAACGATCCTAGACAACAACATTGGAGCGCTGCAATGCACATCCTCCGCTATTTACAAGGCTCGAAAAATATTGGCATCGTTTATAGAAAAACATCAGAAAAACTACACGCTTATGCTGATGCAAGTTGGGCAAGTGATCTCAATGACAGAAAGTCACAGAGTGGTTTTTCATTCATTTATGGAGGAGCAACAATTTTATGGGCTTCAAAGAAACAGAGAATTGTTACTACTTCAAGCACGGAAGCCGAATATGTTAACCTTAGTTCTGTTGCAAAAGAAGCATCATTCTTACGAAATCTACTTGAAGAACTTGGACTTCATCAAGGACCAGTGACAATTTTTACCGACAACAAAAGTGCACAGGCTATTGCAACAAATTTGGGTATCCAAGGGCGAACCTAGCACTTAGATATCCGATATCATTTTGTCAAAGAAGCAATTGCTGATAACAAAATCAATCTTGAATTTATTGGTACCGAAGACATGCCAGCAGACGCTCTAACAAAACCTTTAGCTTTAACAGCTCACAAAAAATGCTTTAAGCGTTTAGGAATGTCTTTCGATTAAATTTAAAAAAAAAAACTTATAATTGTGAAATTGAGGACGGGTGTTAGTTATATGTAAAAATACTTTAACTTAAACTACTTTTCACTTTCACAACTTATAGATGAACTATAAGCTTTTTTTTTATTTCTAATTACTATTGTCATAGATATTTTTCAGTCTAAATTTATTCTTCGTTTGTTTAACATCGTTATATTGTTCAATAAAATATTTTATCCCCGAAACATTTCTTTTACTAACCACTGTTATCAACACTTACAAATTATGGTAATAAGCAGATCGCGTTAGGTATTTTTTATTAGGAAGTTATTGTAATCGGTCCGATTTGTTGAATTGAAAATTTTGACATTTCTCGACGTTCCAAGATCCCTAGAGTCGAAATAAATTTTTAGAGAGATGTCTTTGCGTGCGTGTGTACGTACGTTCGTACGTCTGTACGTCCGTACGTTCGCGACGTTTTTTTCGTCGTCAATAGCTCAAGAACCAGAAGAGATATCGACTTCAAATAAATTTTTTTTATACAGATAATAAGGTAGAAAGATGCAGAAAGGGCTTTCAAAAAAATTGCGTGAGTGGTTTTTTCATAGCAGTTTAAAAAAAGGTGAAATTTTTGGTTAACCCTAAATATTTCATGAACCAATAACGCTAGAGACTTGAATTAAATTTTATATTATATATTGTAACGGGATACAAAACAAGTATATTTTTGGAAAAAAATCCAATTAAGGGTTTTTTTTTTAAATCAAAAAAATTGAAAACAGAATTTGTCACCTCGAAAATTTTACGACTAAAATATGATTTCATCTCCGAAACAATTTTGTGCAACGAAGAGTTCTGTTTTTAACATCTGATAAAATTTTAAGAAAAATCGCATTGACAGTTTTTTTATAAAAAATAAAAACCTAAAAACACATTACTCAATGTTGGTAAAAATTGAATTTCGACTCAAATATCTTTTCAAAAATTTGATATTAAGGCTTCAAACTTATTTTGTATTATAAAAAATATTGTTTTCAACATTTTGAAAAATTTTGAGAAAAATGGAATTGACAGTTTTTTTTACATAAAATAAAAACATAAAAAAAATTAATAAAAGTTGGTAAAAATTGATAATCGACTCAAATATCTTTTCAAACATTTGAGATAATGGCTTCTAACTAATTTTAACTTATAAGAAATATTGTTTTCAACATTTGATAAAATTTTGAGAAAAATCAAATTGACAGTTTCTTTAACAAAAAATAAAAACCCAAAATAAAAACAATACTAAAACTTGGTAAAAATTTACTTTCGACTCAAATAGCTTTTCAAAAATTACAAATATTGGTTTCAAACTTATTTTATTTCACAGAAAATATTGTTTTCGATGTTCAGCAATTTTAAGAAATCCTACTAAAATTGGTAAAAATTGGTTTTCGACTAAAAATCTCGTTAACAAAAATAGATTTCGAAATCAAAATATTTCATTGTACGCAAAATATTGTTGGTAATTTTTAATTTTTTAAGAATAATTCAAGTGACAACTTTTTTAACAAAACACGAAAACGTACAAACTTTTAAACAAGACAAATCGACAGACGGGATGAGAAGTTATCAGTGTGGGTCGCATCGCAGCCTCTTTTTTAATTTAAGACAGACATCGTTAACAGATAAGACGAAGAGTAGGGGGCCAAAGTGACTACCTCGTGGGACTCCAGAAGTTGCATGTATGGGACTGGATACTGAGTTATGGAAGAGGACTCTATAAGTTCTATTCGCAAGGTAGGAGCTTTTCCAGTTTATAAATATAGATGGAAAGCCTAGGGCTCTAAGTTTACTTACTTACTTACTTAGGTCTTCAGACCTGTTAAGTCCGTTGGGAACCCCTTAAGGGGCATAGGGCCTCTACTACGCCTACGCACAATCGTGTACGGTTTCTGGAGATGTGTTTCAGCTCCCTCCAACTCTTGCCTAGTGACGCTGCCTGCGTTCAGAAGCGTCCTCACATTCCGGAAACCAATCTTTGTCCGGGTACAATAGCCAAAAGTCGTCAACGAGTTATCATTGATTATCCGATGCGTAATTTCGGTTTCTGTAACAGGATAGTATTCAGTTACGAAGAGTGCTAATCTCCGTAACTTATCCTGAAAAGTCAGGAAACTTCGCCCTTCGTGGGGCCACCACGAGGAGGTAAAGCAAGAACTTCGACATGGCAAGAAAGTTGCATTGCTGGCCTAAACCAAGTTTTAGGCAATCACCAACTACCCGATCTGCCATGCCGCAGGCACTTTAGGGCTCTAAGTTTGAGATGAATTATTTTTTCAGATATTTTATCAAAGGCTTTGCTGTAATCAGTGTATACAACATCAACTTCATTGCCATTCTCGAGGGCTGACAAAATATTGGATATAAATTCAGTTAAGTTAGTCGTAGTGGATCTTCCTTTAAGAAAACCATGTTGAGCGGGGGAGAATAAGAGCTTGCAATGAAAATAAACGGAATCATAAACTAAGCTTTCAAAAGGTTTTGGGATGCATGAAAGTTTAGGATAAGGGTATAATCGTTACTTTCAGTTTTATTCATGAAGATGTTTAGTATTAGATTTGCTAAAGTATTTAGCAAATAGATTTGATATGGTTGTTGGATCTGAGGAGATTATGTTGGAGAAACTCATTGAAGGTAGAAACCCATCAGATTTTCGTTTGACATTTATAAACTTGAAAAATGTCCTTGCATCAGAAAGAAGGTTATTTTCTATTTGGTTAAGGTATTGGTTATAAAGGGATTCCCTTAATTCAGAAAAAGAATTATAGGCGAGAAGATAGTTGTTGTGGTCGGTATCAGATTTCGACTGTAAAAAGATCTTTTAAAGCTTGTTACGGGTATTTCTTAGGTTAAGGAGCTCTTTGTTGTACCAAGGGGTAGAAGAGGTGAAAGCTTTTTTCTAAGAGAACGGTACTGATTCCCAATACAGTATGAGAGATTCACATAAAAGCAATTTGTAAGGGACTCTACTGCTGAGTGGAAGGAACTTAATTCAAAGTCGGCTGAGCTGAGAAGATTGTTGGTTTTGGAGAAATCAGCCCTAGGAAAATCATAACAGTAATTCTCCATTTCAAAAAAGTTGTTTTCAAATTCAATGGGAAAGAAGACATTAAGGGGAGGATGATAGCGATCCAAAGTTGAGAGAAGGTGAGGGCTTGCGGACACAACACAGTTATGGCAATCAGATGAGAATATGAGATCCAGGTGTCTCCCCATAAAGTTTGCTACTCCATTTAGTTGAAAAAGACGACTATCAGACAGACGATCAATGAACAGCGATTCAGATTCAGAGGATATGTTATTTGGAAAGAAGAATGTCTGATCATCTCAGGTGGACCAATTGAGATGGGGAAGATTAAAGTCGCCAAGAACAATGATCAAATCATTAGGTTGCATTTGTTCAAGCAGATAATCGATGGCATTAACAGCAGCTTGGTATGCTTTAATTTGTTGGGCTGGTCGAATATAAAAACAAAGGACAAAAAGACAAAACTTAGGGAGTGTAACCTTAGCTGATACACCTTCAAATTCGATTAAAAATATTAATATTGGAATAGTCGTTATAGTGAAGAGTTCAGTACTAAGGATATCGGGTGTGAGGTTGGTTTCGGTAAGGGCAAAGATTCATACGGAAGGTTTTGGGAGCTATTAAAGAGGGCAGACGTTTTAGACCTTAACCCTCTTTTGATAGTAAAGGCTAAGACATTTAAGGTTTAGTGGTCTTCAGGTTAGGATTCTGATCCTGGTTTTCCTTTACTGCAATGTCCATCGGAACCCAGCCATCTAAGTCGTTAAAATTTCACCAGGTTAGTATCGCTGTAAAGCCCGTTTAACTCCTGCTTATGTCTTATCCTCCACTTTCCATATATGCAGACGGGACCAAAAACCACCACGAATTTTTTCCACGAAACATAAAAAAAAATGTTGTCCTCTTGCTTTGGAAGGGTGCAAGCCTCAATATTATTTAAATAAGAATTAGGATGATAATTGTCTTATGAATGGCTATTTAAGTTGGTCGAGTGAATTGCCTTTAAAGTCTGAAGAAGAAGTGATTGAGAAGATCTATTGTCCGTTGGATTTCAGCTTGTCTGAATTGATAACATCGCCTAGGTAGATAAAGTCCTCAACTTCTTCAAAGTCATTTCTTTTTTAATTACAACAAACCCTCATATTCAACAAAAGCTCATATTCTCCGCTTTCGTCTGATTCCTCATAAGCGTTCCACTGACATTACGCCTTGGTCTTCCAATTTTATCAATTTGAATTGGACGCACCTTAGGAAGATTGTCTCTCTTGAATAAATAAGTGAGTTTTGCGCAATTTCTTTCTAAACGAGGTTAAAAAAGTCGACACGCCATCGACTTGTCTAAAACATTTTTGACATCAAATTTATCGGTCCATTCTCCCAAAAGTTTGACAGAAATACCAAAACTATACATTTCTCTTCCCTATAAGTATGCTTGTCATTCGCTGCCTTGAAATTTATAGGTATCGATTTAAAGTTACTGCGTTTTGTACAATATCTGCCGTATCTTTTTTTTATCTCTCTCTTTTATCCCTCTTTGAGAGAAAATAAAATAAATTTGGTTGAGTTTGATATATCAGCAAGACAGCAAAAGTTAACAATACTCACTTGGTTGTCTTTCTATCCATTGTTCTCTCTATATATAAAATTTGAGTAAGTGCAGTTGTAAGAAGATTGGTAAGGATTTTGGTTGATTTTTGGGAAAATTTCAGAATTTCCTCTGCAAAGATGAAACTTCGTATAGGTCGTCGAAAAAGTATTTTCCTAATATTTTAGTTATTTGTTTAGTTAAGTTTGAGCATTCCGAGAAAAAGTGGATGGTATACTTTTCTGTCAACTCGTCTTTGCACATTTTTAAATAAATCAGATGAGCTGATACCGATTCTATTCACATGGGTACCTAATAAGTTGTGACATTTATTAAGGTATCAATAAGAATAGTTGAGACCTTCTTAGTTGTAACAGGAATTTTGTTTCTTTTGGAAATATTCGGCCATAGATTACATAAAACCCTGCGAGTTTTAAGAGCAGACCACCTGTTCATCTTTAGCAATTTCGGAAACCGCAATTACTTGTTATTCTTGGAGCTTTATTCAACTTTCTAGGGGGAATCTGTTTTCCATTTATTCTTTCTTAGTAGGGATTAAAATCCATAGGTGAGGCTTTAAATAGCCTGTTTTGAGCGTCTATGTTTATGTCAATAGTGTTCTTTATATTTCTATAACCAAAAGAAGCATTTTTTCAATTATCACACTGTATTAGAAGAAATGCACTTTTGGCCATCGGTTTCTTTTACAAATGCATCATGAGGGGCTAACGAGAGGAATTTCTCTAAAGCTACTGTTCTTTGTATTTTTGTCGAATTTTTAAGATTCGTGACCCCTTAAAGGGCTGGCCACTATACCAGACCTGCATATGTTTTTAAATGGCTCTGTACACCCACAGAATAAATTTAGGAGCTTGGATTCCAATTTCTTCCCAAACTTCTGCTGCAGGTATAAAAGACAACTTATGTTTTTTTTTTATTTTTATCTGATGGTATCTTTTTATCTAGCTCTTGGAGAAAGTTTCAAGATGTTCTCCCAGGTTCAAAACCTTGCAAAAACTACAATTTTAACTCAACAGTTGAAGCTACATCTCTCTTGTGGTTATTCAGCAAAATATCGGAAATGGTTATTCATTATTTCGAAAGCTGTTATGTTATATGGTTCGAAGAAAGGTAATCTTCATTAATCAAAATACCGAGTACTAAGAAATTTTATGTGCAAAATAAACTAACTGCGCATAATTCGAAAACATACTTTTTCTGTAAAATTTCAACCAACACACATTAAATAAGGAGAAACTTCGTATTTCATGGCATTTTTTTTTTAAAACTTTTTATTACTTCAGAAGGTGAATGCTTTGTTGATCAATGGCTCTTCAGGTTTAATTATCTCGTCTTCCCATACTCAGCATCAGAAAAAAAGAAAAGAATGTAAGAAACACAGCAAAACAAAACAAAAAATACATTGATAGGGCAAAGCATTCTTCCAGACAAGCAGACTGTAAACAAAAGCAACGAAAACAAAATAAAGAAGCAGCAAGCAAAAATAAGGAAGACAAAAAACACAGAACTTCAACTAAAACTTCTGATGTTGCTGTTCCCGCTGCTGAAACAGCACTTCAATGTTCAGTTTAGTATTCGATTGCAAACTTTCATCAATGGATTCAAAAATCAACCTACATGCATCAGCATCCCTCCAATCATCATGATACCTTTATCCTTGCACAACACTACACACACTACACAGTACACAGTGAACAGTTTATTGTATATCCTTATTTTTGTTGCTCTATGCTCTGTAAGGTTTAAACCTTCATATGTATATTGGGTCTTCTCTGTTTCTTTCGAAACCAAACAAAACAAAGAGAGACCAGCAATGAAAACATAAATTGTGTACACGAAACATGATGAACTACACCATTGCCGCCTTAAGCCCACTTCTGAACTCAAAAGTCGTAAATGGAAAATCAATGAACTTGAGCGAGTTGTTAGTTTGATAAAAAAAAAATAGTATTGCAGAAACAAACTCACAGGATCTTTTTTATTTATTTGTATAACAAAGAGAAAGGACGAAGGATTGGATAAAACAAGAAAACTGCTTGCGGGGATGAACCGGTAATAATTCCTCCCCAGCTGAGTCCGATGTTGTTGATTTTATGTTTACGATGCATTTATCAGTCCCGGATTCATTCAACTTAATCTCGAGGCTCTTCTATAGGTTAGACTCTCCAATACTCAACCCTCATAACCAACCGTAATTCTCGCACTTTCAATGAATGCTCATCAGCTTAACGTTGAGCTCAATTTCGGACGTACTGTCAAATATAGAGATTCTTTTTTTACCCGCACATTGAGAATGTGGATTGCTTTGCCCAGCTCTGTATTCTCCTCCCATTTTGACGTTCAAAACTTTAAGACCAATATGCACCGGTTTCCCCTCTTAAAACCTTACATATTTTCTTAAAGCTTGCACTGTTCGCTTTGAGTGTCTGTAAATTATAAATGAAGACCTTTATCGTTTACCTCTAATCCGTCCCTGTGCTTGATGCAGAACTTTCAGTTGTACTTGATATTTTTAATGTCTACCCAAAGAAAGAACTTATAGGTAAGGTATGTTAAGGTAAAACATTATACATTTTAATATATTCCGGATATGAAAAGCACTTGACTTTTTCGAAATACAAATTTAGGGGTGGCTGCTAGGCTAGGTTGTATATTCAATTGCAATTGAAATGCATCATAAATCACCGTCATCACTATCATCTTCATCGTATCGTCGTCATCGTCATCGATATTGAATGACATGGAAATCTCTTTTCAATTCAAAGACTTATATACTCTGATAAATTGCATATTTTTCCTTTGCCAAGGGCTTGATATTGATTTTGCTACATTAAACCATCATCTAACAAGAAACAAAAATTGTTTTTTTTTTTGTTTGTAATTCTTAAATTCATATTTTGACCTATTGGAAGTGAAGAGTGTTTTTGATTGAAAGAAAATGGCTTTATGTATTTATGCAACATATGCACGGTAAAAGTATTGAACTCGTTACACCTATTGCTTACAAGGGCAGATATTCTTAAATAATTTTAGTGTTTAGATTCCTAAAGCTGAGTGTGCACGATTGGTAAATTTTACAATCTTACTTGACAGATCTATCAGTGAAATACATGCTCACAATATTTTGCAATCTTTTAGAATAATGATTAACTGTCGGAAAATTGGTTATTGATTGCAAGAAATATGACAATCATCACTGCTAATTGCAGTGTGTACACACACAATTTATTGACATTCCTGCCAATTTGTATCCTTGTCTGACGTTTCGGACACTGCATAAATTGTAGGAAGTATTTTTGTTTAATAATCATTAAACTTTTTTAGCCGTCAGACAATCATCTACCAATGAAGAAAGCTTTCTGACAATAAAGTGTCAGCCAACTTCTGACATTAAATTTTTAGATTTTCTGTCAACCGTCAAAGGACACATTTCAATTTAAAACTTATTGGTAGATAACTTTCAGCCATTGATAAAGATCTGACAATATTGTAAGATGTACCAATCGCGTAAACCAAACTTAAGACTTATTTTTTTGGAGTGATATTATTTTATTTTAAAACACTTCTAAGATTTCGGAAAAATGAAAATAGAGGACATTTTTTATTTTTTAATAAATTTTAGAGGCAAACAAAATAAACAATGTTTTTAGTCAAACGTGAAAAGTACAGTCAACACTGTACATAACATGCTTACAATCAGAAATTTAAAAATTGAATGCAAAAAGATTAATTTTGTTTTAAAATTTTTTTAATGTTAAATACAAAATTCTGACATTAAAAAAATTCAGTAACATAAAATAATTAGAAAAAAGTTCTCTTTTCAACTTCCCATAGGAAGTTATTAGAATGGGTCCGATTTGTCGAATTGAAAATTTTGACATTTCCCGACGTTTCAAGCTCCCTAGAGTCGAAATAAAAGATTTTTAGAAAGATGTCTGTCAGTTTTTTTTCAGTTAACATTTTTCAGTAAAATTTTGAAAAAAATCGAATTGACAGTATTTGTACATAAAATTAAAAACCTAAAATAAAATTAAGAAAAGTTGGTAAAAATTGTTTTTCGACGTAAATATCTTTTCAAAACTTTGAGACAATTGCTTTAAACTAATTTTAACTTATAAGAAATATTGTTTTCAACATTCGATAAAATTTTGAGAAAAATCTAATTGACAGTTTTTTTACAAAAAAAAAAATAAAAACTAAACAAAAATTAGTAAAAGTTGGTAAAAATTGATTTTCGACTTAAATATCTTTTCAAGACTTTAAGATATTGGCTTTAAACTAATTTTTTGTTATAAGCAATATTGTTTTCAATATTCGGTAAAATTTTGAGAAAAATTGAATTTAAAGTTTTTTTACAAAAAATAAAAACCTAAAAAAAAAAACAAGACTAAAACTTAGTAAAAATTTACTTTTGACTCAAATATCTTTTCAAAAATTAAAAATATTGGCTTCAAACTTATTTTATCTCACAGAAAATATTGTTTTCGACGTTCAGTAAATTTTTTATAAAAATCCAACAGTCAGTTTTTTCATAAAAAAAATAAAATCTACAAAAATTGTACGCAAAATTGGTAAAAATTGATGTTCGGTTCCCGATATCTCGTGAACAATAGAAGATATTGACTTCAAATTAATTTCATTCATCCAATTTGTATTTATTTATATAAGAAATATATTTTTTTTAGAAATGCTACTAAAATTGGGAAAAATTGGTTTTCGACTTAAAATCTCGTTAACAAAACTAGATTTTGAAATCAAACTATTTCATTGTATGAAAAATATTGTTGGTAATTTTTAAATTTTTAAAAATAATTCAACTGACAACTTTTTTAACCCAACACGAAAACCCACAAACCTTTTAAGTAAGACAAATCAACAGCATGATGGGAAGTTATCAGTGTGGCTCGCATCCCAGCCTCTTTTTTTCTATCCGATAGAAATCTTCAAAAAAAAACTCGAGAAAGAATCGGCACCAAGAATTGTGGGACTCTAACCGCATTAAAACCAACGGTTAATCAGGACCAATAACATTTTCAGAACAGATGGCCATTATAGAGTTGATATGCGCTGGAAAATCTGTTGTATATAAAAGAAACAATGTTGGTTCTAGGACACCTCCTTGCGTTCCACTGAAATGTTGGTCGTACTTTCGTCGGTTCGTAACTTATGATTTCAGTATTTCGTAGTATTGCGAAGGTCCCTATGGAATTCGTTTTCGAGTCCCAAGTGCCAAATTTTGTCAAAGACTTGACTTGTTTTTCTTCAAGTGCCTTTTCCATTGCTTCCGTAATTCCATATGTACTTGAAATGGTGTTTATTTGTAAATTCAAACTGATGGTTCGGAATTAGTCTTTTCTCTTCTATTGTTTTGCTGAGTCGTATCAGTAGCGTTGTTGGAAAACTTTAGCGATGGTTGGAATAACCGACATTGGTCTGTAAGATGTTACTTCTGTTGGTGGCATAGGTACCTTGTTTAAGTATAACAATGACTTCTACAATTTTCAAATGATGTTGTTTAAACCGAAGTTAAACCTCGCATAGAAAACCTAACTATGCGGAAAACCTAACTCGACGTTGAACCGATTCTTATTTTTATAAATAAATAAAACTAAAACAATTTTGTTTGGGAAAAAGCCTTAGCAAAAAAAACCCAATTTATTAAACACCTTTTACGCTCACTTTCCGACTTGCCAACTGGCCATTTACAAAGCTGATTTTAGACTGACAATATTTTTTCTAAGAACGAAGAATGCATGTTCTTTTGTATGCTCTTTCGTATAATACATAATAAGAATATATAATGTTGAAGTGTAGGTTTAGCTGGCGGTTGCTGGCTGTAGTGGTGTTGAAACTCGTACGCTTGCGTTCGATACAGTCCCGACAAAAAAGGGACTTTTTTCATCTAGGTCCTGCCCACCTCCGAGGCTGCTGATTCGTCTCGCGCCGGCTGCTTTCGCTTCCGTTGCTCACCCTGATCATACCTTGCTAAAAGACACTGTAACGAAACTAAGAACTGGATTAGAATATTTATATATGATAGATTTGCGAAGCCGAGATTGGCTCATATATCCTTGCCGACCCTGCCTCTTTAGTTATTCAACTGGTAATATACATATTTTCTGAACCGGCCGAGTTAACTGCCCGGCTTCGGTTTGTAAAACTACCGATCTGGCTATCCCATCCTTACTTCTAATGAGCTGGCTGATCCTCCCCATGGCCCATTGGGCTGGAGGAAAATTCTCACTCTTTATAATTACTAACTGGCCGACTCTTAAACTCTCTTTTTCCCTACGCCACTTCTTTCTCTCTTGCAATGTAACAAGATACTCTTCTCGCCATCTCTTCCAGAAATGGTCGAACATAAGCTGTCTCTCTCTAAAAAGCCTTGCCCCCCTTGCACCTGTTTCTTCAGGTGTCGATAAAGCTGGCGGTAACACAATCGGTTCACCTATCAGAAAGTGACCTGGTGTCAGTGCTTGCACATCTGTGGGATCATCACTTAGTGGATGAATTGGACGGGAATTCAGTATCCCTTCTATGCCGATCAATAACGTTAAGAATTGCTCGCTCTCTAGTATACGCTGGCCAACTATGCGCTTCAAGTGATATTTCATCGACTTGACCGCTGCCTCATATATGCCTCCTTGATGCGGAGCAGCTGGCACCATAAATATCCATTCTGTTCCGCGCTGATTTAATTTGCCGAATAGCTCATCCCTCTCCCATTCTTTCCAAGCTTGCTTAATTACCCTAGCAGCGCCAACGAATGACGTACCATTGTCACTAAACATACGTTGACAATGTCCTCGCCTACTAACAAATCGCTCATAGCATGCCAGAAATGACAATGAAGTCAGATCTCCTACCATATCAATATGGACCGCCCTTGTCTTCAAACATACAAAAATTGCTACCCAAGTCTTCCTTGTGGTGATTCGCTTGCCATTCCTATCCAATATTTTAACTACAAAAGGCCCTGCATAATCGACCCCGGTATGTAGAAAAGGCTTGCCAACTTGCACTCTATCTGCAGGCAACTCTGCCATGAGCTGTTGTTCTAGCCGATAATTATAGCGCACACAAATTGTGCACTTATGAATATAACGTCTAAGCTCACTGCGCAATCTGGGTATCCAGTATTGCTGCCGAATGAATTGCATCATGATCTGACTGGCTCCATGTTTTGTCATTCGATGAGCATGGTCAATCAACAACCAAGCCAACCTCGTATCTTGTGGAATAATGGCCGGATGACGCATCTCATATTGCTCGCTTGCACGATGTAGGCGCCCTCCTACTCGCAAAATGCCCTCGCTATCAAACACTGGCTTGAGAGATTCTATCCTGCTATTCTCTGTCAGCTGTCCATTTGCTTGGAGAGCCGCTATGTCCTTGCTATAGACCTCTTTCTGAGCTCTTTTAATAAGAAGTTTTAACCCTTTCGCTCTTTCATCAGCCGTAGGTGTCATAGACGCCGGACCCACGCTATGCCTTGCTCGCTTTCTGCGCTGCCTTTGCTTGCGTTCCCTTGCTCTTAACCTAAGCTGATTCATGTAATGAAATACATATCCCAGAACACTTATTGCCTTTTCTAATCGAGAAGCATATTCTTCAATTGGCACACTAACTTGTTGTTCAGGTACCCATATACCTAAAGTTTCCCTTGTCTGTGTAATTGCACATATACGCATTTCGCTTGCTACTATGGGTGATACTTCTCCCTTTATTGGATTAACTGGCCAACTGTCTTCTTGCTCAACTAGCCATGATGGTCCATGTAACCATAGTTTGCTCTCAACTAGCTCTGCTGGCAACATTCCCCTGCTGAGTAAATCCGCGGGATTTTCCTTAGTCCCGACGTGCCGCCAATTACTAACATCGGTATTCGTTTGAATCGATGATATTCGATTCCCCACGTAAGTTTTCATATCACGGGGTAGTCTTTGTAGCCAATGCAAAACTACCATCGAGTCTGTCCAAAGTATATACTCTACGCTTGCCCAATCCATTGCCTTAAGTAGTTCTACCAATAAGCGACCGAGCAACTCTGCCCCTGCTAACTCTAGCCGTGGTATAGACACCATCTTGAGTGGAGCCACCCTTGTCTTTGAAGTAATCAACTGGCTCGTGACTTTGCCATTGGCTTGCTCTACCCTTGCATATAACACAGCTCCGTATGCCGTTGTGGAGGCGTCAGAGAATCCATGTATCTGTATCTTCGCTGTGCCGTTTGTATTTAGCCATCTGGATATTCGGAATTGCTCTAGATGTTTTATTCCTTGCCACAATTCTTGCCATCTTTTTCTTAAAGCATCTGGTATCTCTTGGTCCCACTCCAAACTAGCCCGCCATAGATCTTGTATCATGACTTTGCCGATAATAATTACTGGTGCTATGTAACCATTAGGATCATATAGCTGAGCGATATAACTAAGCAGATTCCTTTTTGTAACCCTGTCGGGAATTTCTGGTGATTTTACTTCGAACGTAAACTGGTCTTGGTTCACTAACCATTTCAGACCCAATACAGTAGTCTGCTCTCCTTTATCAAATACCAGTTCCTGTTCGTTAACTGAGGGCAATCTACTAGCTAGCCACTGACTATTCGATTTCCACTTGCGGAGTTCGAAACCAGCTGTCCGTAACACTCTATCCAATCGTCTTGCCGTATGTAATGCTTCTTCTTCGCTTTCGCAACCGGAAACACAATCATCCATGTAGAAATCGTTACAAATAATTTGCTCTATATCTGCGTAGGACTCCTTTGCATCTCGTCCACATTGAATCAATGCTCGTACCGCGTTGTATGCTGAAGATGTCATGCCATAAGTCACAACTGTTAGCCAATATTCTTGAAGCTTCTCGCCAGGAGACTCTCGCCAGAAGATTCTTTGCGAATCCCATTGATGCCTAGCTAACCTAACTTGCCGAAACATCATCTTGATGTCTGCACTGAAAGCTATCTTATGTCTGCGAAACCGCATTATAATTTCAAATAAATCACGCTGAAGTTTCTCTCCCAGCTGCTGTACTTCGTTATATGAAATACCCCTATCCGTCTTGCAGCTACAATCGAACACAACCCTGAACTTCTTTGTTACACAATGATGCGGTATGTAATACACTAACTGCCCTTGCTCTACTTGCGGAGGTCTGGTCGCTTTGACCATATGACCAAGACTTTCATACTCTTTCATAAAACTGACATAACTCTCTCTAAGAGCAGGTTCCCTAGCTAGTTTCCTTTCCAACATAAAAAATCTTTTCAATGCTATCGCTCTCGAATCTCCTATGCCCTGGACGTCAGGCTTAATAGGAATCGTAACGACGAAACGTCCTTCGCTGTCACGCTTTGCCGTCTTTGTGAAATTATCTTCCACCTCTTGTTCCTCTGGTGATCTTAACTTGCTATTCCCAACCTGATCCATTTCCCAAAGCCGCCGTACTAAACTATCCAAATTATCTACCTCGACACATCTTAATACAGATGTGTTTTCAACTTGCTGTTCTGCCGTACCTAGAGAACTGCCTCCAAATGCCACTATGCCAAAACTTGTCTTAATCGCAGTTATTGCGCCTATCATTCGTGGCATTGAACATACCATTACCCTTGCAAAGAATTTCACGCCCAGTAAAATATCAACCGGAGCTCGCTTCCAGTAAGATGGATCAGCGAATGGAAAGTCAAAAATCTCACTCACCTGCTGTATACTTGCTCGTGGAGTTACTAATGACCAATCAGTCTCCTTTGGTACTACCCAGAAATCTTCTTCTATGCATACCTCTGCCGAAAACCATGGCACTATCCCAATCCTGGCCTGTCTATTAATTTGCACAATATTACCTTCGATACCTGTTACCCTTTTCGTGGCTTGCCGTGTAAGTATTTTAAAAGCCCGCACTAATTCATATGGAATCAAGTTTGGCTGTGCCCCTGAGTCTAATATAGCTCGAACTGGCCCCATCAACCGCCCGTCGACCTTCAATCTTACCAACATTGTTGGAATCAAAGCTTCATCACCTGTGGAGGAAGAGATTAAATTAAAGACATTCAAGTAGCTTTCAAGAAGGTTATTCGTTTTATTGGACTTTTGCCGCTTAGCCGGAATAATTAACTGTCAATCCCCATCGCGTTTAATGCCTTTTTTCACAGTAACCTCTGCCAGAGGTACTCTGTGGCTTGGGCATAATAAGCTGTTATGCATGATTTTAAATGGACATCTCGGACACGGAGACTGGAAGCACGCCTCTACGTTATGTCCTTGCTTGAAGCAATTCTCACATAACATGTGCATGCGCACAAAACGCACCCTAGCTGACTGGTCCAATGCCCTGAATTGCTTGCAATGGTATAGCTGATGCTCCTCGCCGCATAACTCGCACCTATGCTGATGCCTGATTACTCTGCTCGGCTTGCTCCCTTGCCAGTTCATTGATGTCTTCATTCCTTGCTTGGGCTGGCCTGCCGTGTTCCCTTGCTGCCCTACCCGCTCGCTGCTGAATTTGTCGAAACGCTGCCTCGACCCTTCTCTCGCTGCTGCGCCACTCATCATGAAGGCTGCCTTGGCCTGATGACTGCTTGCCGGTTGTGTGCTTGCCGAGGCTTGCCGATCCAGAAATGCCAGCATCTCCTTAGATGTTGGAGTCTCGGATTGCCGTTGCAACTCCCATTGGCGGGCCGTGTCCGCATCTAGCCGCTCGTGTAGCAAGTGGACCACGATCATATCCCAGTATTCCACTGGAATCCCTTTCGCCTTGAGCTGTCGCAGGGTCTCGTGTGTTACGTTTGACAGCCTTTGGATCTGGTCCGCACGCGGTGTAGCTGGCAGACATGGCAGACTCAGGAACTGCCTCAGTAACTCGCGGCATGTCTGGTACTTTTTATCGTACAACTGATTGAGCCTAGCCCAGGCTTCTAGGTAATTACCTTCCGTGAGCTGCCATTCACCTAAAGTCCTGGCTGCCTTGCCGGTCAGCGATTTGGCGAGATGCTGAAATTTGAAAGCCGGCTTGACCTGCTCGTTCTCGTGCACTGCTGCCACGAACCGATCCCTGAACCCTTGCCACTTCGTGATGGACCCATCAAACTCTCCCCACGTATTCTTTACCTCCTGCTGAGGAGGCACCTGGATGGACACCTCAATCGCCTGTCCGCTTGCCGTTTCCTTCTCAACTTGCTGCTCCCTTTTACGCTGCGCAATCGCGGATAGCCGCTTGCGGAACTTCCTCTTTGTGCCTAGGTAAAGTTCCTCGGCGTCTGCTTGCCGCTCTGACGCCTCGTCCACGTCATTTCCCTTGCCGGATATCCACCTTAGATGGTTCGCCGAAAGCTGGCTCCATACTTCTTCTAGACGCTCAAGTCGCACTTGCAGGTCTTCTTCGTCCTCATCTTCCCTGGGTAGCTCTAAATAGCCTTCCATCCTCTTCATCGCTTTGAGGTATGCCTCATGGATCTTATTGTTTGCCATAGGTATCCTGTAATCAATATATGGATAAGAGATTGATCCCTGAAACTTGCTTTAACTATTCCAACAAATGAGTTTGTGCCAGATAAATACTACACTTACTAACTTGCCATTCATATAATTTGCAAAAAAAATTTAACTTCTAATATTGCTATTTCACTTGCCTGATTGCTACCTGCGGTCGGTGGTCTTCATCAAAAGATTTTCTAAGAAACCTTAGCTCGCCGACTTTTGCCAATGCAATCATGATCTATGATTGCTTCTTGCTCATATGCATGTATAATTATAATAATCTTATACTGCTCTTGCCGCCTTGCTCGTCATGACAGCTCGCTAGCTTTATCCTCGAATTTTCATAATTCGGCTTGCTGTACAATAATTTTATTTAATTATCTGTTCCTTGCCATCATAGCCACTATCCTTGCTGTTAGCACTTCGGCTTAATTGCTATAAAGCTAGTATTTTTAACACACTCGCCGGCCGGCTCTCCGATGGCTATGATTTATTTCCCTAACCATGCGCATTGTTACTCCCTATCCTATTTATTGCTTCGTCTGTGTCTTGTGAACTTAACCCCAAAAAAAAGAAATATGTGTCTACTGGTGGTTGCAAGGCACCAGCGACAAACGCAACGCAAATATTAAAAAACCTATGTCTGATGGTGGTTGTAAAGCACCAACGACCAACGCAACGAAAAAATAAAAATATATAAGTCTGATGGTGGTTGTAAAGCACCAACGACCAACGCAACGAACAAAAATAAAAATATATAAGTCTGATGGTGGTTGTAAAGCACCAACGACCAACGCAACGCAAAAATAAAAATATATAAGTCTGATGGTGGTTGTAAAGCACCAACGACCAACGCAACGAAAAAATAAAAATATATAAGTCTGATGGTGGTTGTAAAGCACCAACGACCAACGCAACGCAGTACCGATCTGCATTCCACCCGCAGCGCACGCGTTTCTGTTTGTTTTTGTGAGAGTCGCGCCCCCAAGTTCTTGTTATTTCTTTTTTTTTGTTGTTGTCCATTCTGTTACACACTTTAAAACCATACCCCATATACAAAAAAAAAATTAGTCCATTCCCAAACAAATAATCGAAATAATTAATTTCCGTGTTATAAAAAAACAATTCCAAATAAAATTCATGTGCAGTGTCGTGCCGACAGAAAAAGTCATAAAAAAAAATAAATACATACCATATAAATAATATACCAAAAAAAACCTTGTTCAGTGCGCCAATCTAAAGAAATGGCAAATAAAGAAAAAAAAGAAAAATACAGTGCAATGGGTAACCCTTCTCTCCCTTCCCTCATCTTAACACAGTCATATTAGCTTAATTGTTGTAGACATTGCGTACGGTGTTTTCTATACCTATGTAGTATATACAACGATTGAGCTCATATGTTTTTGGATAGATTAGTATATGTGTTATCTAGTTAACCAGGGGCGGATCAGTACACAGATTTTCACTAAGGCATAACACTAGTGGAAATCTGTTATTGAAAAGTTCAAATTGGATTCTAGGTAGTACATATATTATAGGTAATTGTCCGAATTGTGTTTTGTTAATTTTGAGTATTGCAATGTTTGGTGATTTCAGAGTGGATTTTAGCAACATTCGTGGTCTTAGAAAGAATTTCTATGCGACATATGTTCACACTGAGACACACAGGCCAGCTGTTTTGGCATTAAGTGAAACTCAGATAGGTGAAGATTCCGATCATTTGGAATTTAATCTAAATGGGTATAGCTTAGTGCCATTATTCTTTTTCCACCATGGATTAGCCGTATATATAAGAAACGATGTTGCATACCAACTTCAGCCACAATATGGTTTGTGCTCAAACACAAACTTTAACTTCATGTGGTTAAAATTTACGGTAAATAAGCACATCATCCACACATGCTTTCTATATCGAAGTCCAAACCTGGACAGAAATTCAACTTTCAACGAATTTGATGCTCTGTCTGACTCCATCCAAAGAATTGTTGCCCATTATCCTCACACTGAAATCGTCATTGCGGGCGATTTCAATGTACACAATTCTTCTTGGCTTCGCTATTCTGGCCAGTCAACACCCGAAGGAAGGTATGTTGAAGTCTTTGCTGAGTTAAATCAGTTAACTCAGCTTGTTGATGAGCCAACTCGAATCCCTGACGTTGCAGGTCAATCCGCCAACACCCTAGATTTGTTTCTTACCTCTGACCCTAATAAATACACAATCAGTGTATTACCGCCTCTAGGCACATCAGACCATTGTATCATATCTGCAAAATTCTCATGTCAAAAAACCCCAGTTAAAGAAAAAACTCCTATGAGAACCGTTTGGCAATATGAGAAAGCCAACTGGGACGGTCTCAATGAATTCTTCAGGAACTTTAACTGGTCACTATGCTTCCTCGATAGTGACGTGGATTCCAGCGCAGATATGGTAACAAATTTAATTCTTTGTGGAATGAGAAATTTTATCCCGAATAGGGTGAAATCTATCAAACCCAAAGAGAACTCATGGTTTGATTCGAGCTGTAAAGAGGTTATTAGGTTCAGAGATGTAAGTTTCCGTTGTTATAAAGCCAACCCTTCTGAGGAAAACCGGAATAAGTTCAAACAAGCTAGAAAGACCTGTAATGGTCATATTCGACGAACCAAATTTTTGCATGATCAGAAATTAAGGCAAAAAATACTACAATGTCCCAAAGGTAGTAAAAATTTCTGGTCATTTGTAAAAAACGTACGAAACACCACGTCATCCTCGGTTCCAACGCTCGTCCACAATGACACTCCCTATGTGAGCTCGATCGATAAAGCCAATTTGCTTGCAGCACAGTTTGCTGTTAATTCGACGCTACCGGAAAGTGTCATGAGTCCTCCTGTTCTTGAGAGCGTAAATGATTCTATGGGACGAATCTTCTTTCGCACTCGTGCAGTTGCAAGAGTACTTAAAGACCTTGACATACACAAATCCGCTGGCCCGGATAGTATCTCCCCAATCGTTCTGAAGAGGTGTTCTTCAACGCTGGCAAAACCACTGCGTAAACTTTTCCATCTTTCCTACTCTACAGGTCTCTTTCCGAGTGGATGGAAAATAGCATTTGTCCAGCCTGTCCCTAAAAAAGGCGAATCGTCCTCTCCCTCTAACTATCGTCCAATAGCACTTACGTCCCTTCTTTCCAAGGTCATGGAAACGCTGATTAATTATCAGCTTAAGAAATATCTTGAAGAACGAAAGCTTCTTAATGACCGGCAGTATGGCTTTCGTAGCAATAGGTCCACTGGTGATCTCATGGTTTATCTCACCGAACAGTGGAACAAATCTTTACATCGTTTTGGAGAAAGTAAGATTATTGCACTTGATATTTCAAAAGCATTTGATAGAGTTTGGCACCAAGCTCTCTTATCGAAAATGCGTGCTCTTGGTATTGATGAATCACTTCTTCGTTGGATTAGAAATTACCTTTCGAACCGTTCAATACAAGTTGTATTGGATGGTTTCAAGTCTGAAATTCATAAAATAAATGCTGGTGTCCCCCAGGGCTCCGTTTTGTCACCGACTCTCTTCCTTATATTCATAAATGATCTTTTGTCTGCCACTTCTAATCCATTAAACTGTTTCGCCGACGACAGTACCCTCAGCTTTTCATATTCGTTTCTAGATTCACATCCTTGTCCTTCGGATGTGGAACTTCAACGGCAGCGTATGATAAGCTCATTAAATTCTGATCTTGACAGCATTGTCCAATGGGGAATCAAAAACCGTGTAGAATTTAATGCTTCGAAAACCCAATGCTGTCTCTTGTCGTTAAAGCGTAACATACCCCCGATGCCGCTATCTATGAGTGGCACTTGCATCCAGGAAACTAATCAACTGTCAGTACTCGGTATGTGTATCACAGATCACCTTTTATGGAATGATCACATATTTGATATTGCCAAAAATGCTGCCAGGTGCTTAGGATTTCTCCGACGGTGTAAGAAATTTTTCACCCCTTCTGATCTGGCTGTAATTTACAAAGCCTTCATTCGTCCAAAACTTGAATATAACTCGCATATTTGGGCAGGTGCCCCTAAAACAAGTTTGAGCCTTTTAGATAGGATACAAAAAAGAGCTTTGAAAATGATCGGCGATAGAACTATAACCGAAACATTTACATCTCTCGAACACCGGCGTAATGTTTCATGCCTTTCGTTGTTTTACAGATACTTTTACAAACAATGTTCTGTCGAATTAGCCAGTTGCATTCCCCCCCTCAAACAATTCAGCCGTAATACTCGCACTTCCAGGAATGCTCATCAGTTTACCCTCGAGCTCAATTTCGGACGTACTGTTAAGTATAGAGATTCTTTTTTTAGCCGCTCATCAAGAATGTGGAATGCTTTACCCAACTCTGTTTTCCCCTCCCATTTCAATATTCAAAATTTTAAAACCAATGTGCACCGGTATCTCCTCTTAAATCCTTTCCTATTTTCCTAATACTCGCACTGTGTTTAACCGTAAACGTGTTAAGGGTATTAATATCCCCTTGAGTGCCTGTACTTTATAAAAAAAAAAAAAAAAAAAAAAATATAAGTCTGATGGTGGTTGTAAAGCACCAACGACCAACGCAACGAAAAAATAAAAATATATAAGTCTGATGGTGGTTGTAAAGCACCAACGACCAACGCAACGCAAAAATAAAAATATATAAGTCTGATGGTGGTTGTAAAGCACCAACGACCAACGCAACGCAAAAATAAAAATATATAAGTCTGATGGTGGTTGTAAAGCACCAACGACCAACGCAACGAAAAAATAAAAATATATAAGTCTGATGGTGGTTGTAAAGCACCAACGACCAACGCAACGCAAAAATAAAAATATATAAGTCTGATGGTGGTTGTAAAGCACCAACGACCAACGCAACGCAAAAATAAAAATATATAAGTCTGCTCCCAATACACGCCCCTAATATATTACCACCGCACTAAGTCACCAGCATCCCCGCATAGCACAGACCGAAGCGACGCGAACAACAAAAAGAAACACAAAAAATGATGAAGACCACACCGTCGCTATTACGCTTGCCGTTGTTCATTCTTTATTTATATGAACAAGATACCTCGCTAATTTGCCGCTATTTTCACTATGTTATTCTTTTCTTAATTCTTGCACTGACCTACGCCGTCTTTCCCCTTGCTCTTGTTTCCTAATGAAACAAACATAACTCGCACTATATGCCGCTTTGCCGAAACATAAACCTTATTGCAAATAATTTCCTTTTTTCACTTGGCAATTAAGTATTTATCTGCACTCATTCACATAATATAAATGGAAATTTACTCACAGTTTTTTCTTCTTTTTTCAAGAAATAAAGATGTTTGTTTAAAAATTTAAAAAGTGCTCGCACAGTAAATATAACTCTGAACTATCTCTAGCGCCGATTGATAAACAACTGAACGAGACAAACAAAAACAACCTACGGAGCACACGCAGCTGCTGCTTGTGTTTTTCTCCTCTTTGTTGTCTTCTTCTCGTTCGCCTGCTAGTTTTTCGTGAGTGTATACACTTATGTATTTTGTGTATCCCTCTATATAAAATATAGTACCGCTTGCTGAGAGTAGATATTTCTTTTTATTTCCCCTTGAATAGCAGTAACGCTTTTTCATGTTGGGACTTGCACAAAATATAAAACTATATTGTAAAAGGAACGCATGCACATACTTTACCAATATAAAGCCGCTTGCCGCTGTCGATACATCTTGCTGATATTTACAGCTATATTCTTCTTGCTGATTTTTCTTCCTCGATTCATATACAATAGACTAGGTCTCGCCGTTTTTTATTTCTAATTTCACTAGCCGGAATTTATTTTTAATTTACACAAGCAAAAACGAAACACTCGCGGACTTTATCTATAGGTCACTAGTAACTATCCGGCTCGTTTGGACCAAATCTTTAAACCGAAGTTAAACCTCGCATAGAAATGCGGAAAACCTAACTCGACGTTGAACCGATTCTTATTTTTATAAATAAATAAAACTAAAACAATTTTGTTTGGGAAAAAGCCTTAGCAAAAAAAACCCAATTTATTAAACACCTTTTACGCTCACTTTCCGACTTGCCAACTGGCCATTTACAAAGCTGATTTTAGACTGACAATATTTTTTCTAAGAACGAAGAATGCATGTTCTTTTGTATGCTCTAATACATAATAAGAATATATAATGTTGAAGTGTAGGTTTAGCTGGCGGTTGCTGGCTGTAGTGGTGTTGAAACTCGTACGCTTGCGTTCGATACAGATGTGATACATTGGTACTTATCTTAGTTTAAGGCATGCTTTATTATAATTTGGATGTAAAAAGTATAAATAAGCGGTAAGGTCAAGATGGATTTGTGGCTTAGAATAAAAATGAAATGGACTGGGTCCTACGACCTTGCTCGTATATCCAAACAGTCTTTTTACAAATATTTCCTGTATTTTTAAAATTGAAAATGTACCTGCAAGAAAAGTTTTTTTTTCAAAAATTTAAACACCATTTGAAACTTGATTTTTAAATTTTTTTATTTGAAAATCGTTAAAGCGTTTTTGTTTTAATTTTTTTTTTATATATCATAAAATGTTTTAATTGTAGTTTAAAAATATTTGTGGCATGCCGTTATTTAGAGCTAACTGATATTATGTAGGTATATATATAAAATGATAACTAGTTTTCGAGATATCGAATTTAAAAAAAAACGTAATATTCAAAATAATAGTCAAAAATAAAAACAATGACACTTTTGATTATCAAATATTATTGAGACAGTATAAAACCAAAAATTATTGAAGTCGGTTGGTTAGTTCTTAAAAAAAAACTTAAAAACAAAATTAAGGTTCTATGGAGGGTAACTTTTTGGGGCAATACAAGAATACATTTTTTATGTTGAAAGAAGCCAAATCAAGAAAAAGATTTAAGCGAAAATTTAAAAAAAAACTAACTTTATTGTTTTTGAGAAAATTCGAATTTTCGATTTTGATCAACAAATTTGGATCGGGACATTATGTATGTATATGTTGTTTTTAGGCTTAAAAAATTAATAAAAAAAAGCCTAACGCGAATCGGCTCAAGACCTTTGTTTCTTAATTTGAAGACAACCGACCCAATGTTTTGGGGTGTAGGGGCCAGGACAGGCACACGGACGGAATTAGGGGACCCACTTTTTTCGATTTTTCTACCATCGTGATGTCATGTTTGATTGAAATCTCGATTTGAATTTTTTTAGGAATGCAAAGCTTGCCATATAGTTCCTATATGTCGCAATTAAAAATACTCTTTACCATTTTGAAAAACAAAATTTAATATGGTAAGTCGTTAGCTTTTGTTTTGAAGATAAGAACTTCTTTATAACATTTGTTTAAAAAATTTAACAACCCCTTTTGAATACAAATTTATGTGAAGAAAATAAGCAAACAATTGAAAAATCAAAGGCTATATGTTGGCTATATTTCGGTTTCTCAAGATCATGACAATCCTTCCTAATTGGCAAAGAACACGCCACGGGGCAAACAAAAAAAAAAAGCTGGAATGCGACCCACACTGATAACTTCCCATCATGCTGTTGATTTGTTTTGCTTAAAAGGTTTGTAGGTTTTCGTGTTGGGTTTAAAAACTTGTCAGTTGAATTATTCTTAAGAATTTAAAAATTACCAACAATATTTTTCATACAATGAAATAGTTTGATTTCAAAATCTAGTTTTGTTAAATAGATTTTTAGTCAAAAACTAATTTTTAATAATTTTAGTAGCATTTCTTAAATTTTTTTATTTCTTATATAAACAAATACAAATTGGATAAATGAAATTAATTTGAGAGATATCGAGAACCGTACATCAATTTTTACCAAATTCGCGTACTATTTTTTGTGGATTTAATTTTTTTTTGTGAAAAAACGGACTGTTGTATTTTTATAAAAAAAAAATTGAATATCGAAAAAAATATTTTCTGTGAGATAAAATAATTTTGAAAGCTATTTGAGTCGAAAGTAATTTTTTACAAAGTTTTAGTTTTGTTTTTTTTTTAGGTTTTTATTTTTTGTAAAAAAAAACTGTAAATTCGATTTTTCTCATAAATTTATCGAATGTTGAAAACAATATTTCTTATAAGATCAAATCAGTTTGAAGTTAATATCTCAAAGTTTTGAAAATATAGTTGAGTCGGAAATCAATTTTTACCAACTTTTGGTAATTTTTTTGTAAAAAAATTGGATTTTTCTCAAAATTTTACCATACATACTATATCAAAAACATTATTTTTCGTTGCACAAAATTGTTTTGGAGATAAAATCATTTTTTGTTCGTAAAATTTTTGAGGTGACAAATATTTTTTTTTTCAGTTTTTTTGATTTAAAAAAAACTTTTAATTGGAATTTTTTCCAAAAATATATTTGTTTGGTATCACGTTACAATATATAATATAAAATTTAATTCAAGTCTGTAGCCGTATTGGTTCGTGAGGTATTTAGAGCTAACCAAAATGTTCACCTGTTTTTCAAATTGCTATGGTAAAAAAAAACAACCACTCAATTTTCTTGAGAGCCCTTTCTGCATCTTTCTGCATTATTATCTGTATAACAAAATTTATTTGAAGTCGATATCTCTTTGGGTTTTAACCTATGGACGACGAAAAAAACGTCGCGAACGCACGGACGGAAAATCTTGAAACGTCGAGAAATGTCAAAATTTTCAATTCGACATATCCGACCGATTACAATAACTTCCTATGGGAAGTTAATAAAGCAGTGTTCGAAATATTTTGAGTGTTTTCTTGTTAAACGTTTGAATCTCCGATAGCTGGGAAAAACTGTACGCTGAGGTTTAAACGTCTGATTAATATCTGTATATTTTGGACTTTTCACTGTTTTTCTTTTTTAGCCCAGAAAAGAGTACTGAACAAAGTCCGAGCATATCTGAACATCCTCCTAACAAAGTGAGCTCTGAGCACTGTCACTTAGCTGTCACTATTTGACATTTGCCGATTTACTTGTCATTTTCTTCAACAAAAACAAAAAATAAGATTTAAAACTTTAATTAACTTTAATTCAAATGGAAAAACTAATTATAATCAAACAGCATTTAACTCGGGCTGTTCAGTTATTTTATTCTGAGCTTATAGAGCGCGCTCTGAATAAGCTTATCACTAAAAAGAAACGCAAGCTATGAACGTGCAGATATAAATAAGAAATTTTTTGTTTGACAGTTCAGGCTCTGTCAATTACGTGAACTTATCATGCGTTCATATTGACGTATAAAGATCGGTTTGTTAAAAATAACAAACTTTGAATCTGTTACCAAAAATGTGGTCGCAAGACTTCAATTATTTAAGAAATTGTTGTTAACAATTGAAACACATTTTTGTCTCGTGTGAGGTTCCAATCTTACTTATTCTAAATTGTTGCTGTCTTTTGTTGTGTATTTGTTTTAGGGTTGCCAACTCGTTACTCATGCAATCATTTAAGAACATATAGGTCAACCGTATATTGTATTAAATTGCTTTAAAACTTAATGCGAATAGTGCATGAATTGGTCAACATAAACTAAAGGTAAAAAGAACAATATATTTATTTTTCATTTCAGGATCCATTTTTACGCTTCTATTGACCTCGTGAATAAAGATTTACTTTTCTTTTTTAATCTTGATGCATTTTTTAAAGAGATTTATACTCAAAGTCCATTCAAAAGATACCTTTTAAAAATGTTCCATCTGGCTCTTATAAATCTTTTACAATGTAAAAATTGTAAATCACCCAAAACAGAAAAAAAACAATCAGAAAGAAAAATCCCTCTAAGAAACTTAAAAACTCTCTTCTTGCAAAGCATACATACATATATACGAGCAGAAAAGTAAGGTAAGGTAAGGTATAGAAAAGGTAACATATTTCAAACACTATCTGTAACACACGTCCTAATTCAGTTATTATCGCCGACTTGCTTACGAGGCAAGAGACCCAGAAAAGACCATAAAATGGACTTGGAAAATTTTACAAGAAACTTTCCAAAGAAATTTATAGCTTCATGCTACCTCCTTCTACTTTTCATACATATACAATACATGTACAAAAGAAAAGATATTATAGTATATATTATATTATTCTTTAAAATTCCCTTTTCCCTGCTAAAGAAAAGGACCATTTTCTTCCATTCAAAAAATGTATATACGAGATATGTAAAGCTCTATCACCTATACACATAGTAGAAATCTAAATCTTAGACAAAAATTCATAAAAGTATATATTCCAGGCAAGTGCCTCAAGCAAATCGTCCATTTAACAACTTTAAGAACCTGCTACTCTTCCATGCAGTCGAGTCCGTCTTATGGGTACCTATACGTGTAGAATATATGTATATGCATTCTTCTTCCTATATAAACTACAATTAACTGAATTTATTGTCCCTGTTCATCGGAGTGCACGTCTGTGGCAGATTAAGTTCTTCATTCAGGATGTGTCTTACAGCTTACAAACCTTACATCATGATCCTTGCTGTTTCTGCATGTATACTGTACGATGTACAGAGACATATATTCCCAATGCATGTCTTGCCGGGGATATCTAAAATTCTGACCAGTGCATTGTACCGACCGGAGATGTGATAATCCGTCCGACTCTAACCCACCTCCACCTCCACCTTCACATCACACATACAGAACTTTAACAGCTCATAAATATATAAGCTGCTATACTCGTGGGTATATATGAAGAAGGACCCCCAAAGTCCAACGAAACTCGCCTTCGGCAATTCTGCTGCTGCTGTATGACAAAAACGAATTTATTAATGACATCCTGGCCATAACGGCATCCGGTGAAATTTATGAGAGATCACATAAATCACACGTTTAGCATAGTTTTTGGGAAAGTCGCAGAAGGTATGTTTCGAGGTTTGGGCACTAGCATTTGGTCTTGCACTTTCGAATCGTATCGCAGTAATATTTAGACGCAAGGATGCAACCACAAAACTGCATTTCGTCATGCGTGCGTGGTGGATTTGCATTGGAAGAAAAGTCATTTAAGGCACGGGACTAGGAATGGGAACTAGGGAAAGGGAGGCAAGTCTAAACCTAACCTGCGGAAAACCAACCATATATACCAGAGAGGCATAGAATAGTCAAATTAATAGTATTCAGGAATGTTTAACGGAATGCACTCTCCTCAAGCATGTAGTAGCTAAGTAATGTATCCCCTATTGTTTTAGGTTGTTATGGGGAAATGTTTATCGGTTACTTTTACTTGCAAATTTAAATGCATGCCTATTACTGGATAAAGTCGCCTCAAAAAATTAACAGACTGATTTTTACTGAACATATGATATTTTTTAAGATTGAGCTTTCAGTAAGAATTCTATTTCTGTCAGCCATTCCAGTTTGAATAAATTTGTAGAACTTTTGCCAACCATCGGCCCCGTTCAAAGTTTGACTTACTTCATTCGCATCAAAAAGTTAGTCTCAAAAATGTCTCAAAGTATCTTCTCTCTAACTTGCAGAATGGAAGATACAATTTTGTTGAAATACATGGTGTTGAAATAGTTTGATTCTCCTAAGTAAAAATGATGGTTTGGCCTGGTTTGGCTACGCCCCTTTATATTTTTGATCCAATTGTTAGACCATGCAAATAAAAATAAATTGGGTGGCGCAACAGTCTGTTGAGAACTATGGCCTAGCGACTCACAAATCTCAACCACTCCTGTGTGCGAGTAATGTTGTCAGGGATCGAGGGGACCTACAGTTTTTCAAACCGAATCCGAACGGCTAAATTGAGAAAGCACTTTTCATGACAAGAATTATTCTTGGATAATTTGTCAGTTCTTTGCAAGAGACAGTACCCGTGAAAAAAATTTTAGATCGCATAGGCAGGGATCGAACCCAAGACCTTTGGCATGACAGCCCAACGCACTAACCATTATGTCACTGGTATTACAGACCATGCAAAGGCTATGTTAAAATTCAGTTGGATTGTTCATATCCAATTAAATAGATCCATCAAGCGAATTAGAGAACTGGTCAAAGAATGAACCATTGATTGAGCTGGTTTACGATGAGAAATTTTAACACCCTGTTGATCAGTCTAAGAGGGTTCATTTGAAGAATTTTTATCATCTATTCAAAATGTATTTTCATTGAGTCAATGAACATGGGTGCTACTCCTGTCTCGATATAAAGCAAATAATTCGGTTTTGTGGAAGGGAGAGCGAAAACTTGCTTTAGAAAGAATAGAAGTAACTTTACAACATCGCAAACGTAGCCTTGGCATCCTTCAGTTTTGATTTAATGTGTTTTTTCATTCACAGGTTATTGTCACATACTTGTTATGGTCACACCAGATACTTAAATTCTTCAACTAATTTTATTTCCTGTCTTTGGTACTTGCATTTTGCATGACCTTTTCTAAAGATCATTGTGTTTGATTTATTAAGTTTGACTGATAAATTCCAGGTGTGTCGCAGTATTTTTCTAACTTTTCAATTATGACTTAAAAAAGGTTCTTGATATTTCGATAAAATATCAATAGACCAAATATATTTTCTTCCGCAATGGACAGGGACACACCTCCTCCCACGTGTTCTACTAAATCTTCGATAAACAAAGTAGAAAAAAGAGTATTCTATGTTCATATTCGCTTTAAACTTATTGAATATCTGAAAACTCCAGATAGGCTTTCTAAGGGCCCTTTCACACCAAACGAATCCGAATCAATCAGAATCACTCCGAATCAAGTTGAATCTGATTGACCAAGATTCGGCTTCAAGCGCTCCGTTTAAATGTGAAGGGATTCTTTTCCCGCCTTCAGACCGGACGAATCTGGTTCAATCAGGTTTGATTCGAGGTCGCACTTGATTCAACCTGTCAGATTCCTCGTCCGGTCAGTCTTGAATTAATAACCATACCAGATGGACGTGGAGTTATTAATTTTAGAAGTTAAAGAAAATAGTGCGATTTATGACGCCAGTGAAACAAAAACAAGATGAAAGCATTTTTATAGATTCAGGTTGATTCAGCTGGTGTGAAAGAGTGGAGATGACGAATCAGATTCAACTTGATTCGGAGTGATTCTGATTGATTCGGATTCGTTTGGTGTGAAAGGGCCCTAAAGGGTGATTTATTAAAAGCTATAAAAAAGTTTAAAAAAAACACATACAATTCAAAAAAATACATAAAATCTTTATTTGAATCGATAGTACGGACCATATAATTTAATGTTTGAAGATTATTTCATGCAAATGTTGACCTTAACTGCTCCTCAAATGCAAGGGCGGATCCAGAATTTTCATCAGGGGGGGTCACAAACTTAGATGAGTTTTCACACACAGATGTTAACAAAATTTAATAATTGCTAAAATGACAACTTTAGTTATCAAATTATTTAGAACACTGTTGTCCAGCAAGGTATGGTCTAACTATTTAATTTGGATGACTCATATGAAAGCATTCCAAGATTCCAACTATGTATTTATTATGTTTTTCACTTAGCCATTAGTTTAACAAAAGTGTCACTTGATTTTTTTGGGCCATTTGTATTATCGAAATTCGTGTTTGAATCTCAGTTCTAGAGCATCCAAAGCAAATTCACTTCAAAAGTAGATTTATTTAATTTTTTAAGATCTTTTGTATTCAACAGAAAACCAATTTTGAAAAAAATGAAAGGCACGACTGGGTCGCTAGAACTTGATAATTTGTTCAAAAAAAAAAAAAAAAATAAATTAGGTGGCGCAACAGTCCGTAGAGAACCAGGGCCTAGTGACTTACAACTCTCAACCATTCCTGTGTGCGAGTAATGTTGTCAGGGATGGAGGGGACCTACAATTTATATGCCGAATCCAAACGGCTAATTTGAGAAAGCACTTTTTCATGACAAGAATTACTCTTGGAGAATTTGTCAATTCCTCGCAAGAGACAGTAAACGTAAAAACTTTTTTTTTTTTTTTTTTGCCACCTTACACAGGCACAGGGATTGAGCCCAAGACCTCTCGCATGACAGTCCAACGCACTAACCATCATGCCACGGGTACTACAATTTCTTCCAAAAAAAAAAAAAAAAAAAAAAAAAAAAAAAAAAAAAATATTTCCTATATTTTAAGATTTAAAAATGTACCTGCAAAATAAGTTTTTCTCAAAAATTTAAATGCCATTTTATTTGTCAAAAAATCTAGATTAACCTATTTTTTTTCGAAAATCATTTTAAATTTTGTCTTAAAAATATTTTTGGAATAAGCACTAAATAAAGAGCTTATAAATGTATGAACATTTTACATTTAAATTTCGTCAAAAAATGTTGTCCCATTTCTGAGATATCTAAAGGGTGTCCCAAAATTAACGCAAGATTTGAAGAAGAATTTGCCGCCATTTGTGCAGTGAAGTGTTGGCAACCCTGAAAAAAAGCAATTTGACAGCTAATAGTATAGGGTTATTAAAAATGGAGCGTTACACGAGAGAACACGAGAGATCAAGAGAGAAGAGAGTTTGTTGAATGGATTATTGAACATCAACAAATGGACCCTGATTTTTCGAGCAAAATCATCCTAAGCTATGAAGCACATTTTCATCTTGATGGCTTTGTCAATCGCCAAAATTGCCGCATGTGATTGTCGAAAAACAAGTGCATCCACAACGCGTGACTGTATGGTGTGGATTTTGGGCTGGAGGCATAATTGGGCCATATTTTTTTGAAAATGATGCTGGTCAAGCAGTGACTGTTACTTCTGCTCGATATCGCGACATGATTACACAGTTCTTTCTGCCAAAATTGGATGATATTGATGTGTCCAATATGTGGTTTCAACAAGACGGTGCCACATGTCATACAGCCCGTGAAACAATTCAATTACTGCATGAGACATTTCCAGGTCGTGTACACTCTCGTTTCGGTGATCAAAATTGGCCTCCTAGATCGTGTGATTTAACACCATTAGACTTCTTTTTAAGGGGTTATTTGAAATCACAAGTCTATGTCAACAAGCCCACAACCACCCGTGCATTAAAGGAGGAGATTCAACGCTGCATCAACGAAATTCAGCCACATTTATGCAGAATGGTCATGGAAAATTTCAACAAAAGAGTGCGCATGTGCATGCAAAGCCGTGGAGGCCATTTGTCCGATGTGTTATTCCATACATAACCCTATCCTATGTACTTTACGAGTCAATAAAAATATAACTATCAAAAGACTAAAAACGGCGTTTTCTATTTAATTCAAATCTTGCGTTAATTTTGGGACACCCTTTACATATATAAATATAAATATAAATAAAAAAAATTACAGTTTTGATCATAAAAAATCATCATCAATTTGATCATTTACAAGGGCTTGCACAGAAAGAGAAGAATTTTGAAATCGGTCCATTAGTTCTTGAGAAAACTTAAAAACAAAATAAAGGAATTTTGAGGGGTACCCTTCTGGAGCAATACGAAAATATGTTTTTCTTGTAGAAAGAAGCCAAATTAAGAACACAAAATTTAGAGAAAGTTTTAGAAAAATCACATGTTTGAACCAACAAATTTGTATGGGGACTGCTGTTATTTTTCGTATTAATAAAATGAAAAAAAAAAAACGCCTTACACTAATCGGGTGAAAATCTTAATTTCAATCAACACAATTGTTTGGTCTGTAGGGGCCAGAAAAGACAGACGGAAGGAATCGGGGTACCCATTTTTTTTAGAGATCTCTACCGTCGTAATGTCATATTTGATTAAAAGCTCTAGTTTGAAATTGTTTACTTATGCAAAACTTGCTATATAATTCCTATATGTCGCAAGTGAAAATCACTTCAATAATCACTATGTGTGTCAAAAAAATTTAATAATAAAATTGAATGCTAGTAAGGAATTTAAAGGCAACTTAATATAAAATTGATGATTTCTTATGCAAGGTTCTTCTTAAGAACCTGAATATTTGCTCTTTTTCTTAGAAACAATTTTTATGAAAATAATTTAAAGCCATGACTAAATTTTTTTCAAATTCTAAATTGAGTTGGGGGTCATGAACCGCATCAAACTGTGACTTTTTCTAGATGCATTGGTAGCTCTTGCAATGCTTCTGGCTAATATTTACTCAAAAATCGACAATTCTGCTTATTTACGTACCCATTGAGTAGCTTCAGTGGGTCGATGAACTTTCTTAACAAAACACACATTTTGATAATAGAATTCAATAATTTGCAAGCGCTGTTCGTTTGTAAGACGATTCATGCTTAAATTATAGACCAAACTGAAGATGTTTGACAGTGAAACAAATCACGAAACGTGCGTCAGCTGTTTTAATCAGTGTTGCCAAAAAGATAATAAAAAATCACCCTTTAGAATATTTATCATTTTATGGGATATGCCAATATTTAAAAAATAATGCCTCTTTATCTACACTGTCAAAATTTGGTTTAAAGTCTATGAAAAAGGTAGAAATATTCTTAAGTAGAAACACCTTTCCTGTTGTTGAGTATCCTGGCCCCAGAATCCAGCTTGGAGATCACTCAGTTTTGACTTCTCGCTAACCCAAGTTTTACGTCTACCAAATATTGCAAAAACCATTATACCTTTATAGAGAAACCTTGAAGCTCTGCATTCAGTTTTTGTTTTTCAGTGACAGCAAAATATTGCCTTAAATAAGACGACTTGTCAGCTTTAATCCACCTTTCAAAATTAAAAAAGAGGATCTTGTCAATGACAAAGCTTCTATTGTAGACTCCTTTCTTTTTAAACACAGTGATTTAAACTTTTTGTTAGACTCTACGTACATATCATCATTGTTTAAAGATGCTGTTGTTAGCTAAATTTTACTTGTGGTAAGCTTTTTTTATTTAAAACACCGAGCTTTTTATCCGAACAGCGATAAGGTGGGGTTTCTTTTGGCAAAGATGGTTTCAAATTTAAATTTGAGAATTTGTATGGTAATGCTGAAAAGAGAAGATGAAAACAAGCTTGATAGAAGATTCTCTCAACACTTAGGAGAAAACACAACAAATGGACTAGTTGAAGAAGCTGTAAAAAATTTTAATAATTTAGAAATTATAACTCCTTCTTATTTCTTTGTGAAAGACAATGACATTAAAAATATTGTTAAAACATTAAAAGTAAGGAAAGTAGGTGGTATTGATAATATTAAAAACATTTATCTTAAAAATTTACCTCCGATCGGTTATGCACATCTTACAATACAATCATAATTAACGCTTGCCTCAAACAGCAATACTTTCCAAATTCTTGGAAAGAAGCTAAAGTTATACCCATCATCAAAGCAGGTAAACCTTTAGAAAGTCCCCAAAGTTACAGGCCAATTAGCCTTTTAAGTAGTGTAAGTAAAATCCTAGAAAAAGTCTTTAAACAAAAAATAGGAAAGTTTATCTGTGATAAAGAAATTTTACCAGCCCAGCAATTTGGATTTAGACAATTTCACAGCACCTCTCATCAATTTAAGAGAATCTGCGAAATTGTCAAAAGAAATTGATCTTTAGATAGATCTAGTGGAATGATCATTTTACACATTGAAAAAGCGTTTAATTCGATCTGGCACCTTAGTTTACAAATTGTTACATTATAAATTTCCACCTCACTTGAGTAAAATTGTTCAAAGTTTTCTGTCTAAACGTCGTTTTAAAGTGCATGTAAATTGTGGTGTTTCTAGTTTGTTTGAGTTCAATTTTGGTGTTCCCCAGGGTTCTGTACTTGGGCCAATCTTATACAACATTTATACTTCAGATTTTCCGCATCTTGAAGATTGTGAATCAGCAATATTTGCTGATGAAACAGCAATACTATCATCGCATAAGTTCAGTCTCAATATTGAGACAAATCTCAAAAATGCAATTGAAGTATTGGAACGTTATTATAACAAATGGAAAATTAAGCTTAACTTGGAAAAAATGCAAGCGATCTTTTTTTCAAGAAAAAGAAAAGCTTGCTATCTTCCTAGTAATCAGCTGCAAATCAGTGGTATAAATGTTGATTGGACAAAATCAGTTAGATATCTTGGTGTACACCTTGATTCTAAGTTAACGTTTCAGGAACATATAAATAAAACACTGAAAAAAATAAATGTAGCCATAAAAATGCTTTACCCATTTATTCATAGAAAGTCTCTGTTATCAAATAAAAATAAAATAATACTGCACAAAGTAATTTTTCAATCTATCTTTCTGTATGGATGTCCCGTTTGGGGAGATTGTGCAAAATGCCACACACAAAAGGTACAAATCTCGCAAAACAAGATTTTAAAAATGATGTTGAACCTACCATGGCATTATTCAACACAAGAACTTCATAATAGAGCAGGTGTTGAATTGATTTACGAAAGAATTCAAAGATTAAATGAGCGATTTATGTTAAAATGTAGTTTTGCTGAAAATTGTCTCATTAGTGAATACTGTTTATAAAAATATTTTTTTTTCTGAATTTGTACATATTTGTATCATTTAATGTTACATATTTTGCTTGTAATTATATCGGTTGATTTTTTTGAGGTTAGGATTTGCATGCATTAGTATTTGACAGATAACGCGGGATTTCAGACATTTCATCATGAATAGACTTACTAACGAGCAACGCTTGTAAATCATTGAATTTTATTACCAAAATCAGTGTTCGGTTCGAAATTTGTTTCGCGCTTTTTTATCGACAAATTTTGTTCAGCGATGAGGCTCATTTCTGGTTGAATGGCTACGTAAATAAGCAAAATTGCCGCATTTGTAGTGAAGAGCAACCAGAAGCCATTCAAGAACTGCCCATGCATCCCGAAAAATGCACTGTTTGGTGTGGTTTGTACGCTGGTGGAATCATTGGACCGTATTTTTTCAAAGATGCTGTTGGACGCAACGTTACGGTGAATGGCGATCGCTATCGTTCAATGCTAACAAACTTTTTGTTGCCAAAAATGGAAGAACTGAACTTGGTTGACATGTGGTTTCAACAAGATGGCGCTACATGCCACACAGCTCGCGATTCTATGGCCATTTTGAGGGAAAACTTCGGAGAACAATTCATCTCAAGGAATGGACCGGTAAGTTGGCCACCAAGATCATGCGATTTGACGCCTTTAGACTATTTTTTGTGGGGCTACGTCAAGTCTAAAGTCTACACAAATAAGCCAGCAACTATTCCAGCTTTGGAAGACAACATTTCTGAAGAAATTCGGGCTATTCCGGCCGAAATGCTCGAAAAAGTTACCCAAAATTGGACTTTCCGAATGGACCACCTAAGACGCAGCCGCGGTCAACATTTAAATGAAATTATCTTCAAAAAGTAAATGTCATGAACCAATCTAACGTTTCAAATAAAGAATCGATGAGATTTTGTAAATTTTATGTGTTTTTTTTTAAAAAAAGTTCTCAAGCTCTTAAAAAATCAACCATTATATATATTTTTTTTATTTTTCTTACATGTTAATTATTTATTTTTTTTATTTTATTTTTTTTTTGTAATTTATTGTTTATTTATTTATTTATTAATCTAATTGTTTATTTATTTACGTGTTTATTTATGTATGTATATATTTTTTGTAATATTTGTATATTTATTTATTTATTAATTTATTTTTATTTAGTTATGTATATATTTTTTTGGAATTATTATTTGTTTATTTATTTCAATTATATTTTTGTTCATTTTTTTATTTATTTATTTATTTATTTATTTATTCACTTATTTATTCATTCATCTATTTATTTATTTATTTAATTATTTTTCTATTTATTTATTAATATATTTATACACTATTTATTTATTTATTTATTTATTTTTTAATACAAATGTTTAATCATCTAGTCATTTTAATTTGAAGTTTTCTTTTTTTATATATAAAAAATAAATAAAAAACAAAAAAAATCATAAAAAGAAAAAAAATTACATAGAAATATATAAAATATAAAAAAAAAACGTTAAAATACAATTTGATATATATATATTTTTTTAAATTTAAATGAAGGTTTTTTCTTTCGTGTTTTCCTTCAAACTCTCTGTTATTATGTAAATAAATATTGTAAAAAAAATAATGTTTCAGTAGAAAGATATTATATATCAAATCTCTGTATGTAAAATGTGCGGTGGCAATCCTTGAAAAAAAATTATAACGAAATAAAGAAATCAATCAGAATAAGATTCGAAAATTATGACAAACATTCGAATTAGAGGTTTCATTTTTGTAGAAGGGCTCTTCAACAATCATTCCGATTTCCCGAGCCCAATAGAAGATGATTTTTATATAAAATTCCGGCAAATTAGAAAAGATAAGACATTGCTTTCTAAATTCATAACTCCAAAGATCGACAAGGAAAAAAACTGTTTTGTCGTCAAAACTCTACCGGCTACATCACCAATATTTGCAGTTATTCAACGCAGATTTTTTTGATTCTTCAAATAACTTAATTGTCCCAAAAGCTCATACTCGTATTTGTTGTCTACAATTTGCACCTATTGCTAGTCGAAAAGGTACAAGAGTACAACATTTTTAGCATTTTAAGAGTGAATTCCAACAATTTTAATTTGTTTTTAAAGCCATTTTTAGTAATAACCAGTAATAGGATTTTACTAACTTTGCCTTTTTATTTTTGGTCAAACGGAAGATGAAATTGACTTTCGACAAACATGTTTTAAGCCCTAGTGATTTCAAATATACATTATGTATTTTTATACCATAATATCTTTTTTTTGCCTTTCTTCGCCATTGTTGCCTTTTTTGTTTTTTTATTTAATTTTGTTAAGAAATATCTAATAATTGGTTTAGCATTAAAAGAAATGCGAATATTTTCGCATACCGTTGAGAATCTTTAGTTATAAACCCAGCTTTTTTTTTATAATTAGCGAACACCAAAAGGGTTTTGTATGACTTTAATATGCCAAAGACACAGTGTGAGCATTAGGAAAAGAGGGAAGGGTTGGATAGGAGGTGTCAGTGTACATTGATTTTAAATTTCTGAACATTGCAATGACAGGGAAAGATAGAGCGTGGCAAGGCGTTTCACATTCGCGTAGTACGGCTAAACAAATAATCTCTGTACTTCATAGTATGGCCGAAGTTGGGCTCAAGGGTACACTGCTGGGCATTCCTAGAAGCGCGGGTATTACGGTTAAATTGTTTAAGGGGAGGAATGCAACTGTCTATTTCACTAGAGCATAGTCCGTTAAAATAACGGTAAAAAAGGGTGATGTTCGAGTGACGTAAACGAGTTGGTCATTTTAAAAGCTCTTTTTTGAATACTGTCCAAGAGGCTTAAATAAATTACTGGAGCACCAGCCCAGAGATAAGAGTTATATTCAAGTTTCGGACGTATATAGGTTCTGTAGATTGTAGCCAGATCAGACGGAGAGAAAAATGTCTTGCAACGTCTCAAAAAACCTAGACATCTTGCGGCATTTTTGGCAACATCGCGTATGTGATCGCTCCACAAAAGGTGGTTGCTGATGCACATTCCGAGGATGTCGAGATTTTCCGTTTCGTTGATGCAAGTGCCACTCATAGATAGTGGCAAAGAGGGTTTATCTCGCTTTAACGATGCAAGACAGCATTGCGTTTTCGAAGCATTAAATTCCACACGATTTTTTATTCCCCATTGTACAATGCTGTGTAGGTCGGAATTTAATGAGCTAATCATATTTTGCCGTTGCAGTTCCACATCCGAAGAGGAGGGTTGTGAGTCTGGAAACGAATATAAAAAGCTAAGAGGGCTATCGTCAGCGAAACAATGTATTGGATTAGAAGCTGCAGACAAGAGATCATTTATAAAAATGAGGAAGAGAGTCGGAGGCAAAACGGAGCCCTGGGTCAGACTTGAATCCGTGCAAAACAACTTGTATTGAACGGTTCGAAATAAAATTTCTAATCCAACGAAGATTGACGATTCGATGTAATTGTTGTGGCCCGATGAGCTTAAGAGAGAAATGGTTTTGTTGTTCGTAACAGCAGCGTCTGTTATGACCGTATAAATGAAGAAGAATGGCAAAACTCTGCAAGGGTTGTTTTCGAAAATGGTTCACGTAACTTGCGTCGCTCCCGGTGACTGCGTATGCTTTCGCAAACTATACGCAGTCACTACTCAAAAGTTGACTCCTTCCTGTCGAACTTGAAAAAAGTATTTCTGAAGAGTCCATCTCGTATTGCTATTTTTAAGGATATGGAACCTGAATTGCCACTGCCACCTCAATCTGTAAGTTTTTTTGAAAGTGAATTTGAAGTCGTGTTTTTGAATTTATATTTAAACTAGGTTTTAACTCGCTGAGGTACTTGGTTAGAGGCAGCAGCATATTATGCGGACTATTTTACTCGGATCAAAAAAATCGTCAGCGTTCTTGAAGATGAAAAAAAAAATTGATTAAAGATGAAGAACTGCAAGTGCAGCTGGCGTACATTACAGTTAATTTTGGATCCGAAAAAAACATATTTTCAAAGACCTACAAAAAACAGGTATATTTGAGATTCTGTACCTACTTATAATTTAAGCTAACAATATTTTCATCAAGAAACATCAATGAATGGTGAAGTGCTGCCTGTTTTGAAAGACATTGAAGAAAATTAAAAAAAAAAAAGCAAAAGGGCCTATTGCAGAGGAAGTCTTGAAGAAGTTTACTGCCGTTTTCAATTGAAACACAGGGCTAAAAACGCTTGAGCAGCGTTACCACTTCTCAAAAAAAAGTGGAAGTAGATTTTAGGAAAAAAGTGGAGCAGATTGAGAGAAAATGGAAGTAGATTTCAAAAATTTACTTTTCCATATTATTCTACATATTTTTAAATTACATTATTTCAATAAAAAAATTTAAAAAAAACCAGAATTATTTAAGCCTTCATATCATATAATTCAATATGTTAATGTAACATTTCTTAAATTAATTCTTGGTTGTTGGAAACGAAAACGCAAAGATTGGGCTCGTGTTGGTCAAATGAAATGACTAGGATGTTTTGATTGCAAAGGACGAGTTCTACAAGAAATAGTTGTTGTAATCGTAATACAATTTCAGTACATCAACAAACCTTTTATCTTTGTTTTTGGACAACTTGAAAATATCTTTTCATATTGAAAACAAACAATCAAATCCAAAATAACACTAGAGCACAACTTTACACAAATAACAATAACAAACAAAAAAGAAATAAAATGCACGACTGGTTCGCATGAACTCGCTCATGTATATAAATAGTCTGTTTAAAACTATTTCCTGTATTTTAAGAATTAAAATGCACCTGCAAAATAGTTTGTTTTCGAAAATGTAAAAGCTATTTGATTTCTCAAAAAAATCTTAATTCCTTAAAATTGTATATTTGAAAATCGTTTTTGAATTTTAGTTTAAAAATATTTTTGGTATATAGTTTTGAACTTTTGATTAGACGTCTTTTTTCAATTTTCAATTTCAATTTTGTAAAAAATGATGACCCGTTTTCAAGATATCAAATTTCGAAAAAATATGTGTTTTTAGATTAAAAATAAAAACAATGACATTTTTGGCAGAAAAAAAATAGTTTAGTTTGAAAACTTAAAAAAAATATAACGGTTCTATTTTGGGTACCCTTCTGGAGCAATACAAACATATTTTTTTATATTGAGAGTAGCCAAGGTTAGGTTAGGTTAGGTTATAGTGGCTGTCCAAGATGGAAACGGACACACTTAGGCCAGTTTAATGGCCCATTGTGATACCACATGAATCTTGAGGTTACTTCCTAAGCTCAATGCAACCAGTTTGAGTCTCTTACGAAACGTATGCCGATATGATTTAGATCGTTTAGATCGTTAAAGAAGAATTCTCCTAGGTAATTCTTGCGTTTTCGAGCCAGAGCAGGGCATGTGCAGAGAAGATGAAGAATTGTTTCTTCCTCTTCCTCGTCCATACAGCTTTTGCAGAAATCATTTGAGAATACGCCTAATCTCGTGGCGTGCTTTCCTATTAGACAGTGTCCGGTTATGACACCTATTATCGAGCTTATATGCGATCTGCTTAGAGAGAGCAAGCACCTTGAACGTTTTAAATCCAGTGTTGGCCAGATGTTTTTTGTGACTTGACACGTGGTGATGTTGTTCCACCTGGTGCCTGTTCTTCTCACAGCGTCTACAAGTAGCGATTGGTATGCCAGTACGTGCCAAACGTAGTAGGATGAGCTGTACTGTACCGTTCCTGGCGAGTTCATCTGCCTTACAGTTACCTGGAATGTCTCTATGGCCCGGCACCCAGCAAAGGTGAATATTAAACTGTTGTGCCATCTCCATTAGAGATGATCGACAGTTATGGACTATTATAGAGTTTGTAGAGACAGAATCCAAAGATTTGATAGCGGCCTGGCTATCTGAGAAAATACGGATATCAGATGTTGATATCACGTTTTCTTTAAGAAGGACAAGACTTCTTTTATCGCCAAAGGGAAGGCGGAATGAGAGACTTAATTTCAGGCGTTCAGAGTACACACCTCCACCAACCCCTTCTTTTGTTTTTGACCCATCTGTATAGAAAGAGAGTAGCCAAACTAAGAATACAAATTTTAGCAAGAATTTAAAACATTTATCGGTTTGTTTTTTAAAAAAATTCGAATTATCGATTTTTGACCGTACAAATTTGTATTGGGACTACTGTTATTTTTAGTTTGAAAAAAAAAAACAGGAAAGACATACAGACAAACCGATAAAATCGGGGGACCCACTTTTTTCGACTTCTATACCATCGTAATGTCATGTTTGATTAAAATCTCGAGTTTAAATTTGTTTAAGAATGCAAAACAAGCCATACAGGTCCTATATGTCGAAAGTAGAAATGACTCTAGAAAATTTTGAGAATACATACAAGAGTGACAAGGAGAAAAAAGGAATAGGTTCAGTCTATTTTTATTAAAATTGAAGTAGGTAGAAACACAGATTTTAAAAATGAAGTAGATTTCAATATTTTGATGATGGTGCGAAGTAGGAAGTAGATTTTAATTTTATTTGAAAAAAAGAAGTAGATCTACTTCAATTGAAGTAAAGTGGTAACGCTGCGCTTGAGCAGATAAATTCTGTAATAAACGGCGACGTGGATTCTTAACTTCCAGGAAACATTGAAGTGAATAATGTTGAAAATTTTAGATGGGCTCCACTCGTTTTAGCTGAAGTTAAGAGATCATTTAGCTCCTTCACAGCCCTTCTAAGGGACAACCTAAGAAGATTGCTACCTGAGAACTTTAAAAAACTCTTGGTAGACCAATGCTACTATAATTTAATGTATTTTTGTTTATATTCCTAGTATTTTTAAATAAATGCCTTTTCTTTGCCTTTTTAATTGTTTTGTTTTGCCTTTTTTTATTTTTTTAGTTTAACAATATCCTAACCCTGGTAATAACGTAGTTTTATTTGTCAAATGTCAAAAGATGTCAAAGTCTATAAAGTGATAGCTGTCCAAATGGCGGGCTATTAAAACTGAAAGCTCTTTTTGCAAAAACCCTTAAAAATTTGTTAAAACTTGAGAAGGTGTAAGATGTTATATTGAAGTTAAGTAATAGTTTAAATTTGTGCATGTAATATGGAGCACTGAGGCGTATACGTACTTTTTTCCTTATCTTATTGCAAGAACATCATTACTTTTGAAGCATACTGTTGTTGTACCGCATTGACGAATTTATTAATTCATAAAAACGAAATTTCTGCATATATATGTACATACATATGTACTCGTATATGTATGTAAGTATCCTTGTGGCTTTCTCAACGTTTTGCAGAGTTTTCAAATGCTTACATTATCCAACCAACAACGAAATTCACACCAATCGGAAATGAAGTAATAAAACTGCTACTAGCATCTGTGATGCCGATATGGTGCTCTGCTCCTATACTCTGGCCAAACTTACATCACAGCTTTTGAATAAATATTATGTATGCCTGCAAATTGAAAAGAGAACCCTCGTTCCTCTAAATGTTCTATGTTATGTTTGTACGTGTATGTTTAAGGACGAAGCAAAGGACCAAACCAAAACGCATTTGATTCTTATGCCCAATTCGAAAATTGAGATGTCCGCATGCAGAAGATTAACTGTGAATATTAATATGCCTCCTACCCTTTGTATATTTAGTTAGAAGCCCAGATATGAAGATGAAAACCTTACATTTGCCAAGTGATTAGAACGCATGTGCTTAAAGTCAGAAAGTGTGTGCGTGGGAGAAAGGGGGAGAAGAAGAATGAAAAGGAGTCTTTAAACATTGTTCTCTGTGGTCAGTCGAAGGATATGAGAGGACAGACAATCACCATCACCATCAACCTATAAAATAGCACTTTGAATTCCTCGTCGGTATAAATTGTGGGTTTGGAAAATAATTCCGAAACCGAGAAATGGATCGATAATAATTGTTGCAGTGCGTGTGCCTTCAAGAGGATATGTCCTTCTCGCCATACAACATAACGCATAAGTACTTATATACACACTTGTCGCTATGTTGATAAGGACGAGGATGAGTATGAGAGGATGTCATCTCTCGTTGTCACGTTTAATGAACACACAATATATACGACAAGCACGTATGCAATGCATAGCATATAGAGGGCGTTGCACAAGTGACAATGATGACCATGATGGCTTCAAGCAGCAGCAGCAGCATCATCCAGACTTTAGGCTATATACTTTGATATACACGTGTATGTACATATGTATATAATATGTTGTATTACACTGATGTCCATCCATGTCTATGTCCTGCCCTGTCCTAAGTTATATTATGCTTAATTATTCATACGAAGCGGATGTGATGTGTTATTTTAATCAGGGCACAACTTGATGATTGTTGTAATAATAATTGATTGCAATTGTTGCGGGGTGATTATATGAAAGGATATACTGTTATTTATTTAGATCATAATCATTAAAAAAATATATACAGCATACTTACTTAATACTTATGTACATAATTAAATGAAGGACTCTTAAGAAGACGCTTGGTAAAATAATTCAAGACAATTAAGATATTATTCCAAAGAATATGGAATGTTTTTAGAAACTACCATTAAAGACTTCCAATTACAAACATTTGTGTAGAATTTGTTTAAATTGCTTGATATTAAATTTAATTATTATTTTGCAAAAAGATTCAAAGTATACCTACTGTTAATGGAATTTATGGACACACTTATTAAGAAATTAAATTTAATAAAAGGTACTCGTATTGTACAATTTTATTGTGATATTCATAGTTTCTACTTATGTACTGGTAGGCCATCTAGTGGTTTCTTTTTCAATCACGTGTCATTTTGACAATGACAGATGTTTAAGGTGCCATTTGTAGCTCTTATGGGTTTTGTTTCAAAACTTATGTAAAAACGATTAAGGGAGTGACATTTGAAAAGTTTAGTGTTAAAGTGAAGCTGATCATTTTTCTAATTAAAAAATACATTACTTAACCCAGAAATTTTAGATAAGTTAAGTTTAATTTTTCAAAGATAAATTCGTTTTTAATAATGTGTTGATTTCACACTTCGAAATAAAGGGTGATTTTTTAAAAGCTATATTAAAGTTTAAAAAAAACACATACAATTAAAAAAAATGCATAAAATCTTTATTTGAATCGATAGTACGGTCCATATAATTTAATGTTTGAAGATTATTTCATGCAAATTTTGACCTCTTGACTGCTCCTCAAATGGTCCATCGGCTTAGTCCAATTTTGGCATACCGTTTTCCAACATTTCGGCAATGCGTCAAATAAAGCGGTCTATACAGTCAACGAAGACATGAGCTTTAACATAGCCCCACAAAAAATAGTCTAAAGACGTTAAATCGCAGGACCTAGGCGGCCTATTGACCGGTCCCGAACGTGAAATAAAATGTTAACCGAACTCGCCTCTCAATAAGTCCATTATTGAGCGTGCTGTGTGGCATGTGGCACCGTCTTGTTGAAACCACATGTCAAGCAAGTCAAGCTCTTGCATTTTGGTCAAAAAAGTTGGATATCATCTCACGGTAGCGCTCACCATTCACAGTTACATTACGATTCGCATCATCTTTGAAGAAGTACGGTCAATGATGCCACCAGCAAATAAACCGCACCAAAATGTGACTTTTTGTGGATGCATTGGTAGCTCTTGCAATGCTTCTGGCTGATATTCACTCAAAATCGATAATTTTGCTTATTTACGCACCCATTGAGCCGAATTGAGTGGGTCGATTAAACTGACCATAAAATGGAAGAAGCGCGCGATGAACTTTGTTAACAGAGCACGCATTATGATAATAAAATTCAATAATTTGCAAGGGTTGTTCGTTTGTAAGAACAACAATGGTTAAATTATAGACCAAACTAAAGATGTTTGACAGTGGAACAAAACCCGAAACGTGCGTCAGCTGTTTAAACCAGTGTTGCCAAAAAAAATTACTAAAAAATCACCCTTTATAATAGTTTTACTGAAAGCGTTCCAGTTTCTTTGAATTTCCAGATGTCAATTTTTCTTTTGAATGGTTAATTCTAACGTCAAATGCTTGATTCCAATCAGGAAATTTGTGTACAATGACAGAAATGTTAAATGAAATCTATAACCAACCTGTTAAAAAAAATTCCAATGATTGGTTTCAATGATCTCTAAACTGGCCCTAAATTTCGAATTCTGACTGAAAATCAGTATCATAGCTCAACGGAACCAAATGAGTATGAACCACGTTACGTGCGTTTTTAAAAAGATGTTTTGGTCGAATTGAAGTTTGTGCAAAAAGATTGTAAGACTGGTATATAGTTGCGCAACACTCATGGACTCTGTCCTCGTGAAACTTAATACACACAGCTTAGGAACTCGCACAAAGATCTTGGATTATTCGCTCCAATAGAATCAGCAATTAAGTTAGACAACAATTTTAAGGAAAGAATCATCTCTTCTCACGATATGCAACAAATTTTCCACACTTGTAGGGCTTGACGGAATTCACATAGCATTCACATGAGTCTGTGAACGCTTCCCCTAGGAGTGGAAAAAATGATTGATTGGCAAAACTTGATGAAGTGGAAGAACTGGAGAGATATTTGCGTTTTGCCTGAATTCACCAAAATATTAGCGAAGGTTGTCTTAGACGGTATAGAAGAATACATGGGAGCAAAACTTGACGCAAGAAGACTTCCGTACTCCTTCGAAGATCAAAATTGAACCGTGTGTTGAACACCGATCAAAACTTGACTGTTCATTGATTTTAGAAGGTATTTAACAGAGCTACGAGTAACTTTTGCTCAGAGATATACATAAGAGCGCTTGGTTTGTGTTTCTTTTTTTCAATCAGAGCTAGCCACGGAGCGCGCTCTATGAGCTCTGAAGAAAACCACCGAGCTAATGGAGTAAAAAGCTGAGCGTGGTTGACTTCACGTTTGTTTCGTGTGATATAAAAGAAACATTTGGGAAATTCTTTAGCTATTGACAATTCATTTCTCCTGTCTATTTTATAAAGAAAACGGAGAGCCCTGATCAATTTCTGCTTAGAGTGTATTCGATGTGCTCAGGCTCTACTCAGTGCTTTGCTCTGAACTTAAAAAGAAAAACGTCTAAGTTGGCTTCCAGTACGTCAATTGAAGCGAGCTATAGACATAAATAAATTAAAATAAATTAGGTGGCGCAACAGTCCATGAAGAACCAGGGTGAACCTAGTGATTTACAACTCTCAACCATTCCTGTGTGCGAGTAATGTTGTCAGAGATGGAAGGGACCTACAGTTTATATGTCGAATCCGAACGGCTAATTTGAGACAAGAATTACTCTTGGAGGATTTGTCAATTCCTCGCAAGAGGCAGTACCCGTAAAAAAAGTTAGGTGGCACAGGCAGGGATTGAACCCAAGACCCCTTGCATGACAATCCAACGCACTAACCATCACGCTATGGGTACTACGAGAGCTATAGACATAGTCGAGTAAAAAAAAGTGTAGGGCCTTAAATCGCAAGATTAAGACCCCAACGTAGAATAAAAAGTTCACCGAATTTGCCACTTGTGACGCGTGCTGGAACGTCTTGTTGAAACCACATATCATGCAAATCAGGCTCTTCCATTTTGCGTAAAAAAACAGCTTGTGATTCCCCCAATGATTCAGCAATATTCCGTACCAAACAATCACTTTTTCAGAATATATTGGAAGGTCTTACAATGCTTCTGTCTGCTCTTCACTCCTAATACTGCAGTTTTACTTTAACCAGAAATAAGCTTTTTTGCTGAACACAAGTTTTCACTACAAAAGTGGATCTTCTAGCAACTTTTCAAAAGCCCATTCACCAGGAATTCGGCGTTGTAGTAGGTCATTCGGCTTCAATTCTTGCACCAGCTGTATTTTGAAATGCTTGACACTTAAATCCTACCGCAAAAACTACTACTAAACTTAGTGGAGTAACAGAGACCCAATTGCTTCGAACGGTGGCGTTGAATCGACCTCAGTAAGTCGTTTTAACTGACCATAAAATGGAAGAAGCACGCGATAAACTTTTTTAACAGAACACGGAATTTGATAATAGAATAAATAATTTTCAAGCGTTGTTTGTTTGTAAGACCAAACTGGAGATGTTTAACATGAAACGCGCGTGAGAGTCAGGCAGGGTTGTATATTATCACCAACTCTCTTCTAATTACTGATGTACTGCGGATAGCGGTAGAATATCATGGACTCTGACAAAATTCCTAGAACTTCTTGCCTACGCAGACGATTTACGCTTGCTATCTCAGATGGAGAGAGAAGCGAAAAGCACGGGAAAAACTAAGACGTTTAGCTTTGTAACCTCTCGGACATCCTCTCTGATAAAAATTGCTCAACAACGAGTAGAGAGTTCCCATTATTTTCAAGGTATTGTTTCTCCGTATCGGAAACTCTTAGGCCTGCTTTCAGGATGTTCAATATTTTGAGGAAAAACTTTATCAGTTTGAAGACAAAGCTTTGTCTATTCCGCTAAAACGGCCATTCAGTATTGTTATACCAAAAAAATAAGATTAAAAATTACTAGACAACTCCAAATTTTCAATAAAAAAGTATGTACGACGAAACATTCACCCTCCCAGCTCTTGGCGAGTATTCACGTTTTTTCTAGCTCTTCCTTCCAACTACGTGAAAAGGCTCATTCAATAAAAACTCAACAAAACAATTGCCTTCAACTTTGGGGGGACTGATCTACTTTATTCTTCATTTAGTAAGTGATGTTCTTCAGTTGGCTTTATTATTTCATGATCTCTGTCATAACTTCATATTTTCTTTTTTGGCAATTAAGTAAAAAGTAGGAAAAGACTGACCCTAGTTAACCTCATACTTTACAAAAAACCAATTAAAACACGCAAACATATTTTTGTTCAAATAAATGAAAAAGTAAATTCAAAAGCCTTCCCAAAAGCCAATCTTCTTTAATATCAATATTAACCAAGTCATATAATGTATGCATGAATGTTGCACCAAGTCTTCTAAAAGCTTTCAATCTTGTATTTCTATAACACCTTTTAGAATTTTCCAAAATATTATACGAACCCGTATAAGTACATAAATTGATTCTTTTCACAAGATTGCATCGCATCAGCAAAGTCAACCAACAATCTCTCTTTTGGACCTCATCACTCTTTGTCGTCATCGTCATCGTCCCTTCCTTTCAATTCTAATTGACTATTATCCTTTCCTACAATGCAATCCACTTATCCTTTCCACATTTTCATCGTCATCATCGTCTTCATCATCTTTCTCTGCAATGCAATTTTAAATTGATAAATATTGCATAGCATCAACCGGCCCTTTGCCCTTCTTCTACTTCTTTAAACAACAAAATAAAAAGAGCCTCCAGTAACCAATAGAATTCCATTATCCTTATATACATATAGGATGGGAGTCCTTTTCACAAGCCTAATGTTTGCACAATGTTATCCGCCCGCTCATCAAAGAACCTTTGAAATGGTATAATGGACAAAACTGCCTACAACATGCGCTATATATTCCGCAAAAGTCTGAATCTCTGTTTCAGCTTTCCATGAGAGCAAGGATCCTCATCCTATAAACATTTATATGTATGTACATCTACAACGTATAGGAAGTTGGTATTATGTAGTAGGAACACGGCCTTTCTATTCTTTTCATATACTATGCGATGATGTGGCTCTTTCCTCTGCAAAATTTGACCTGGCTGATGATGATGACGATGGGTGCGTCTTCAAAAGAATTTTCATCCTTTTCGTCCTTTTAGTTAACTCGAGAAATTGTCATGTGAAAGAAATGGACTTTATGCCTTAGCTTGTCATTTCATTATATTGATGTGCCTTTCAAAAAGTTTGTCATTTATTTTAAGACGATCTAAGGATACAAAAAGGACACACTTAGAATGGAAGAAAATTGGTGTTTATCTACATATATACAGAACAGAGCTTGAGATAGGGCAGACGAAACTTATAAATGAAAAGATACGGATACACGTTGTCGTGTCGTACAGCTATAGCTGAGCTATATTAGATACAAAATGGAATGACGAAGGGCATGGACCTCGCTTGTTCGTTCTTTTCATCTTTTTTTTTTGAATTGAAATCCCATTAACCTTTGAGCATACGGTGGTGGCAACGAACAGCGGCGCGCCTTCGGTGGTTGCTGAGAGTGGGTGGTGTTTAAGCTCTAGAGCTTATCATATCATTACATCATCAACATCAACAGTGAATATAAATTAGAGGTGTACCTTGATGATAAAACCAAACCAAAGCCAAAGCCTGTTTACCCAGACTCTCAGTCCAGAGCCCCAGACCCATCTATAGAGCCAAATAAAAAGGATTATGTCCTTTTTTTGGGCTTTTCCTTACTTTTTGCCATTCAAAAGTTTAGGTAGATTTATTTATTTAAATTATTTTTTCTCCCCTGTATATTCTCGCGGTATAGACATCATCGTGAAAAGAAATGCAAAGGTGGCCACTTGGACGGAAACTTTTATAATTTTATTTAATATACATATATTTTTTGTATTTCTCCCCAAAACTTGGGGTATACTTATAATGATGATGATGGTTTAGACAGTGGTTAAAGTTTTGGTCTCGCGCACTCTTCCTTCTGTTGCATGAGAAGATTTTTCAAGCGAACATTTTAATAAACATAAAGTTCTACTACATATACATATTTCTTGGTCTAGTATAGAATTTATTTTTTGATATTCGAGAAGGAGGCAGGATTTTTAACTTTTTTTTATTTTTTAATGTTTTCTTTTTGAAAGCAAATATTCTTGTCACGTATGGGCTTTCGATGAAATTTGATATAATTTTCACTTTAATAGCAATTTAATCGAAGGTAGCTGCAAACTTCAAAAGGTGTAACTTCAAAAGGTGTTTTGATTTACAATTAAATTAACTTTTTATATTTCATCAGAATTATAAATGAAATATCTAAGAATCTGAGTAGAAATATGAGTGCCAAAAAATATTAAAAACCAAATGTGCAACTGATTGATAGCACCTAAACCCATTAAATAAACTAAAAAATAAAAAATAACACCTTGTAACCAGTGCTGCCTCCCAAAGACAAAGTTTACACTTTTATTAAACAAATAAAAATGGCTATCACTTTGGACATTTTAAAAACTCTTCTTGAAGAGCAGAAAAAAAGACATCTTTAAGAATCTAAATGATGCTTCAGAAAGAGTAATGAAAAACACTGACGAAAAGGTAGATGTTCTCTCTGAAAAGATTGAAAAGCTCGAACAAATTTTCGAAACACAAGGCTTAATTATAGAAAAACAAGAAGCCTACTGTGCCCAACACGAAAGACAAATCACACAACTAGAATTGACAGTAAGAAAGAACAATATCATAATTTTTAAAGTAGAAGAAAATGAACGGACTACTGAAGAGCTCCTGTTACTGGTTATTGACCTGATTAATAAATCTAACGAACAGTTTGACTTAATCAAAAATGACATCGAGACCTGCTTCCGTCTAGGTAATAAAACAGAAGGAAAAAATTAGACCAATTAGAATTACCTTCAAAAGCTACGAAAAGAAACAAAAAGTTCTAATGAGAAAGAAATCTGGGGCAACTTTCACCATCGCCGAAGACTTACCAAAATCTGTAGTTGAAGCTAGAAAACCTCTTATACCAAAACTACTCGAGTTCAAAAAAGAAGGAAAAAGAGCACACTTCAAACTAGATGAACTCGTGGTTGAAGGCAAAATTTGAAAAGAAAATAGCCCAGAAACCTCAAAGAAGAGATCCCGCTCTAACGAAAACTCACCATCAGGACAACCAAAAAAAAAAGGAAATAAGTACGAACAAGACGAAAACTACAATAATTGGACCAAGGGACATTAACCCCAAGAGACAACAAATAAACCCTATTATGAAATTTCTTACACAACAAAATACAAACGAATTGGTAGAAAGAGAAAATAGCGCACGAAATAAAAAACAATGCAGTTCAAGCTACAACGAACTAACCTATAACAAATAGCAATCTAGACTTACCAACCATAAACCTTACAATAAACTGCCAAGACAAAAAGAGAACACCGAACAAGACTCAGAAATCAATACAAATATATCAACACAAAAATCCTTCCCAACCCGGCTGATCACCGTGGGAAGAGTAGATCAAACCCCCCCATATAAAAATAAGCGAACAGAGAACATAACACTCAAAAAACAACAAAATACATTAAAAATCTGTACTTTCAACGTCAGGACACTCTCTTCGAACGAAAAACAGGAGGAATTAAGACTAGCATTAAAAGACATAAATTGGGATATAATAGGACTAGCTGAAGTAAGATTGCTTGGACAAAGAATAATTAATAATGATAATGACATCTTCTGCTACATTGGTGAAACAAAAGGACTATATGGAGTTGGATTTCTAATTAAAAAAGAGGCTGGGATGCGACCCACACTGATAACTTCCCATCCCGTCTATCGATTTGTCTTGCTTAAAAGTTTGTCTAAATGTATCAATTCTTACCAAATTTGCGTTCTATTTTTTGTAGATTTTATTTTTTTTTATGAAAAAACGGACTGTTGGATTTTTATAAAAAAATTACTGAATATAAAAAACAATATTTTCTGTGAAATAAAATAAGTTTGAAGCCAATATTTTTAATTTTTGAAAAGCTATTTGAGCCGAAAATCAATTTTTACCAACTTTTATTAATTTTTTTGTTTAGGTTTTTATTTTTTGTAAAAAAACTGTCAATTCGATTTTTCTCAAAATTTGTCCTAATGTTGAAAACAATATTTCTTATAAGTTAAAATTAGTTAGAAGCGATAATCTCAAATTTTTGAAAAGATATTTAAGTCGAAAATCAATTTTTACCAACTTTTGTTAAATTTTTTTTTCGGTTTTTAATTTTTTGTAAAAAAACTGTCAATTCTATTTTTTTCAAAATATTACTGAATGTTGAAAACAATATTTTTTGAAAGATAAAAGTAGTTTAAAGCCAATATCTCAAAGTCTTGAAAAGATATTTGAGTCAAAACTCAATTTTTACCAACTTTTTTTTTATTTTTTTTTTTTAGGTTATTATTTTTTGTAAAAAAACTGTCAATTCGATTTTTCTCAAAATTTTTGCTACTCTTGAAAACAATATTTCTTATAAGATAAAATTAGTTAGAAGCCATAATCTCAAATTTTTGAAAAGATATTTAAGTCGAAAATCAATTTTTACCAACTTTTGTTAATTTTTTTTTCGGTTTTTAATTTTTTGTAAAAAAACTGTCAATTCTATTTTTTTCAAAATTTTACTGAATGTTGAAACCAATATTTTTTGAAAGATAAAAGTAGTTTAAAGCCAATATCTCAAAGTTTTGAAAAGATATTTGAGTCAAAACTCAATTTCTACCAACTTTTTTTTATTTTTTTTTTAGGTTTTTATTTTTTGTAAAAAAACTGTCAATTCGATTTTTCTCAAAATTTTATCAGATGTCAAAAACATTATTCTTCGTTGCACAAAATTGTTTTGGAGATGAAATCATATTTTAGTCGTAAAATTTTCGAAGTGACAAATTTTTTTTGCAGTTTTTTTGATTTATAAAAAAAACCGTTAATTGAATTTTTTTCCAAAAATATAATTGTTTTGTATCACGTTACAATATATAATACAAAATTTAATTCAAGTCTCTAGCGTCATTGGTTCATGAGATATTTAGGGTTAACCAAAATTTTTACCTTTTTTTTAAACTGCTATGGTAAAAAAACCACCCACGCAATTTTCTTGAGAGCCCTTTCTGCATCTTTCTGCCTTATTATCTGTATAACAAAATTTATTTGAAGTCGATATCTCTTCTGGTTCTTGAGCTATGGACGACGAAAAAAACGTCGCGAACGTACGGACGTACGGACGTACGGACGTACGGACGTACGGACGTACGTACACACGCACGCACAGACATCTTTCTAAAAATCTTTTATTTCGACTCTAGGGACCTTGAAACGTCGAGAAATGTCAAAATTTTCAATTTGTCAAATCGGACCCATTACAATAACTTCCTATGGGAAGTTAAAAAGAATTAAAAGACAAAATAATTAATATCCGATTCCATAATGAGAGGATATGTAGCATACAACTTAAAATTCAAAACACAAAAATGACTATGATACAAGTATATGCACCTACAGAAAAAGCTGAGGAAGAAGAAATGATAAAATTCTACGATAATCTTGAAGAAACATTCAACAACCAAAAAACAGAACTAATGTATGTGATAGGAGATTTTAACGCAAGACTTGGAAAAAGATTAAATGAAGAAGAAAACTCAGTTTTAGGACCTCATGGATATGGACTAAGAAATGAAAGAGGAGAGAGACTCATCAAGTGGCTGGACGAAATGAACTTAAAATTTGGGAACTCATTCTTCAAAAAGAAAGATAGTAGAAAATGGACGTGGAACTCACCAAATAGAAAGACAAAAAATGAAATAGACCTCATACTCACAAACAAAATTGAAACTATCCAAGACATTACTGCTCTTAATAATAAAAATTTCGACAGCGATCACAGACTAGTAAGATGAAGATAAAAATAAACCATAAAACATTAAGAAGAAATCGACAAATCTATTACATCCCTAAAATAATACCAGAACAAAAATTTATCAACTACAACGAAACAATAAAGACAAAGATCAACCAACTTTTAGAACCGTCAAATAACGACCTTCAAAATACATATGACAAGTTAGAAAATATCATAAAGACTACAGCAAAAATCTCAATAACGAACATTAAGACTTCCAAAGAAAAAATATCAGACGAAACCAAAGCCCTTATATCAAGAAGAGAACATTTAAGAACAAAAACACAACTACTCAACCAAGAAAAAACAGAACTAAGTGAACTCAGGAAAACAATAAAATCTAAAATAACGAATGATATTCGTGCATATAATGAAAAAATTATAAAAGATACACTAAGACAAACAAAATCAATAAACAAAGCAAAACGATATTTGAATAATAAACAAAAATGGATAGTAAATATGAAGGATCAAAATGCAGTTAATATAACAAACCGGAGAGACATAAATGAAAACGCTACATTATTTTTTGAAAAACTATTCACCTCGACTAAAATCAACACAGAAGAAGAAACAATAGAGAACAATGATTCAATATCGACACAAACCCATATATTCAGCAAAGAAACTATCGAAAGGACCATAGACGATCTGAAGAGAGATAAATGCACTGGAAATGACGGAATATCAGCGGAAATGTTAATATAAGCAAAAAACTCACTATCCAACATTCTTACAAACATATTCAACGAAATTGTTCTAACAAAACAAATCCCTGAACAATGGAAAGAAACAACAATAACACTACAGTAATACATAAAAATGGAAATAAGGACGATATAAACAACTATAGACCAATAAGTAACATTTCAACAATTTACAAGCTGTTCTCCAAAGCACTTTACAGGACCATAAAGGACGATTTCAATAACAAACAACCAAGAGAACAGGCTGAATTTAGAGAAGGATTCTCCACAACAGACCACCTGCAGACAATTAATCAGCTAATAGAAAAGTGCAACGAATTTAAACAACCTGTTTATTTTCTTTTTATTGACTTTAGTAAAGCTTTTGACTCCGTTGAACATTAAATGATATGGTCCGCCCTAAAAAATCAAAACATAAACCCAAATTTAATAGAAACAGTAAAAAACATATACGAAAATAACACAGCACGAATAAAAACAGAGAAAATTGGACGAAAATTTAACATAACAATTTAATTTTAATTGCAATTCAATTTTAACTTAAAAGAATATATGTATGTAATGTTAGATGTAATTTTATGTTAAGTAAAATCTAAATGTAAATTAAATGTAATAGGTATCAATTAATGTATATATCAAACTTACGGCAATAAAAAGCTTATATAATAATAATAATAAAACCCATTAAAGCCTTTGATTGAAGTTATAATTTTAAAAAAAAAAAGATTAGATTACGTCAAATTCACTGATAAATCTATGAAAGAGCGTGAATATATGATGATCATAGGATTGACAACCGGGATCAGGTCCTGGCTTTATTCAACAAGTCTCTCTTTTTATCCCGATCGCGAGTCGCCCGACGTCATCCAGTTGAGCACCCCAAGGGTTTGGTCGTTCTTGTATACGCCATCACTCCAGCAGCGTAAGAATGGTCTACAACCTTGTTGACTACCATAAAATGCAATACAAAAGAATTTCCGGACTGGTTTATTTTCGCTCACGCAAGCTAGGAGCCCACGGGAGTCTACTGAATGAGACTCCTTTTTTGTCACGATATTTATTTCGAGGTAAATTGCATACAGTTCATGATTGTAGCGTTTAGGCAATCGTAGTTCCTCACATAAGTAGCGAAAAATTCTCCGTAAGACCTTCCTCTCGAACGCACCTGTGACGTTGGAAGCCATTGTTCTTTAGCTTAGAAGTTATAACCTTTGACAGACTATAGTAGGCTCTGTTGGCTTTGATCAGCCGCCCTCGTATTTCTTCCTATATGTTGTTATCGGTGGCTACTATTGACCCTTTAAGGATTTTACTACTGCAAATTCATGATCCACAACTTTGATTGCTTGACCAAGTGGTTTTTCCTTCACTAAAGTGCAGCCACAGATTTTGTGCCACCTTCTCGATTTGGATGAAGGAATCGTTTACAGTACAGCTTGTCATTTCTCGCAATGATGCCGATGTAGTCTGCGAAAGCCAGTATCTGAATTGACTTGATGACGATGGTCCATCGTTTTGGCGTGTCAGATTCACGTATTGCTCTCTCCAACCCCAGGTTGGAGAAGAGATAGGCCAAAGCATGAACTTGCTGGGGTCCATTGTAGTTATTGATTGGTCTGGATAGCAATCAGACTTGGCTTGTTTAATTAGTCATATGATCAACCTACATACATAGTCATGTTAATTTATTTGGGATGCCAAATTCTCGCATGGCTTTGTAAAGTTCTACCTTGGATATCGTAGATGGAATTACAATTTATAAACAGAGAATAAGTTAGAACATTAAATTCTAAACAATTTTCCATCGCTTGCTTGAGGGTACTCTGATCTTTGTAGAACCCCTTGGCGTGATGGTTAAAGCGTAGGACTTTCATGCCAAAGGTTTTAGGTTCAATCCCTGCCTTGGCCCCTTCATCCCTGACAACATTACACGCACACAGAAATGCTTGAGAGTTGTAAGTCACTAGGTCCTAGTTCTCAATGAACGGTTGCGTTACTTAATTTATTTTTATTTGCTAATTTTAGAAAACATTTTTTATGACAACAATTACTCTTGGAGGATTTGTCATTTTAACTTTAATCAAGACCTCTAGCATGACAGTCCTACGTACTAACAATCATGCCACGGGTACTACATTAACACTTAATTGCTATTCTTTTAATTAGCTTAGAAAAAATATCCCAAGTTATAACAAGGTTATAAAAATAGAGGTTACAAAATAACTAGTCTCATTTAAAAACAATCACGGTTACAAAAAAACTGAGGTTATAAAAGTAACCTTACTTACTTAAGGTGCTACAGTCCGGAGCAAACCTGGGCCCCAACCAACATGCGTCTTCAGCCAGCTCGGTCCCTAGCTAGCTGTCTCCAGTTTCGCACGCCAAGTTGGTTGAGGTCTTCACCTTCGAAGACCTTCCGGGCTGGAGAGTTGATGTCGTTGGACTTTACAGCCCGTACAGTTCGTCGTTATATCTTTCCTTCCATTCTCCATCTATCCATTTTATTTTTTTCTCGAAGCATCCTAAAACGCTCTCATCTTTCTTTGACAGGGACCAGGCCTCAGCGCCATAAATGGGAATCGGGATGATGAGTGTCTTATAGATGGTGATTTTAGATGCTCGAGAGAGGACTTTACTACTCAATTGCCTAAGTCCAAAGAAGCAGCGATTTGCAAGTTATTCTTTGTTTGATTTCAACGCTGGTGTCGTTGTCTAAGTTTATAGCGGTGCCTAGGAAGACAAAGTTCTCAACTACCTCAAAGTTATAGCTGTCCATGGTGACATTTTGTCCAAGACATGCGTCGTTGTTCAATGTCCTTTTTTGATGACAGCATATACTTGGTCTTGTCCTCATTGACCACTAAACCCATCTTCTTCGCTTCCATCGCAATGCTCAAAAACGCTCCACTGAAATCACGTTTTGATCTTCCAATTATGTCAATATCATCTGCGTATCCGAGTAATTGGATGGACCTTTGGAAGATTGTGCTTCTAGTGTTGACGGTTGAGTTTTGCATAATTCTTTCCAGAACGATATTGAAGAAGTCGCATAACAGTGCATCGCCTTTTTTGTAATTTTGACATCACATGCATCATCGATAAGGAGATGGTGGGTATGGATTTGAAATTCCTGGGTTTTTTCCAAGATCTGCCTTAATGTGAATGTTTGGTCAATGGTGGACTTTCCTGGTCTGAAGCCACACTGATAAGGACCTATCAGGTTGTTGACGAACGGCTTCAGACGTTCACATAATACGGCATAAAGGATCTTATATGCAATAAGACTGATGCCTCTTTAATTGGCGCAATTTAGAGGGTCTTTTTTCTTATGTATTGGGCAAACTATGCTGAGATTACACTCATCGAGCATGCTTTCTTCCGACCATATTTTGCAGAAGAGTTGGTGCATGCTCCCTACCAAGTCATAGCCTGCTGCTTTGAATAATTCAGCAGCGATGCCGTCAGCTCCAGCAGCTTTGTTTGACTTCACTTTAAATATAGCTATTTTCACTTCGTCGAGTTCGGGTAGGCAGAATTGTTCATCTGCGTCGCCTAGGTTGCGTGGTTCTATCTCCCTTACAGTGGAATTCGGTTCGTCATCGCCGATATATAATTTCGAGAAGTAGTCTTTCCATGTTCTCAACATATAGACTGCGGTTCTACTACGATGTTCCCCTGATCGTCCTTACAGGCTTAGGTTCGTAGCTGGTACCTTTTAGCTTTTGGTAAAATTTACGAATCTCCTGTTCCTGTTGTGACATCCCTCTATCTTCTCGATCGCGCACTTCTCATGCTCTCTTTTTTTCCATCTAAGAAGCCGGTGTTCATCTCTCCTCATCTGCTCATAGAGCTCGCGAGCAGCTCTGGCCCTTCTGTACAGCGCCGTTTTTTATGCGTGCACTTGCCGGCATTCGTCGTCAAACCAAGAGTTTCGCTGTGGGGGCCGTGTGAAACTTAGCACTTCATGAGGCGGCATCTGATGGTTGCAAGGCAATCTTGCCACTGACTGGTTTAAAAACCTCAAAGTCCTCTGATTTTGTTAAATATTACACTGGGTCTGAAACATTTTAACGCCTCATAATTGTATTTCCTTCCTACTTAATGGTTAGAAAAAAAGGTAAGTGGTGGACAAAATTTGATGTTTGTAATGACTGGAAGTGAGATATACTGATAAAACTGTGAAATTGTGTCGTCTTCAAAAAAGTCCGATTTAAATACCACTTTTATTCAGATCACATTGAAGACTTAAAAAGCAATTTCCATTCAACTTACCTACAAGTTATGTTTTCCCTAGAGAATTTTTAGTTTGTTGTCAAAAATTACTCGATTTATTTAAATGTCACCATCACACTATCAGAGAACACATATTATTTGTGATATCACAACAATAGTAATAATGTTTTTAAATCATTTTTTAACATCCAATGACTAAACTATGCGGGAAATGGGTAATTCGATGCATGTTTTATGTAGTTATTAGCGGCCCGTCCCGGCTTCGCACGGGTAGACATAAATAGGTACAGATATTTAAGTTATAGGCATGCTAATTAAAACGACCATGAATCATTAAATTAGAAAACATTTGTTTGTCCTATCATTAATACTTTTCGCAGCGTATGCGATGAAAGACATTTTATGGCTAATTTTTTTACAATTTCGGTTGGTTTTAATAGAAATTTCTAAAGATTTCTATAGTAATATATATATAGTGTAGATATAGCCTATGTTACTCAGTGATAATGTAGCTTTCTAATGAAAAAAGAATTATTAAAATCGCTTCAGTACTTTTTGAGTTTATTTGTTACATAGAAAAATACAAATCTTTCCTCTTTATAATATTAGTGTAGATAAATACATATGTATTATGTATATGTCAAGCTAGAAATTTTATATGCTCGAAATGTATCATGTGTCAAAAACACCTTTCTCCCTATCTGTATAATAAAGTCTCATGGTTTTAAAAAAATGAGTTCTTAAGCTTAGAATGTAAGAACTCCCAACATTCTCTACCTTAAAAATAGGACACATTTTCCAACACCGATGGCTTCAATAAGATAAAACTATAAAAAAGAAATTAACAAATTTGGCTAACAAATTTAATTTCAAAAAGAACAAAATTAAAACAGCTATTTTAAATCCTAATCATCATCATGGCTTAATAGCTTTATAACAATCATTTTCAACCAACAAAATGGTATTACCTCCCTCATTTAATTCACAAATTAAGTCCCTAAAGTATAGTCAAGCTTATACGACGACGAGTAATATTTATTTCTTATCTTCAAATTTAAATGCGAATTCACGTGCTACTAACTCATAATCCCTACTCACGCTATATATAGTTTTTACATTACAAACCTATAGGATACCTACCTACTACCTACTTTACTTCGTCTGTCTCTATTATTGTGAATGTAGGAACATACATATACATACATACATACATACATATGTCCTACCCCCATTTAAAGCCCATCATCACATTTCGACTTTGCAGCAGCTCGCCTCCTTTTCACTTAAAGTTTTAATTTGATCCTTATGGTTCTTTTATAATCATTATTTCGTTAAGACCCGGACTCCTTTTTGTAGTCGGTAGCGGCAAACAGTCGTTAGAGGTTCGTTAAAAATGTTAACAGACACTTTGTGTGCTACTACATAAGGCTCGCTCCGCTATAACACCCTATATGCTCACCTACTTAAAACCGCCTTCACAAAAGACCCAATAACAAAACTACTATACCCTACCAACCATATGTACATATATACATCATGTACCACATAAATGGCAAGAAGGACGAATATACATGTATGTAGCTTTTTTTTTTCTCAATTTAATACGTCACTCTTGTAACACGCTTTTTTGAACGGAGGGCGCTTGTATCCTTACGTACTGTACCGCTTCTCCTAACAAAAGCATTTCTTTGGTTATAAAACCTACAAACTAACTGTGAGTGTTGAAAAACATCACGCTCGTTTACTAGGCGTGTGAGTTGCATTTGTGTGTTAATATTTTCTGCAAACTATTTTTGTGCAGAAAAAAAAGGAAACTTTCCGCGGTGCACATTTTCGGGATTACAACTCGGAAAAAACATACAACTTAAAGCACCGTTATTCCCATTTGGAAGCTTATAATAGAACAGTGATGTGAGGATTAAAAACGATAACATCTTTTGGCTTGAATCACGGTAAGATTAATTTGTGTGGAATATAATTGATACATTACAGGGTTTAGTACGGTTACAGAAATTTAATCTTAATACATGCGTGGAAAGTATGCCCCCTTTCTTAGGATTTTTTCCACAAGTTAAGGTTGAGGGTTGTAAAGAACTTAAAATATTTTATTAAAATTATTTTAACAGAGAAGTTTAGTCAGAAGCCTATTTAGGAAAGCTAATACTGCCGCCCACCTTTTAAGAACACACCGAGAAACAAAAATGTATGAAATAATGATTCAATCGTCCTCAAACACGATAACCAACTTGAGGGAACTCACAAAACTTGTAACTTATGTATTTACTTACTTACTTCGTCAGCCTGGCCGATAATTCCCTCATCGCAAACCACAACCAGAAACCTTGTCCGGGTCTCGTCAAATATGCTTTTCCACTTTCCCAGGTCTAAATAGCAATCCAGATACGTTTACTTGGCTTCAAACTTAGGTCCTGGTTATCCTACATAGTCTTATCAGTTTATTTGGAATGCTGAATTCTCTAATGGCTTTATAAAGTTCTACCCATATATGATGTCATATGTGGCTGTAAAGTCTATAAACAGATGGTATTCTGGAATGTTAAATTCTAGACACTTTTCCATCGTCTGCCTAAGGCTTGTTTCACACTATACGGTTTTGACCGTACGGCAAAAAACCGGACGGCATAAACCGGATCAATGGCTAATAAAACATTATACGGTTTTGACCGTATATATACGCTTTCATATTATACGGTCACGGTCTCTAGCAAAATGTCGCCGTTCGGTTTTTTGCCGTACGGTCAAAACCGTATACAGTAATCCCCGCTTAGTTGCACCTCGCTTGATTGAACATCCCCCTTAATTGATCGAAAAAATTGACTTCGAAAATTTCCCGTATTATTAGCAAAGCTTTTTAGACGGTTAATTGAATCCCGCTTAGTTGAATTACTCGCTTAATTGGTCTTAAAAATATGCAGCAGAAAACCTTAATACGTGAACAAAAAAATGATTGTGATCGGAAAAGCCAAACGCCAAGGTGTTTTAAAAATAAGGTTGTACCTTTGCAATATTTCTCCAACAAAAAGGCATGGATGACCCAACATTTATGGGCCCAAATTTTATATAAATTTGACGAAGAAATGATAAAGCAGAACAGACAAATAATTCTTTTTGTCGACAATGCTGCCTGTCATAAGAAGTTGGACGATTTAAAAAATATAAATGTGCAGTTTGTATACCCACAAATACAACGTCCATCATTCAGTCCCTTGACCAAGGCACTATTCATTGTTAGCTTACTATCAGTGGCAAGACTATCGAAGAATTTTCAAAGTCGAACACATCTTTGCAAGCAATGCACAAAAGCAAACATTGTTTGTGGCTTATAACACCTTCTATTTACTATTTACTATAAGAAATTGTTTTAGAAAGGTAATATTGGAAATATTTTACTACTAAACCTACATTTCCAAGTTCTTTTTTTAAAGGCAGGCTTATTCCAAGAAGAAGAGTAGCCGGAAAATGATCTCGTGGTCATAGATAACGTTCTTGAGGACAATGCAGATTTCAACGCTTATTTGGCATGTGATGATATCACATATCATATCATGTTATGGCGAACTAACAGACGCCGAAATTAAGTTGACACTGAAATGTTTATAGAGTAAATTTCTGGGATGAATATTTTATTTTTTAGTTGACCTATTCGTGCAATTATACGTGTTTCACTTAATTGGACAGATATGTCAATTAAGCGGGGTTTCGCTAATTGAACCACCCGGATAATTGACAAGCCTAAGGCTCACTATACGCTATTGACCGTACGGCAAAAAAACAGGACGGCATAAACCGGATCAATGGCTAATTTCACATTATACGGTTTTAACCGTACGGTAAAACACGATATATGCAGGGTTCCTATGCTTAGTATACTTTTTCACTGATACTTTTTCATACTGATCGAACTCTGCCGCACGAATAAAATCGTATAATGTGAAAACATGCATTTCGTCACATACGTCACTAAGCCTATCGTGCCGTCCGTCCGGCTGCCGTATACTGTAGTGGCAGTAGACGGTTGCTACACGGCGCGGCGGCGCCGGCATTTTGCCGTGACCGTATAATATGAAAGCGTATATGGCTCAAAATCACCAAGGTTGCAAATTTCAAAATATTTTTATGACAAAAAAAATTGCAAGCTATGATGATAAATTTTAGTTTATACTGTTGCAAAAATTGTATATAAATAAACTTTGACAGGGCAGCGCACAGAATTGTATACTTTTTTAGTAATATTTTTTAGTACTAGATATCATACAGAAAACCATCAATTCGGGAACGTTTTTCTAAGTTTGATAAAATCAACAAAAACAAAACAAAGTACGTAATTTAAGCTTTGTTTAATAACATGGGTATACTATGTATGTGTATTAAATAAGCAATAATGAAAACAATACATACAAAATCTTCTAGAAGCAAAATACGTAAAAATCATGTCCGGGAACGTTCCCGAAATGACCGTTCCCGAAATGACGATTTCAAATAAGCGCGCGCTTTAATTATACGGCGGTCATCTTAAATGCGATCTGACTTTGTCAATAGGAAAATATTTGAGGAAACTTTGAAATTTCGTGTCGTAGAAAATAATTTCATCAATAATTAAATGTAATAAATGCGTTCACGGATTGACGGGCTATTGATGTACGCTCTACGAATAATGAATAAAAAGGTGCTTACCATTTAGATAAAATTTATTTTACGATAAATACTCTGGCAGCCGGCTTTGCTATTGTTCTCTACCTCGACTGACGTGTCACACCGAATGGCTGCGTTCACTTAAAATTATTTTTGATCGATTATCGATATGTTCACTGAAATGACTTGTGCGGTATCGGACAAACTGTTTTTGCATTTTTTACAGTTAAAAATAAATAATTTATTAGTATCCTTTCTAAAACTAGATTTTGTATAAAAAATACGGTGTATTAAGTGATGACCGGGGTTGAATACCTTACATTTTTCAATTATATTTTGAACTTGTTGTTGAAGATTGTAGATTAGGACGCGTTCCCGAAATGATTTTCTATGCGTGTATATTGATCTCATTTAAAATTTAGTTTATTAATAAATTATATTGTTTGATAGACACACAAAACAGGTTAGTTTTAGTATTTTATTAATTTTTTTTCTTAAATAAGTCAAGATTTAAGACATTAAATTGCTAGCGAAGCCAATTCTGCACCTTGGTGATTTTGAGCCATATGCTCTTCTTTGCGCCTCTAACAAAATGTCGCCGTCCGGTTTTTTGCCGTACGGTCAAAACCGTATAGTGTGAAACGAGCCTAAGACTGTCTTCTTTTGCCTGTAAAGTTTTGTCTCTATTTTTCTGAGCCTCTTAAATTCTCTTTAGCGTGCCCGCGTTCTGCACTGTTCGGTATGCATCATTCTTACGTTCGGGTTCTAGCTTACATTCCTCATCAAACTAATCACCGGCGGCTTTAGATGGAGTTGGCAGTACTAATGACTTTAGGTTTAAGGCGTGTTCACTTTCTCTTCTACGTCCGGCAAACTGGATTCAGGACTTACTCTGTCGTCTGCTTCGAGCTCTAGCAAAACACCACTTTGCAGCTTAGTAATATCTTGTCATCGTTGTTCCGTTGTGTTTCTGAAGCTTGTTTTTCGGTTCGTAGTAATTCTGAGTTTTCCTGAAAAGTGGTTATTAGTCGCTAGCCCAAACCTAACCCACCATATTCGCCAGGTTTGAAGAACCTGCTCAGCAGCGGCCACTGCGAGAAAGCTATGATGGCATTTCCAACAGTCCGTGATAAACACGGAAATTCACCCACCTTTGCGCCTGATGGCTGACCGTTTATTAATTCTTCTTATCAAATAATTTCACACAATATCAGTTTATTTCTTATTTCTTCTAAAAATTTCTGAAAACTGGGCTTAAAAACCACCAATTTGCTACATATTTCTGCACATCAAGCATCTTAGAAGATTTAAGTAAAATATAATCAAAAGTTAGCTGAATCAACTTTTGGTGTGTGTATCATGTATTTTAACAGTGAAACTGACCCCACACAAAATCTGTCTTGAAACCAAAATTTTTCAAACCTACAGACGTTTGTAAACTTAAAAAAAAACACACAATTTTTTGAAACAACACTGTAAATAAAATACACTAGAAATAGAGTGAAGGTTGAGTTAACAAAAATGGTAAATTTATAAAATACTTTACCAAATCTATGTAAGGTCGGTCTTATTGTATGCAAGTGAGGTTCCATATGAGTGGGGAATTTTACTAAGCTACCATCATAATGATTTTGGGTGGTTTATTTTGTTTTGTATCTTTCCAGGTGAATTCCGTTATTTTGCATTATAAGACGAATATGTATAACGACTGCGAAAATAATTGGAATCCAAAACATGTATTTGTAAAAAATTTTGTATAAGCACTTTTTTTTGTTGAAAAAAGTAGTAAAGATAAATAGTTCAACTTTTTTTTTGTAGACTTCAGAATTTTCAGAAAGTTTTTAGCTTATAGCAAGCGTCAAACTGTGATCAGAGGCTCATCATAAGTGCCTGTGTTAGTTGTTAGTAAGAAAATAACACAACACACGCACAAAATACAAAACATAATTAAAATGTAACTATTACAGAACAAAACATAAAATAAGGACGTTTAAGGTAGTGGAGCACTGGTTCTGAACAATGATTTTAATTCCACTTTATTTAGATTTAAATCTATCGATGAACAGTTTAAGTTACAAAATAAAAGAAATTCATTTGATGAAAACTGCAAAACTATTTGCAGCTTCATTAAGGGTGATTTTTTAAAATCTATAGAAAAGTTTAAAAAAAGAAACACATGCAATTCAGAAAAATGCATAAAATCTTTATTTCCATATAATTTAATGTTTGAAGATTATTTCATGCAAATGTTGACCTTAACTGCGCCTCAAATGGTCCATCCGCTTAGTCAAACTTTGGCATACTCTTTCCAATATTTCGGTCGGTATCTCAAGAATAAATGCTTCAATGTTGTCTTCCAATGCGTCAATTGAAGCGGGCTTGTCTGTATAGACATGAGTTTTAACATAGCCCCACAAAAAATAGTCTAAAGGCGTTTAATCGCACGATCTAGGTGGCCAATTGACCGGTCCCGAACATGAAATATAATGTTTACCGAACTCGCTTTATAATAAGTCCATTGTTGCGCGTGCTGTGTATGGCATGTGGCACCGTCTTGTTGGATATCATCTCACGGTAGCGCTCACCACTCACAGTTACGTTACGATTCGCATCATCTTTGAAGAAGTATGGTCCAATGATGCCACCAGCCCATAAACCGCACCAAACTGTGACTTTTTCTGGATGCATTGGTAGGTGTTGCAATGCTTCTGTCTGATATTCACTCCAAAATCGACCTTCTGGCTGATATTCACTCCAAAATCGACAATTCTGCTTATTTACGTACCCATTGAGTCAAAAATGAGATTCGTCACTGAACACAATTTGAACGCAATGAACTTTCTTAACAGAGCACGCATTTTGATAATAAAATTTAATATTTTGCAAGCGTTGTTCGTTTATAAGACGATTCATGGTTTAATTATAGACCAAACTGAAGATGTTTGACAGTGAAACAAAACCCGAAACGTGCGTCAGCTGTTTAAACCAGTGTTTCCAAAAATATAATAGCTAAAAACATAATTTTCACGATCCCGAAGGATCCCCAAGGTCGAGTTCTAGATATATCCAAGCTTTTGTTGGACAACCAATCACCACAAATGCCACAGGCGATAGGTACAATTAAGTGAAAACAACAACATGATCAAACTCAAACTCAAACTCAACACAGGATCAAACGAAATTGCAACACAAATGTTAAAAAATGCGTCTAGTTGAAAGGCACAGGTGCATACATCCAACGCGATCTAAGAAAGCAATCACAGCTAAAACGCTGGATATTCCTTGTTTATCGTAAAGTGATCAAAAAAAAAAAAACAACAGAAGCTGTCTTGATTAAAAACCACACTTTATTATTGGAGATAAAATATTTTATTTAAGTAATAATAACAACTTAAAATATAAAAATAAAAGCGGAGAAGTAGAATTGCAAAATATGTTTGGCGATTTAAACTTTGAAAATGTCAGTGATGGAATGGCAGCAATGTCAAGTAAACGTCAAAGTGGATGGAGTAGATCAGATGTAGCAGGTACACCAGGGATGGCACATGAAAACCCGAATTGTAGTAGATTTATGAAAAATTGAAATTTAGATGTCGTCAGGCAAATTACATTTATATCTTATAAAATTTTAGCTTACAATATTTGAGGTCTAAACAATAAACTCTTATTTGTAGATTTCTTTAGTTATATTAAAAACTTTGAAATATTCTTTCTATTCGAAACACATGTCACAAAAGATAAAATAATTAAATTGAAAAATTATTTTACTGGCTTTAAGCTTATATGGAGAGAAACATTAAAAAATTCTGTTACAGGTCGTGCTAGTCGAAATCTTTTCGGTATAAAAACTACATTATTAAATACGTTCGAGTTTGATGAACTTGAAGGAATCACAATAGTAAAACTCCTTAACTATTCTAATATGTGCATTTTAACATGCTATATAAATTGTAACAGATGGACACAGGATTTAGAAAATTTAAGCAACGCAATGCAACTCTTATCAAATAAAAGCTTTTTACTATTTGGTGATTGGAATGCAAGGGTCAGTGACTCACAAATTACTTCAGTTCAAGATATAACAAATTCGTCGATCTCTTATTCCAATCGTAAATCAAGAGACAATATATGCAATAAAAATGGATCTGATATGCTTGAGATGCTGCAGATGTATGATTCTAATATTTTAAATGGTTGTAGTTATGGCGACAATGAAGGAGACTACACTTTCATAGGAGGACAGAGGAAATCTGTCATCGACTACTGTGCCGTAAACAATGAATGGATTGATCTAATACAAAATTTTGAAGTACAATACAAAATATTTTCAGATCATATGCCTATTGCAGTAGAATTTAGAAATGTACCTAATTACCAGTTCGCAAATATAAATCTGCCACCACGACATAAATGGAAAAATGAAGAAGCTGTTCTATTTCAACACAATCTAGATAGTTTAATTACAAACAACGGTATGCTAATAGAATCGACAGAAGAACTATAAAACCAACTAATAGGTTATATTAGATGCTCGACATCGAATAAAATCTTAAACAGCACTTGTCCAAAGTTTAAACAAAAATGGTTCGATAAGGAATGTTGGAAAGCGCGCCAAAAATCCTTTTCTCTTTTAAAAATTGCACGAAATTCGCAAAATTGTGGTTTGACAAAATGGTACCATGAAGCAAATGCTCTTTACAAAGATATATGTCACAAAAAGAAAATCGAATATGAAAATAAGCAAGCACTTTCACTATTTTCACTAGGTCAAACCAAAAACTCGAAAGAATTCTGGAAGATAACTAGAGTGTTGCAATTTTATTTGCCCGTAATTAATTTTTATGTTCATCAATTTAGAAAAAAAAAGAAATCAAAATGAAATTAAAACAAACAGAAAGAAAACAAAACAACTATCTAAATCAAATTCAATCGCGATATCGGAAATGAAATGAGTAAATGTGCCGATCTGTCAAATGACAGCGGCGAAGAAGCGAGAGGCAAATTGCAACAGGCAGCAAATAAAGTGCTGCCACCACGACGAGCTCAGAATGGGGTGGGTTCAGCGATTATAAATTTAATCAACGAGTCGATTAATTTAAGTTGCGTGCTGGTTGATTTGATATCACTTGATATCAAAAATATTGTTTTAATTAAAATTGCCACAGGGGCGTTCTTACGTTAAGTAAGTAAAAGGGCGCCAGCAATTTTTTTTTATGAAATGTACAACAAAAGGAAATTGCAAACCTTTTAACAAGAACAACGAAAAGAAACACCAACACAACAATAAAACCACTATAGAAATAAAAAGAACAAAATGGATACCTTTTTGATTAAAGTTATTTATTTAAGAATACCTGAGAAACCTTACAAGAGTAGGACTAAAACTCAGGATCTTTTCAACATTAAATAAAACTGTATGGACAATGGACCGTTAAGGTCTTAATCCCCAGAAATAAAAGTTCGGGATTGAAATAAAGAATTAAACCAATTAACAACTAAAACAAAATTTTCTACTTATCTTTTCTTTTCCAGTTTTTCCTCTATGATCCCCAACTTTTGATCCTTTTTTCCTTTCCTTTCCTTTTTTTTTCCTAATTTAGTTTCTCTTCCTTATTTTTTTTTCACGACACTATTCACCTTTTTTTTTTCTAATTTTTCTCAATCTTTTTTTATTTCTTTCACAATCTTTGTTTTATATCACCCAAAAATTTCTTGTCTCTAAACACTATGAATGCTAGTAAAGAATTGACGGCCAGATTCCACGATCTGTCCTGTCTCTTCTTTTCATCTCCCGCCATTTTAGCTTTCAGCCAATATGGAGTGGCGGATTTCAATCACATCATCAACAGCCAATCGGAGATCGGCTTGTTGATCTCAACTTGTGATGAAATACTCGCGATCCTGCTTACTCGCCATTTCCTCTCACAGCTAAATGCAAGTCATCCTGGAATTCGCCGCCCGCTGGATTCTCTTCCAGGTCACGACGATTCCAGGAGCTGCATTCAGCCACCCCCACTGACTACTTGATATCGAACAAAGACTAAGAAATTTAAGATTGAGAAAAATCTTTAACTTAACTTTTACTTTAACTTTAAAACAATCGCGCGAAAGGAAAGAAAAACAAACAAGTAACAATTTTGGATCTGTTAACTAAACCCGACTAAGTTTCCCGAAACTTAACCGTCCATCAGTCCATACAATTTGTTTAGAGTTTTACAAATAATTAATAATATCAACGTTAAACAAACAAAATTATCAATGTAAATAAAAGAAATTAAATATATACAAAATGAATTTAACTAAATAATATAAGTTTACAATTTTCATAAAATTTTAAGTTGGGCCGTAGGCCATTCTCCCTTTGGAGTGACTTCTCATGAAACTTTACGTATCGACCAGACCGTCCATCTGGTTTGGTTTCACTTCCATGGAAACCATCCTTCTATCGGAATCTGAAACTAAACTTGGTATTATTTTTCCTCACGAAAATGACAGAGAGAACCATGGTCAGAAGGACTATGGCCGTCCCGCTCTCTCTCATCCTCGTGTAGAAGGAATTGTGACATTTGTCAAATTGAATAAAATAAACAAAACAAAAGTGTAAAAGTGGATGCAAGATGCATCGTTTTTTTATTAAAAATTAAAATTAAAAAGTAAAAGAACTTGTTGCGTTCAATTATAACGCAACAAATCCCACCCTTTCCTCCTTGAAAAGGTGTTTGTTCATAATACAAACAAGATTACTTAAAAAGGGACTTCCAATATTTATTCGTTTTCCGATAATGACGTAAATGGCTTCAGATCTTTTATGTGCCAAGTGCCACGATCTTTGCCGTTGTCATCTTCCAGAACATAAGTCCAGGGAGATAACCGTTTTGAGATTTTAAAAGGGCCCACAAACTTTGGTGCCAATTTAGCCGCGTAGTAATTTGCAGCATCGGACAAAACAAAATTTCTTCGCCATACCAGATCATTCGGGAGATATTGAGTATCTCTCCTCCTGAGATTGTATGTCTCGGCGGACTTCTTAACCGCTACTCTTAATTTTGTTGCTATCTCTATTCTTAACTTCCTGAACCGTTCTTCAATGGTTCCTCCTTCGACTCTCCTATTCCCTTCAATACTCTCACTCCTAATACCTTCGTAATTCCCACTCGTTGACATCTCTTTTCCAAAGTTTGCATAGTACGGACTAACACCTAGAACTTCATGTTGGGATGTGCGTATAGCACAAGCTACCTTAGCTAACTGAGAATCCCAGACTCGGTGATTCTCTGAAACATACGCTCTTAAAGTTGTTTTAATAATTTGGTTAATCCTCTCGGCAGGATTATCCTGTGGATGATAATGCGGAGTAAACCTAATTTTCGACGAATAACCGTCACAAAGTGTCCTTAACTCCCTACTCTTGAACTGTGGACCATTGTCACAAATGACAATCTTGGGAACTCCAAATAACAGAAAAACATTATCTTCTAATTCTTTACATACCGCCTTTGCGGTGGCTGTCCTAAGTGGAAACAATAAAGGAAATTTGGTAAGGTAATCTACTACTGTTAAAATGTACATAAATCCTCTCTTGGACTTAGGTAAGGGCCCTACTAAATCTACACTAATCATCTCCCAAGGAGATGATGCTCCTACTCTCTCAGTCATAAGACCGGCTGGCTTGTCATTGATCGGTTTCACTTGTTGGCATATACTACATTTCCTAACATATTTAGTGACGTCTACTCTCATTTTAGGCCAATAATATTTAGCTCCTACTCTCGCGAACGTTTTTCTAACACCCATGTGTCCCGCTAATGGACTATCGTGACACTCTTTCAAAACTCCTATCCTATCTTTCTTTCCTACTACTAACTTCCACTCTTCGTTATTGTCATGCACGATCACATGATTTGACTTTACAAATTTGTATAACTTCCCATTATCTACTCTCCAATTCGGAAAAGCTAACGGATTAGACTCAACTGAAGAAACCATCTTAGTCACCCAAGGGTCCTTATCCTCATCTGAAATCCCAGCTAACTCTGGAACTCCCCGAGATAACATGTCTGGTACTACATGTTCTTTCCCTTTCCTATGGATGATTTCAAAATCAAACTGTTGGAGCCGAACTGCCCAACGCGCAAGTCTACCTTGTGGATCTTTCAGATTGCTCAACCAAATTAAGGAATAGTGATCCGTTACGACCGTAAACCGAACTCCTTCGATATAAGGCCGTAACTTCTCGACCGCCCATAGAACTGCCAAACATTCCTTTTCCGTAGTGGAATAATTTCTTTCACTTCTATTAAGTGACCTACTTAAGTAACAAATTACTTTCTCCCCCTCTTCAAATGTTTGGGTGAGTACGGCCCCGATGCCGTAGTCGGATGCATCTGTCTGAACGACAAATGGAAGCTTGAAATCTGGACATGTCAAAATTGGAGCCGTGATTAAGCATTCCTTTGCTTTTCGAAAACTATCTTCACATTCCTGTGACCAATCGATTTTCCTACTCTTTTTCAACAAATCTGTCAAAGGCCTAACTAGTGTTGCGAAATTCGGTACGAAGCGTCTGTACCATGAAACTGTCCCTATGAAACTCCTAACTTGTTTTACATTTTTAGGTGCAGGAATTTAAATCATACCATCTACTTTTTCTGGGTCCACGTGTAACCCGTTTTTGTCGACTACATAACCTAAAAACTTGAGTGAAGGTCTACAAAAATTGCATTTGTCGCGGCCTACTTTCAACCCCGCCTCTCGTAATCTCCTAAGAACCTCACTTAAAATCTCTAAGTGTTTGTCAAATGTATCTGTGACGATAATGATATCATCCAGATACACGAAGACAAACGGTTCCAACTCAGGCCCTAACACACTATCGATGAAACGCTGCCATGTTGCAGGCGCATTGTGTAATCCAAAAGGCATTCTTTTGAATTGAAATAGACCCCTACCAGGTACCGTAAAGGCAGTGTACTTCCGCGATTCCAATGCCATTGGAATCTGCCAGTAAGCGGACTTAATGTCCAACGATGTTAAAAATTTGGCATTCCTAAGTTTGTCTAAAATAGCCGAAATTATCGGCAACGGATACGCATCCCTTTCTGTAACCTGGTTAACCTTCCTAAAGTCGACACAAAACCTAAAACTATCATCTTTTTTCCTAATGAGAACAATTGGGGAAGCCCAAGGACTGTTTGATTTCTCAATCACGCCCTCTTCCAACATCTCCTGAAGTGACCTATCTATGTGTTCCTGCATTGCCGGTGAAACCGGATAATACCTTTGTTTAATAGGCTCCGACGAAGTTTTGATGACATGTTCTACCATTGTTGTTACCCCTAATCCCTCTGGCATATTCTTGAAAGCATTCTCGACTAAATTCTTTAGTTTCCCTTTCTGATCCTCGTCTAATTCAGACTCCTCTGTGATAGACGTAGTATCTATCGAAGCCACTATCTCCTGGCTCGAAAAACTCCACATGTTTGAACGTAAATCCGGGACTATACCCGATAATGCCCAAAAATCGGCACCTAAAATCAACGCATGTGGTAGGTTGGGAATGACTAAGCATTCAATCAAAATTGACCTACTCTCTACAACAATGGGTACTTTATCTATTCCTAACACTCCTATACTTGCACCATCTGCTAAATGAACTTCCCTAACATTTGACCTATCTAATTGTAATCCTACATCTTTTAAAACACGCCATGCGTCCCTACAAATTATCGTTCGCGATGCTCCAGAATCTAGTAATCCTAAAAACCTAAAACCATAAATATTAACTCCTAAAAATGGACGTCTATCTATACCACTTGAATCTAACGTGAAACCTAACCTAACCTTGCAAGCCAACTGGTCGCCAGCAGGCAACCTTCCTAACTCTGACGCCGGCGCTCTTGCCCTGCTGGCCCAAGAGTCCGTTGCCCGTTTCCCGACGAGCAGCGTCTACAATTTTGTCTTGTGGTCCCTATATTACCACAACCAAAACAGCGCCTAGGAGCGGAACAGGTATTAGCGAAATGACCTTCCCTGTTACACTTAAAACAACGATTGTTTCTATTGGGTGGGGGATCAGGATTAACCGCAGCTCGAGTATCCGATACCGAGGCGATATAAGCAACATCCGGCTCCAAAGCCGACCTGTTGCGATAAGAGGGTGGAGGAACGAACGACTCGACATTTGCCCTAATGGTTTCCAGCCTTCTGCCCAAGGCCACCAAATCATTGACTGACTTAATGTCAGCTAAACCTAGCTGTGTCTGGTAAAATGGAGCGATATTCTTCATGAGAATAGCCAACTTTCTATTCTCACTCAGAGGCTCCGAAAAACGTTTGAAAAGAGTCTGCATGAGCGCAACGTACATGCCTATTGACTCTTCCTTACCCTGGGTTCGACGCCTGACCTCATCCAACAAGAGATCATCATAGTTGGAGGGCAAAAACTCCAACTTCAATTCCTTAACCAACTCTTTCCATATCGAAGCCGTGTCCCTAATCGCCCTAAACCAAAGAAGCGCCTTCCCAGTAAATAAATCCACCGCTGACCTATAAATTGCTTCCTCAGATACACCGCGAGCCTCCCTTAATTCCTCGATTCTTTCAATAAAAGAGTTCACTGATGAACCACACCGTTCACCAGAGAACTGCACGTTCCACTTGTATGGTCGCTCGGGGTTCCGGTCACGGGGTGTATCACCCTGTATTTGGAACCCACTAGAGCTCGTTCGTTGGCCGACTGACGCAGCTGGCGCTTCCAAATCTGCTGTCGACATTGTTGATTGGTTATTATTATTATTATTATTATTATTATTATTATTATTATTATTATTATTATTATTATTATTATTATTATTATTATTATTATTATTATTATTATTATTATTATTATTATTATTATTATTATTATTATTATTATTATTATTATTATTATTATTATTATTATTATTATTATTATTATTATTATTATTATCATTAACATTTTTAGGAGGTTCCATCACCTCCTCTACCTCGGACAATTTAGCCATCAACAGTAAAATTTCCCCCCTTAAATCCGCTACCTCGTTAACCTCATCAGACGATTCTGCCTTCGCCCTAGAGATCCTACCTAACGACCACTCGATTTTTGTCAACACTTTCTGGTAATCCGACGACTTCGGATTTTTCGATAAATTTGGAAGCAAATCCCTAATTTCTAAAATTTTCGCCCTAACCGCCTTCGAATCCTCTTCAAATGAATATGGATAGTGAGGACTATCCGAAGAAATTGAACCAGTCCGTTCCAACATGCGACTAGCCCTGAGAGTCATCCTCATCTCATCCACCTTAGACCCTTCCTTTAGCCCCCGCGCTCGTAACTCATAAACAAGTTCTTCTTTAGAAAGCCTGTTTATATCCATCCTGACAAAAGAAAAGTATTTCCAAAAGAAAACTACAAAAACAAATTTTATTTAAAAACGTTGAAAACAAAAACACCCTTTAACTGGAACAAAACAACGATGACTACTATGCCCAATCAAATTAATAAAACGATCGATGCTTGTAACAAAGAGAATCTTAAGGAAAATCTCAACCTCAATGCAAAACGAAATTAAAAGCAATGAGAAGAAAAAAAAAATAATAGCTAAATCCAATAACAACAAAAAAAATTAGCAATAGAAAAAGAAAATATGGCAACACCACTAAAGTAGATTCAAATAAATTTTGAGATAACCAACAAAAAACAATAAGATTACACCGGCAAAAAAAAATAATAATATTCAAATTAATTTTAAGCAGCCAAAAAAAAATATTATGGTCACACCAATAAAAAAACTAAGAAAACCTAAAAGAAAATCAATACAATAACCCCAGCAAAAATTATTTTAAAATTAATTTTAAGGAAACAAAATAAAAGTTAAAATGGTAACCCCAGTAAAGAAAAAGAATCAAATGTATTTAAAGAAAACTACAAGAAAATCAGTATGATAACTAAAATTATTTAAAATAAATTTTAAAAATACAAAGAAAAAAAAAATACTCTGGTAACACCAATAAAAATGATATCAAAATTAAATAAATTTTAATACCGCACGAAAACAAAGAACCGTCAATAACAAAAAACTTGAAACTATTAACACGCAAAAATTCGAATAAATTTAAAGAAAACCTACAAAAAAAACCAATATGGTAACACCACAAAAAGCTCGAATAAATTTTTAATATAAGTAACAAAAGCGAAATCGTAACACCAAAAAAAAATTATTATTGAAATCAATTTTTAAGAAAATAAAAACGTTAATGTGGTAACACCAATAAAAGATATTATCACTGACTAAAATTTAATATAACACGAAAAGAATAATGAAAAAAACTTGAAAGTATTAACGCCAAATTATGAAAATTGAATATATGTATTCTGTATACATACATATATAGATATATCGGAATGATTAAAAGGTCACCTTCAAAATCAACCCCCCCCAAATCTGAACTATCACTTAATCTATATATGTATGTATACAAATAAATATATGTATGTATGTAATTTTAGTCAATAAAATTATAAAAGTGGAAAACAAGAAAAACAAAATAAAAAGAAAATCACTCTCTCAATTTAATACTGAAAACCTTTCCAATCAACTGGATAATTTCCACCTCTGTTTTCACTCCCCGTCACACAAGTTTTTCCGTAATTTATCCTCACTGAATCTCCGTAAAATTTTGAACTTTCAACTTGAAGAATTTCCACCGCTGTTTCAAGATTTTTCCTTTATTCAACTCACAAATATCCTATATAAAAAGCAAAAAGAATTAGTAACAATTTCAATGTAAAACAAAAGAACAAATGTTCACAAAACTTAGCTAAAGGAAAAAAAAAACCAGACACCAAGACACCGCACACGATCCTCGAAACAACAAGTAATTTTTCTTTCACAGGCCCCACGTTATTTGCGTCAATTTGTTGCAATTTTATTTGCCCGTAATTAATTTTTATGTTTATCAATTTAGAAAAAAAAAGAAATCAAAATGAAATTAAAACAAACAAAAAGAAAACAAAACAACTATCTAAATCAAATTCAATCGCGATATCGGAAATGAAATGAGTAAATGTGCCGATCTGTCAAATGACAGCGGCGAAGAAGCGAGAGGCAAATTGCAACAGGCAGCAAATAAATTGCTGCCACCACGACGAGCTCAGAATGGGGTGGGTTCAGCGATTATAAATTTAATCAACGAGTCGATTAATTTAAGTTGCGTGCTGATTGATTTGATATCACTTGATATCAAAAATATTGTTTTAATTAAAATTGCCACAGGGGCGTTCTTACGTTAAGTAAGTAAAAGGGCGCCAGCAATTTTTTTTTCTGAAATGTACAACAAAAGGAAATTGCAAACCTTTTAACAAGAACAACGAAAAGAAACACCAACACAACAATAAAACCACTATAGAAATAAAAAGAACAAAATGGATACCTTTTTGATTAAAGTTATTTATTTAAGAATACCTGAGAAACCTTACAAGAGTAGGACTAAAACTCAGGATCTTTTCAACATTAAATAAAACTGTATGGACAATGGACCGTTAAGGTCTTAATCCCCAGAAATAAAAGTTCGGGATTGAAATAAAGAATTAAACCAATTAACAACTAAAACAAAATTTTCTACTTATCTTTTCTTTTCCAGTTTTTCCTCTATGATCCCCAACTTTTGATCCTTTTTTCCTTTCCTTTCCTTTTTTTTTCCTAATTTAGTTTCTCTTCCTTATTTTTTTTTCACGACACTATTCACCTTTTTTTTTTCTAATTTTTCTCAATCTTTTTTTATTTCTTTCACAATCTTTGTTTTATATCACCCAAAAATTTCTTGTCTCTAAACACTATGAATGCTAGTAAAGAATTGACGGCCAGATTCCACGATCTGTCCTGTCTCTTCTTTTCATCTCCCGCCATTTTAGCTTTCAGCCAATATGGAGTGGCGGATTTCAATCACATCATCAACAGCCAATCGGAGATCGGCTTGTTGATCTCAACTTGTGATGAAATACTCGCGATCCTGCTTACTCGCCATTTCCTCTCACAGCTAAATGCAAGTCATCCTGGAATTCGCCGCCCGCTGGATTCTCTTCCAGGTCACGACGATTCCAGGAGCTGCATTCAGCCACCCCCACTGACTACTTGATATCGAACAAAGACTAAGAAATTTAAGATTGAGAAAAATCTTTAACTTAACTTTTACTTTAACTTTAAAACAATCGCGCGAAAGGAAAGAAAAACAAACAAGTAACAATTTTGGATCTGTTAACTAAACCCGACTAAGTTTCCCGAAACTTAACCGTCCATCAGTCCATACAATTTGTTTAGAGTTTTACAAATAATTAATAATATCAACGTTAAACAAACAAAATTATCAATGTAAATAAAAGAAATTAAATATATACAAAATGAATTTAACTAAATAATATAAGTTTACAATTTTCATAAAATTTTAAGTTGGGCCGTAGGCCATTCTCCCTTTGGAGTGACTTCTCATGAAACTTTACGTATCGACCAGACCGTCCATCTGGTTTGGTTTCACTTCCATGGAAACCATCCTTCTATCGGAATCTGAAACTAAACTTGGTATTATTTTTCCTCACGAAAATGACAGAGAGAACCATGGTCAGAAGGACTATGGCCGTCCCGCTCTCTCTCATCCTCGTGTAGAAGGAATTGTGACATTTGTCAAATTGAATAAAATAAACAAAACAAAAGTGTAAAAGTGGATGCAAGATGCATCGTTTTTTTATTAAAAATTAAAATTAAAAAGTAAAAGAACTTGTTGCGTTCAATTATAACGCAACAAGAGAAATTAACGGAATTACTCATAAATATGGCACAGGGTTATCTACAGAAAGTCTGGCTGCACACATTAAAGGACTTCTAGGCAATAACCCAAGCCAATATTGCTGCTATGCGGAACCTTATGTTCTTGATGAAACATTAGATGGTGAGATAACAATAGAAGAAATAAAAGCTGTACTGGAAAAAGCGAAAAATGGAAAGGCACCAGGTGAAGATGGGATTCCGTATGAGTTCGATATAAATTCTCCTCACACATGCATTAATAAAATAAGGTAACTCTTCAACAAAATCTTTTCAAATGCTGACATCCCCTCCTCTTTTAAGAAGACGGTAATTTGTCCAATACAAAAAAGGGTCCCTTAGGCCCCTTTCACACCAAACGAATCCGAATCAATCAGAATCACTTTAAATCAAGTTGAATCTGATTCGTCATCTCCACTCTTTCACATTAGCTGAATCAACCTGAATCATAAATCGCACTATTTTCTTTAACTTTTAAAATTAATAAACTCCACGTCCATCTCGTATGGTTGTTGATTCAAGAATCAAGAATCAAGGAATCCGACAGGTTGAATCAAGTGCGACCTCGAATCAAACCTGATTGAACCAGATTCGTCCGGTCTGAAGGCGGGAAAAGAATCCCTTCACATTTAAACGGATCGCTCGAAGCCGAATCTTGGTCAATCAGATTCAACTTGATTCGGAGTGATTCTGATTGATTCGGATTCGTTTGGTGTGAAAGGGGCCTATCGCTGAAAATTACCGAGATATATCGTTTTTGAATGTGTTAACAAAAATATTCTGCGGTATACTAGTAGAGAGACTTGAAAAATGGGTCGAAAGTTAAAACATTCTGTCGGATCTCCAAGCCGGATTTTGAAAAAAAAACTTTTCAACAATAAACCAGATCTTCACTCTTTCATCAATCATAAAAGCTTTTCAAGCGAGGAACAAAAAAGTTTATTCTTTCTTTGTGGACTTCAAAGCGGCTTTTGACCTTGTAAACAGAAGCGCGCTTTTCTATAAGCTCTCACATTTGGGTCTATCTTCGAGGTTTTTGAAAGTAATTAAAGTGATGTACATATACTGGAACTAATGCAGCAGTCTGGGATGGGAAGATATTTTTAGAATGGTTCGAAACATGTACATACCTACCGGAGTAAAACAAGGTTGTCCACTCAGTGCCTTGTTGTTTTCGCTGTTCATAAATGACATAGAGGAAGCCTTACCTGGAGGAATTCGAATATCTGATTCTGTTATAAATGATGACCTGATGACCTTGTCCTGTTGTCGGAATCACCAGAAAACCTACTGTTGATGATAAATTGCTTAGGATTATCTAATGGGTGATTTTTTTGAGGTTAGGATTTTCATGCATTAGTATTTGACAGATCACGCGGGATTTCAGACATGGTGTCAAAGAAAAAGATGCTCAGTATGCTTTGACATTTCATCATGAATAGACTTACTAACGAGCAACGCTTGCAAATCATTGAATTTTATTACCAAAATCAGTGTTTGGTTCGAAATGTGTTTCGCGCTTTACGTCCGATTTATGGTCTACATAATCGACCAAGTGAGCTAACAATTAATGCGATTGTGACCAAGTTTCGCACTCAGTTTACTTTATTGGACATTAAACCAACCACACGAATGCGTACAGTGCGTACAGAAGAGAATATTGCGTCTGTTTCTGAGAGTGTTGCTGAAGACCGTGAAATGTCGATTCGTCGCCGTTCGCAGCAATTGGGTTTGTGTTATTCGACCACATGGAAGATTTTACGCAAAGATCTTGGTGTAAAACCGTATAAAATACAGCTCGTGCAAGAACTGAAGCCGAACGATCTGCCACAACGTCGAATTTTCAGTGAATGGGCCCTAGAAAAGTTGGCAGAAAATCCGCTTTTTTATCGACAAATTTTGTTCAGCAATGAGGCTCATTTCTGGTTGAATGGCTACGTAAATAAGCAAAATTGCCGCATTTGGAGTAAAGAGCAACCAGAAGCCGTTCAAGAACTGCACATGCATCCCGAAAAATGCACTGTTTGGTGTGGTTTGTACGCTGGTGGAATCATTGGACCGTATTTTTTCAAAGATGCTGTTGGACGCAACGTTACGGTGAATGGCGATCGCTATCGTTCAATGCTAACAAACTTTTTGTTGCCAAAAATGGAAGAACTGAACTTGGTTGACATGTGGTTTCAACAAGATGGCGCTACATGCCACACAGCTCGCGATTCTATGGCCATTTTGAGGGAAAACTTCGGAGAACAATTCATCTCAAGGAATGGACCGGTAAGTTGGCCACCAAGATCATGCGATTTGACGCCTTTAGACTATTTTTTTTGGGGCTACGTCAAGTCTAAAGTCTACACAAATAAGCCAGCAACTATTCCAGCTTTGGAAGACAACATTTCTGAAGAAATTCGGGCTATTCCGGCCGAAATGCTCGAAAAAGTTACCCAAAATTGGACTTTCCGAATGGACCACCTAAGACGCAGCCGCGGTCAACATTTAAATGAAATTATCTTCAAAAAGTAAATGTCATGGACCAATCTAACGTTTCAAATAAAGAATCGATGAGATTTTGCAAATTTTATGCGTTTTTTTTTAAAAAAAAGTTCTCAAGCTCTTAAAAAATCACCCGATATTAATACTGACAAGTCAAAAATAATGATCTTCTCACGATTCTTACAAAACCTTAGCGGAAATAGATGGTACTTTAATGGAAATCTTGTAGAAATATCCAAAGAAATTAAATATTTAGTTGTAAAGCTTAATTCAACCCTAAATTTCGACAAACACCTTATTGAAAAAGCCAGCACCTCTCAAAACTTGTTGAATTTATCATGGAAAAATGTTTTTTCCAACAACAGAGTAATCCTTTCAGCCAAATATAAAATATTTGATGCCTTTGTGAAATCAACTCTCTGCTATGCTTCTCAGGTCTGGGGTGCAGATGAGTACGAAGTGATAGAAAAATTTCAAAGGAATTTTTTGAGAAAACTCTTCAACTGACCGCAAAATACACCGATTTATGCAATGTATTTAGAAACCGGAATACCGAAACTTCTCACGAGCACACTCAAGGCGCAGGCTGATTACATTATTAAAACTTGTATCTACCAGGAGAATAGACTGTCGAAAAAAATGCTTTTGTACGAACCGAACTGAGGAATAAAGATTGGTGGATGAAAAAATGGCAAGATATCGGTAATACTTGTGGAGAGATACTGTATATAGATTTCAACAATTTAAACAACTTAAAGGAGCAACTTTACAGGATTATACAGAAGAATGAAGACATAGTTCGAGAATCCTTTATTAAAAAGCTCGCGAATCAGATAGTAGAGTACTATATACCCTCAGCTCAGCTTTAACCTAAACCAACGAAACTACTTCCATGATGGACTTATCTACAGGGACATTTCTTTCATTTTTAAAGCAAGATGTGAACTTATTAGTTTAAATGCTAGACCCTATAACGGCAGCTTCAATCAATTTTGTACGTTATGCAATTTAAAATCAAAGGAGGATTGTTATCACTTCATAAGTGTATGTCCAATATTTTATCAACAGAGGCTAGTGTTTTTTGGTAAAAATACATTAACCATGCAAGAAACACTCCAAATTTTGAAACGAATGTAATTGGAAGATCTTAAGCAACTTTTTAAAAGCCATATTACTAATGACGGAATATGTTTGATGTTTATACCTATTTGAGATTGAAAAATGTGAATTAACAAAACATGTAATTTATTTATAACCAGGCTGACGGCTAAGCCATAGCTTATCAATTTATAATGTCACGGTAAAAATTACCGCGACAAGAACCATTTTCTCCGTCATCCAAATACTTGTTCCTCCCTCCTCCATTCCTACAGTTGTTCCCTTCAATCTACTGAGAGAGAGAGGGGCAGTCACTCTCTCAGTACATAAAACATAATCATTGATGTCGATTTTATATATATAAAGTGGATAAACTTTCCACTTTAACTAAAGTGACAGACGGGCGGTCTTGCCAAATACTAAGAACGGGTGACAGCCAGTCCCCGAAGAATGAGCATAATTACCACCATAAGTGTCAGACGGATGGTCTGACTCCAGTAAACCAAAATTGGCACGGTCGACACTTGGTCTCCGAATGCCGAAGTTACTCCATGGAAGAATGGCTTCAAGCACAACTTTTACACCCTTATTATACTTAAATTTACAAGATGGAACGATAACGTAAGTCCCTATTTCCCCAAATCTGCGCGAAAGTCAAACGAAATAACTTTAAAACGCGTGTAGCGAACTTCTGCCATATTTCTCTTCCACAATTGTTATTAATCGAAACTTACTAATTTCCATCAAGTTTTCACAATTATATTTGATTTGCTGGGAAATATCGGTGGGAAAAATGCAAAGTGTGAACAATCAAATTTCTTGAGTTCCAAGGTTTTTCTTTCATTCAAAATTGAGTCGGGGATGTTAGGTGGCTGAATGCACCCACTGCATTCCCGCCCTCTACAAGTCAGAGTTAGGGTTAGGTTAGGTTATAGTGGCTGTCCAAGATGGAAACGGACACACTTAGGCCAGTTTAATGGCCCATTGTGATACCACATGAATCTTAAGGTTACTTCCTAAGCTCAATGGAACCAGTTTGAGTCTCTTACGAAACGTGAGAGGCTGCTTATGCCGATATGATTTAGATCGTTTAGATCGTTAAAGAAGAATTCTCCTAGGTAATTCTTGCGTTTTCGAGCCAGAGCAGGGCATGTGCAGAGAAGATGAAGAACTGTTTCTTCCTCGTCCATACAGCTTCTGCAGAAATCATTTGAGAATACGCCTAATCTCGTAGCGTGCTTTCCTATTAGACAGTGTCCGGTTATGACACCTATTATCGAGCTTACATGCGATCTGCTTAGAGAGAGCAAGCACCTTGAACGTTTTAAATCCAGTGTTGGCCAGATGTTTTTTGTGACTTGACACGTGGTGATGTTGTTCCACCTGGTGCCTGCCCTCCTCACAGCGTCTTGCATTAGCAAAAGTTTACAAGTAGCGATTGGTATGCCAGTACGTGCCAAACGTGGTAGGATGGACTGTACTGTACCGTTCCTGGCGAGTTCATCTGCCTTACAGTTACCTGGAATGTCTCTATGGCCCGGCACCCAGCAAAGGTGAATATTAAACTGTTGTGCCATCTCCCTTAGAGATGATCGACAGTTATGGACTGTTATAGAGTTTGTAGAGACCGAATCCAGAGATTTGATAGTGGCCTGACTGTCTGAGAAAATACGGATATCAGGTGTTGATATCACGTTTTCTTTAAGCCAAGACAAGACTTCTTTTATCGCCAAAAGTTCCGCCTGGAACACGCTACATTGATTGGGAAGGCGGAATGAGAGACTTAATTTCAGTCGTTCAGAGTACACAACTCCACCAACCCCTTCTTTTGTTTTTGACCCATCTGTATAGAAATGGATCGACTCATCTTCCAAAAAGATCTGGGAGGTATAGAAATCTGGAAATTTCTGTCGAATTGCAGTTGGGGGATGGTGTAGTCTGTGTGCTTTGGAATTGATTCTAAATAACTAAGAATTACGGAGTGGCCAATGTTGTTGTTAGTCCACTGCGACGAAGCTTTGAGGCGAATAGCAGAGCTTGCAGCTATTTGTTTGCTAAAAATGTCAAGAGGTGTTAGGTAGAGTAAGGTGTCCAGTGCCGCAGATGGGGTCGTGCGAAGCGATCCGCTTATATACATAGGCAAGCTGAAGGTTGGACTTTATTTAATTTATCCCGGTTTATACCTTTCTCTAAAGCAGTCCACCATACTGCCACACCGTACATTACAATCGGTCTGATTACCGATGTGTATAGCCAATGCGTGATTCTGGGTTGTAAGCCCCATTTATTACCGATGGCTTTTTTGCAAGAAAAGAGAGCTACAGTAGCTTTTTTGACTCTTTCCTCTACGTTGCGTTTCCAATTTAGTTTTTTATCTAAGACAAGACCCAGGTATTTAGCCTCGTCTGAGAATTTTAATTGGATTCCTTTAACATGGGGAGGGTTGACAAATGGAATTTTGTATCTCCTCGAAAATAAGACCAAATCGGTTTTGTGTGGGTTAACACCCAGTCCACACCGATCAGCCCAAAGTATTAGTCTGTGTAAGGCATTTTGTAAGAGTTTTTTTATAACGTGTTAAGATGCTTTCCTGAAACTGCTATAGCAACGTCGTCCACATAGGCTATCACTCTGATACCCTCCGCATCCAGACCAGTTAGGATTTCATTCACCACTAGGTTCCAGAGGAGAGGGGATAGAACACCACCTTGCGGTGTCCCTCTACTAACGAATCGTCTGCCAGAAGAGTTGCCCAGTTTTGAGTTAATTATTCTGCTAGTAAGCATTAAATGAACTAACTCCCGAAGCGAACTCTCTACATTTAGAGATGTTAGTACAGATGTGATTGCAGATGTGTCCACGTTGTTAAAGGCAACTTCGATGTCAAGGAAAGCAACCATAGCCAACTCTTTATGATGGAGGGAATATTCGACGGTACGTACTAAGGTGTGTAGCGCTGTTTCCACCGATTTACCTTTACAGTAGGCGTGTTGAGACGAAGACAGAAGTCTTGTATCAATACTTGCCCTTAAATGGATATCAATCAATCTTTCCAAGGTCTTAAGAAGGAATGATGATAGACTTATAGGTCGTAGATCTTTAGGGTTGACTTGCGAGCATTTACCTGCCTTGGGTATAAAAACAACTTTAACTTCTCGCCATGCCGAGGGAACATGGACCAGGTAAAGACAGCTGGTAAAAATTGCCTCAAGGATTGGTGCAATTATGTCAGAAGTCTTCTGTAGCTCGGCTGGTGTTATTCCATCTGGTCCTGCAGATTTAAATGGTTTGAAGCTGTTGAGAGCCCATTGTAGCTTGTCCCTTGTAATCAGACCTTGTGGATATGTAGTATTGGGACTTGAACGTATATAACCGTTGCAAGTCTCGGTAAGAGAACTTCCAGGAAAATGAGTATCCAGTAGTAAGTTCAGCGATTCATTACTTGAATTTGTCCAGGAGCCGTCTGCATTTTTCAAGCAGCTTGGCATCGCTGGATTAGTTGATAGAATTTTCCGTAACCTAGAGGCTTCAGAAGTTTCTTCTATAGTGCCACAGAAGGATCGCCAAGAAGATCGTTTAGATTTCCTTAGTGCCTTCTTGTAAATTCTTAGGGATTCTTTGTAAGAATCCCAGTGAGAGGCTAGTCTTGCGGCTTTGGCTCGGTTAAACAGTTTCCTGCATTCTTTCCTGAGCGAGTCAAGCTCTGAGGCCCACCATTGTGGTTTCCTCTTTCCTCTTATGTGTATAAGTGGACAAGCAATTTCTAGCGATCTGTTCATAGCTGAGGTAAGGTCATTGACTTTATTGTCAAGTTCATTAGCGTTAGAGGAAGGACAAGATAGTCCAGGTTTTAGTAAACTCTGTAATGAGTTCCTGTATGAGGCCCAATCAGTTTTCCGATAATTTCGAAAAGTCAATGGACTTGGGTTATCATCCACATTGATATTGAATTGGATATATCTATGATCAGAGAACGAGTGTTCTTTGGATACTTTCCAGTCCAAGATCATATGGTGTATAGTATCTGAGACAAGAGTTATGTCTAGGACTTCTTGTCGAGTTTTAGTTATGAAGGTTGACTCATTCCCAACATTACTTACTAAGAGGTTAGTACCAAGAATATAATCAAAAAGAGACTCACCTCTGTCGTTGATATTGGTACTTCCCCATACCGTATGATGAGCGTTAGCATCGCTCCCAATAATTAGGCGGATCCTTTGCCTTACCGCTTCAGCGACGACTTTCTCCAGGCTTTTTCCAGGGAGAGGGCCAAGGTGGTCATGGCCAAGATACGCCGACACTATCCAGAAACTTCCCTTGGTTGTTTCCAGCCTAGCTACGGTGGTATCTTTGTCACTGAAATGATGGAGTAAAAATACATTAATGCTACGTTTCACTAGTATGCAAGATCTAGGTTCACCTCTATCTGTCACACACAGTGTGTAGTATCCAGGAGTCCTGAGTCCGCGAACAACGGATCTCACAATCCATGGCTCTTGGATCAGGACAATGTCTTCCCCGTTTCTCGCCAGCCGGAGAACAAGTAAGGCCGATGCCTTTACGGAGTGCTGGAGATTAATCTGTACTAACTGCAGCATTTTGGCTATAATTAGGCAGATCAACCTCCGCACCACGGTTTTGTTCTGATCCTCTGAGTCTGAGGATGAACCCAAGAGTTCGAGATCGTCCTCGCTCAAAAGGATCATGTTGAGGTCGTCCTCAGTCTCCATTGAGGATGGACTGTCTACGATTTTGTAGATAGTGAAGTCGCTATTGGAGAGGGCATGGGTGCATCGACACCCTCTGTTAAGAGAGAAGACGATGTCGCAGGCCCACCAACCGCTAGTTCACCTTCGATTGTTTTTGGAGGCCCGCTTTCCGCGTTAACCTCATCTTTTTTATAGACTCGAATTTTTATTGTTTCGAAGCCATAGTTTATGGAGCCCTCGTTTATGGCTAGAGGAGCCAAAGATTCAAGTCAGAGTAGAGCGCGGCGAATTCAGGGGTGACTTGCATTAAGCTGGGGAGATTAAAGTGCGAGTAAGAGAAGGTTACTGGGTTTGCAACTGCTTTGGCACACTCACGCAAACAAGCTGAGCGTTGCTGAAAAATTAAACCCGAAACCCAAGTCACTGAGTTGCTGAAAGCTCTGGGTTTTTGAAGAAAAAGGGTTCATCCAGGCTTGGAAAAAGCCTGGGAACTCACTTTTTTTAAGCTACGAAATCGAATAGATCGAAAGAAAAGTAATTTTGGAAGATAGAAATTTGATTGGAAAAGAGTTAATTTGAAAAAGTGTTTTAAAATTTGAAAAAGGAGAATAATTTTGGAGACTTGGTGGAATATACTCTTTTGAGATACAGGAGAGGAAAAGAAGGAAAATTGGTTAATGAAGCAAGGGAAATCTGGCAGTAGAAATCTAAGTATAATAGTTTGGTTTATTTGATTAAAAATTATTTCCGTTGAATCACATTATTTCGTTGTTTAATGAATTCCAAAAAAAAAAGAAAAAAAAATTATCGTTTGGCTTTGGCTGTTCGCTTTATTTCCGAAAATTACGGAACTCGTGACCCGCTTAAAATAAAACCGTTAACATTTTTCGGGACTAAATGTTACCGGTCCATCTTATTTTGTCTTGAATAACGATTTGTTTCTTTGTTTAAAAGATCCTGGGTTTTAGCCCTACTTAATTGCAAGGTTTCCCAGGCAATTTACTTAATAATAAATATTTTAAAAAATTAATTCCAAGACTTAAACTTTTATTGAAACTTCTTTCACCGTGCGTCGATTTCGCTCCGAAGGTTTGCAATTTCCTTAATTATAAAAAAAATTGCTGGCGCCCTATTTCTCAATTACAAGATATACACCCCCTTCTGTGGTCATCGACATTTTTATATTATGATCAATTTAATTGATCAGCTACGATATCATCTCAAATAGGATATCAATTGATTCGCTGAACCCACCCTAAGCTGAGTGGCCGGAGACATCAGCATCATACGTGCTGAATGTGCTAAATTTTTCTACGACCTTCTTTACGTTCTAGGTTCTAGTCTTCGTCGTGGTTTTGTTCGGGATCGTCATGGTCGTAATCGTGGTGGTCGTCGTCGCGTTCGTAGAAAAATTATAGCAACAATAAAATTATAAATTTGTATACCTATATAAGAATATAAATAAATGAATTTGTTACTTACTTACTTACTTGCTAATAGCTAAAAAATTACCCTTTTTAGTATTAAACAAAAATTAAATCCTATCAAAATTCCAACTCTAAATTGGTTTAAATTGCCGAATAAGAATACACCAAAATATCAAAATTCTTTAATATTCATTCTCTTCGCGAATAAAAGGGTTTTAAATGACTTTAGAAACACAGTAAAGAGAGGATCAAACCCTCCATCGATATCAATCACATAATTTCATTAATTTATAATAGTAAAGTCCTTGTGAGTACTTATTACAATTATGACGCACAGATCACCAGAATAAAAACATCCTTAATTATTATACAAAAACAGTTTAATTAAGTTTTGATTTAAACAAAATACAAAAAACAAACACAACTAACTTCCTTTTGCATACAAACAAAAACAATTCCATTTATTTCCAAATTATCCTCCACATATATTTTTGTTAACCAAAATACAAAAATTTAAAACAACATACAAAACAACACATTCTATTGAGTATTTGTTCAATGCAATCGAATCGAATTCAGGAACAGCCGGGAAGTTCTTCTCATATTACAATGCATACAAAAGCACCGCAATAAATTAAATATTGTCCTGAGTCCACAAAAAACACAAACTCGTCCTCCTTTCGTCCTATTTCAAACTTTTATACATAAGGTAGGCCTACTCGTTTTGTAGGTATGTACACTGAAAAAACAACGTGCATTAATATAAAAAACGGCGTTTATTAACTGCTTATTTATTGTCACAACAAACTTTTTCTTGTCAGAGTGAACGGTTTATTAAAAAAAAATTCAGCGTTTGATAATCGTTTGTTAATACTATTAACGGCCGTTTATTAAATAAAAAATAAAGCACTTTATCACCGTTTATTAAAATTAATAACTCTATTAATTGCCGCAAACATTTTAGTTATTAAAAATGATTAATCGTTTATTGCGACAATAAACAAGATGTTTGAAAAGGGATTGTTAAAGATTATATCCCAACCTTCATCCAATATCACAACCAATTCTCAAATTTACAATAAGTTTACTATTTTGTATAACCTTATTCACTGACACATACAAATTTGGCAATTGAAAAATAATAAACCGTTTATTGTTGCAATGAACAACATTATTAAGAGACGAATTGGAAAATTTACAAGCAGTTTATTATTATTCACTGACACAATACACTTTGGTAATTGGAAAATAGTGAACCATTTATTGTGGCTATGAACAACATTATTAAGAGGCAAATTATTAAATATTATATCCCAACCTCCATCCTACATACATATAAAAAAAATGTATGCGGAAGATTGGGCAAAAATAAAATTGATTCCTTGGCAAAAAAAAATTTAAATCATAAAGATAACACTGCACTCAAATTCAGCGGAACTAAACTTCATGACACGGAAAAGCATTATTTGTATGAAATTGTATGAGGTATATCGCTAAACTTCATATCATTTCATACGAATTCTTGTGAATCGCAGTAACGCTGCAGTCAAAATAAGTAAAATGATCAGTGATGAGTTTTAGTTATATTTATGACTCGTTCTATAAGAGTAAAAGTCCTAGAGCTTAATATATCTATCTTTTATAATTGAAAAAGAAGTATTTGACTGTTAAAAGTCAAATAGTTTGTTTTTCTGAACACTGTTATTTATAATAAAATGATTTAAATTCATGAAAATCATGAAAATAAATATGATCCAGCAATTAGTGTTCTTATATGCGTTTCGCCCCGGTGCAATGGTTGGGCTCATCAGAAGATGACCATTACACCTTGTCTTGACGCATATTTTCTCGAATAAATCGAGATACCATATAATCCGAGCTACTTAGAGCAACTGCGAATTATATGGTTGCTACAAGTCTTCAAAGAAGATAAATTGTAGCTATAATTTATTGCCGTGCTATGGCTTTTTTGAAAAAGAAGTATTTGACTGTTAAAAGTCAAATAGTTTATTTTTCTGAACACTGTTATTTATAATAAAATGATTTAAATTCATGAAAATCATGAAAATAAAATAAATATGATCCAGCAATTAGTGTTCTTATATGCGTTTCGCCCCGGTGCAATATTTTAATTCTATAAAGGTAATAATTTTGGCTAATTACTTTTATAAATAAATAATATTTATTACTTTTATATTTATATATATATTTATATATTTATTATTTACTTTTATAAATAAATAAATACTGTTATGACGCATTACAAATCTACAACGAAAACACGAACAAATTACATGCATTCTGTCACTGCACCGAGCATTGTGTTCACACTCAGCTCAACTTGGCCAGAACTCGGTGACATTAATTTGCAAAGGTTATTTTGTCATTCGCAAGCATATAATTCACACTATGTTGTTACCAAAAGGTTGCCTAGTAGAACCGAACAAGACCAACAAAAAAGTAGTAGAAGCAGAAAAAGAGAAGTAGAAGCAAAAGAAATATAAGTAAGGAAGTTGAAAAGAGTGAACCAGACCGCAGAAACCAGTTGGACTTCGATCGCCGCTAAGCAAGGATCAGTGGTAAGTAAGTTGGATATTAACAGAGGCTTCCCCCCACCAGAGGTATAAGCGGAAATAATAAACATTTGTTTATATTTATGAAAGCATTTATTAAAATTAATAAATTCTGTTCATTGGGATTATAAACAGGTTTATTAATATTATAAACGGAAATAATAAACGGTTTTTATATTAATGAACGCATTTATTAAAATTAATAAACTCTATTCATTAAGGCTATAAACGGGTTTATTAATACTATAAACGGAAATAATGAACGGTTGTTTATGTTTATTAATGGATTTATTAAAATCAATAAACTCAGTTTATTGTGGTTATAAATGAAAATTTTAAATTGTTTGTAAAATTTTCACCCGGAAATGGAGAATAATAAACGATAGTTCACTGACACAATTAATATGTTTATTGGACAAACTCAATCATTTTATTCATTGTCTCAACGAACTTTTTGATTATATTTACGTACCTTTTTGGTTCAGTGTAGGTATACCTATGTATGTACATATCCTGTTCTGGCGGTATCCTGGTCCTGTGCAAAAATTTGAATTGAAATGTCTTGTGGACTATTGATTTAGTATTGGGGATGTATTCATTCTGCTAGTAGGTACCTATCCTGTAGATATATGCATATTTACATACATACTTCGAAAAACACGCCAAAGGCTATCACCGGCCGGCCACCATCACCACTGCCGCCTGCTTGTGATACCTCCAGGCTATGCAATAACAATACCGCAGCCCATTTGTCATATTACTCATATCCTCGCTATGCGATGGCGGAGTATCCAGCCTTTGGAAGAGGATGGCATTGCCATGCCAATGCAGAGTATGAGTGCAGCAAACAATATGCGTTTACACAATTCATTTGACGATTCCAACCCCAAATGGAAAAACAAAATTAAAATTTTAATTAAAAAAGGACACAAGTGCAAATATTTACACCAACTCTCAGGCAATTGCTATATTAAGTGTTTTGGCACTGGCCAAAGAGTAAATTCTCTTCCTCCACTCTCGCTATAACTCGTACTCTAACCCTTCCTTCTTTGATGATGCACAGGAGCAAAACGGGACAGGACAAGGATCAACCAGAATAGCGAAAAATCTGCATACCAATCCACCCACTCCTCAGCTTAGCTCGGACTCTTTTGGACTTTTATTGTTCACTTCAAAAAGGGTGTTTTACTCCCTTTCTCCAGCACAACAACAACCCCTCTTGTTGTATGGTTTTGGTTCTGGTACTGAAATAGGTAGCAAGCAGTGGTATTTCCTTTGTAAAGACGGCTTCATTGCTGGTGCTGTATTTCGTTCTGATGGTTATGGTGGCATTTCAAAAATATAGTTAATTTTTTCTTTTTCGCTTTGCAGATCGTAAAATCTCAAAAATTCATTTGCACAGAAATTTCTAAAGGAAGCCAATTTGCCTTTGGATTTCTATGCAATCCTGCTCATCCGGATGTGGTGTCTTGGTTGAATGTGCTTCCATGTTTTTGGGTTAAAGGGGGGAAGGGAGGCTGGGTTGGTGGTCTTTACCATCTGATGATGATTTTTGTGTGAATATACGAGGTAGTAGTATTTTTGGGCATTTGTAAGGGTTTGTGTTTGTAAACTAAACAAAATAAAGGATAACACAAATTTTCTGTAGCAGACAGTAGTAGAACTTATAGTTGTAGTTTGCAAGGATTTCAAGGATCCTTCCCCGTTTCCCTCTATGAACTATATGAACATATATTTTTTATGGATGCAATAATAATCTTGGATTGTGTGCGAGAGAAGAAATTCAATGGGTGCTTCGTTTTTTACTCTTTTAGCTATTAGATGGGTGGGGATGGAGGAGAGGAATTCGGTGAGAGATATTTGAAGCAAAAAGCCAATGCACCTGCAAGGGCTAGGGCATATCGTTAGTAGGCGGATGTTTTGCAGCCAGAAAATATTATATGCACTGCACCTTATGTACTCGTATATGAAAATGCATGCATATATTATATTATGTTTCAAGAGGAACCGAATTTATTTAATTAAAGCAATTCTGGGCAAAACTTACCTATTCGTAAATCTAGATACTTGTGCAGTGAATATGGAAGGAAAGGACTTAAAGTATTACGTAGTACGTTTTTGATAACATAAATTAAAATTATATATGTAAAATCAAGTGGAAACTATGTATATGTTCATTATATAGATAAAACTAGAGAGAGACCATCCTAACATGGGGTAACTGTGCTTCAAGGATTTATGTGGTAGATTTAAAGTTCGAAAGGTGAATGTTTAATTAAAAGGTGTTTCATTCTGTATCTAAATATCCTTATGATCTCCATTATTAATTTCTTTTTTAAGGTGTAAACTTAAGAAGTTGTATTTTACTTACTATATAAACTAATTTGTGAAATAAATTGAAATTCTTAAAGTAAGAAAGTTGGAACGAATCTATATATATAAAAATCAATGCCACTTTTCGTTGTAATGTTATAACTCAACAATGCCTTTACCGATTTGGATAATTTTGGTCTTGAATTATTTATGGAAGTCCAAAGAAGGTTTGTACGTAAATGAAAATTTGAAAAAAAAATAAATCAACATCTTTCTATACTCCGATATACAAACAATTTGTACTAATACTGAAAAGCCAATTTGAACATTTGGCAAAACAATAGAAGATAAAAAAAGTGACGATAGTTCTGTCAAACAAATTTAATGTCATCATATGTCATTTCATTTTATCAGCGATAGGTAATTATTACTTTGTTGTGTTTATATTTTCCAAAATATTGCTGAGTTATTGCTTTGTGTTTATATTTTCCAAAATATTGTTGAGTTGTTGAGTGAAGGTAAAATGCCGCGAGCAAGACGACCAAACATAGGCCGGCGACCGCGTAATGCAAATCAAATGGCATTATTAAGACGATCTCAGACTACATATGAACGCGCACAAGCTTATTCATCGCAGCGTCAACGTACTGCACAGAATAGATCTGTTGACCCTGTACCTGTACTTGGTCTTGCACGGCGGCGCGGCGATCACGAATACATCGTGCTGTTTTGGATGAAATGCTGCGTGCTGCTTTTTATTACAATAGTCAGATTGATTATAATAGTATGTACGGATACATTGGAATGATGGACGCAATATGTCCACATTATGATGCGGCTAACTTTCAAAGTGAGAGACCGGCATGTGTTGTGCTAATGTGCTAATGTAAGATTGCCAACATTAGAAACTCCGCCCGAACCATTGTATTCATTTATTTTTGGGGCATCTCAAACGTCGAAGCAGTTTTTGAGTAATATTCAACAATAAAATTCGGCTTTTCAAATGACTTCTTTTGGTGCTACTAAAATTATTAGAGATTCCAAATTCAACAAAAACATGTACATGACACAAGCATGCAAGTCATTTCCAATAACGCAGGTGGATTATATTTCTTGGATGCACCTGGTGGTACAGGCAAAACTTTCGTTGTATCATTGATTTTAGCGACTATTCGATCGGAACAGAAAATTGCATTTGCACTTGCATCTTCGGGAATTGCTGCTACATTATTAGAATGTGGTCGGACCGCACACTCTGCGTTAAAATTGTCATTGCCTGTACAGGTGATTGAAACTCCAACTTGCAATATTTCGAGAAATTCTGCTCTCAAAAGTTCTGCGATCAACGTCAATTATTTTATGGGATGAGTGCACAATGGCGAATAAAAAATCAATAGAAGCATTGAATCGAACAATGCAAGATTTAAGCAGTAAACAACAGCTTTTTGGTGGTGATCTGATATAGCTGATATTCCTCGATCAACTCCTGTTGATGAAATAAACGCCTGTTTGAAGTCATCAGTTCCTTGGAGATATGTACGAAAATTGACACTGAACATTAATATGCGTATACACCTACATAAAGACGCAACTGCCCATGAGTTTTCAAAACAATTGTTAGAAATTGGTGATGGCAAAATACCAATCGACAGTACAAACGGATTGATCACTTTACCGAACAATTTTAGTACATTTGCGCAATCTATTGATGAGTTCATTAAATGTGTTTTTCCGAATATTCTTCAGAATTACAGAAATTATGATTGGTTGAGAGAACGCGCCATTTTTGCACCGAAGAATATTCATATCAATGCCATTAATTTTCAAATTCAAGCGAAACTGCCAGGTGTAGTCAGGACATATAAAGCAATTGACAGTGTTATGAATCAAGATGAGGCATAAATAAGGCCCAAGGCAAACACTTCACGTTTGTGGTATCAATTTGGAGGAATCATGTTTTTCACATGACCAACTTTATGTTGCCTGTTCCAGAGTCGGTACACCCAACTGTTTATTTATTCATGCTCAAAATGGAAAAACAAAAAACATTGTTTATCCAACTGTTTTAGACTAACCCATATAGACCCACCATAGTAAGAGTACCCAATTCTTTTTTATTTTTTAGTTTTTACTCTTTGGTGATAAATATAATATAAACAATATATCATTTGGACTTTTAAATAGCTAGCAATTTAAAATATTTTTTTGTTTGAATAAATGAACTTAATAATAATTTTTTTTATAACTATGCCTTATACGTAGCGAAGCACGTACCGGGTTGCTAGTTTCATATATAATTCTAAAAAGAATAATCTTAAAAAAATCTTGGGTAGAATTAAAAACCAATCAGGTTTTTGATATGGGAAAAGAGTGTTTTAAGTGTTCTGTTTTTTAACTTAACGTCCAATCTACAGCCAATCGTATATACTCGTAATCATCTTGAAGGATCTTGATTACTTCAAAGGTACCTCATGCACCTCCCTTACCCAAATCGAAATAAGTGATGATGTTGATGTTTACTAAAAATTAAGTCTACTTAAAGATGATTTCTCTCGTGGTCCAGATGGTTTGCTGCAATTTTATTAAAAAAGTGTGCTACCTCCCAATGTAAACCTCTTTCAGTTTTATATTATTTCGTATTTGCATTTCTCAAGCTATTTTCCTTAGCTTTGGAAAGATATCTTTATTTTTTTTTGTTCATAAAAAAGGAGCAACAAATGATGTCATGAGTGGTAGATCCACTACAATCAATAATACACAATTTGTGTGCAAACTCTAAACGAATTAGAAAAAGGAAATGAAGTGGACGTTATCATTACAGACTTTAGTAAAGTCTTTAATAAAATTAGTCACCAAATTATTTACCACAAACTTAACGCCCTAGATTTCCAACCCTTTTTTATTTTATGGTTTAGATCGTACTAAGAGAACTACCGATATAGAGTTGTTTTCAGGTTCTCAATCTCCATCATGAGTTCCTCAAGGGAGCCACTTTGTTCCTTTGTTGTTTATCTTAACGAATTTATTAATGATTGATAATCCAACTGTTTCCATTTACGCTGATGATATGAAAATAAAAAAGTTTATTTCTACTTCATGCAATTCTGTCTTACTTCAAAATTATTGTCTCACTCCAGACTCTTACAATTTCTTAGAACTCAATGTTGCTAAATGCAAATTCATAACAGTTACCCGTAAGCGATTACATCCTCCCTTCCGAACCGTACGATGTTGCAATTCATTTTGTCTCTTCTATTCGCGGTCAAGTGTGGTCTCACCATCAGAACTCTCACTCTCAAACATTTGAATCGGTTCAACGCAGATTTCTTCGATTTGCAGTCCTTGATATTTCTAAAAACTTAATAGTCGCTAATATTCTCTTTCTGCGCCAGCTTTTAGCAGAATCGTTTCTTCTAGAAAACATTCCTATTTATTTATACTGGCCTTTTTGAATCTATCATAAGAATGTTGAACTTAGCTAACAATGAGCATACCACCTTTGACTTCCTTCTTTAGAAACAATCTCTACAACTCAGTCTAAGTTTTAACTTTTTCTTAAGTCGATCTACTCGATAGAGCTTTCATGAAAGATTCTGCTCGCAACTTACAGCAATACAAAGTAACAATAGACTAAATAATTAATCTTTGAATCTTCATCTTTAAGCCTGCTCAGCAGAGTAAGACTCAATTATTAAAGATTGTAGACCCATTAGGAAAATGACGTTAATCACTCTTAAGAGTGATTAACTATCTTAAGGAGCTTCCTAAGAAAGCACGGTTTGAGTTGTTAGCATAAATATAGTTAGATAGAAATGTTTTTATTAAAGGTATAATATGGTCATTTTTGGACAAAGAAAGATATTCAGTTGGTTATCTATTACCCTTGAAAGTCACATGATATTTTCTTAATTAGAATTATGAAAATATTGGATTTATTAGGCCACAATTCTCCCCTGCAAATACACTTTGTAAAGACAATCTTGTATCTTGACGGAACAATTTTGCATTACTTTTTGAAACATTTAAACGGTCTTCAATAGCGTGTTGAGTATCGGTTTCTAACTCATCAATCGCTACTGATACATCAGAATAGACCAATGGTTTGACGTGCACTTTCAGAAAGAAGTCCAAAGGTGTCAAATAAGACGTTACATTTCGATTCAAGAGCCTTATAATTTGTTGGTTTTTAAACCAGAAATGAGCTCCAAAGCTAAAAATAATTATAAAAGCGTTTTATAAATTTGGAGAACAAAATTCGAATTTCTTAGATAAATTTCCACGATTTATAGAAGTTGTTTTGCATGGTGATTTGCCAAGTATACTCAAAAAAGCAAACACACTTCATTAGTATGACAGTTATATCTATTTTTAATTTTAATTTTAATTTATTTATTTATTCAGCTTAATACAAGCTATAACTTAACATAACTTAACTTAACTTAACTTAACACTATTTTTTTTTTGTTCTTATCAGTGGGCCCTAAGGCCCACATAAAAGCTCTTTAATGTACAAGAACTAACAATTTTGATCTTATTAGACTTAAAATTAAAAGGGACGAGGAATTCGGACTCAAAATGGGAAAAAGTAAAGGGTATCTTTCAGATGGGATTTGGAAATATTAAAGTAGAAGACTAGCATAGCATAGCAGCGTTGCAGTGACGAAGAATTCTGGACATTGGTTCAAAGTGTCCATAATTAGTGCGGTGATTAGGGTGAATTGGTGAGCAAATAATATATCAGCGTTCTTGCGTCTAATATATACGTTTTAATCGATCGGCATAAGGAGGCAAGTTGGATGTATCATCCCAGGGGAGGCCACGTAAGGCAAATCGAACGAAACGTCTTTGAACATTTTCAATTCTGAGGGAATGGTTTTCATAAAAGGGAGACCATACTTGGCATGCATATTCAAGATGAGGACGGACTAGGGAAATGTAAAGCGCTTTAGTTACATAGGGGTTGGAAAATTCTTTTGACCATCTCTTAATAAAACCGAGAGATCTATTAGCTTTATTAATAATTTGTTCAAAATGGGAATGGAAATTGAGGTGTTTGTCACTCATAATACCAAGATCTCTAAAAGAATCGACTTCGTTGACAGCGTCATTAAGGAAGAAGTATACTCTATGAGTGGGATTTGTTTGCGCGAAAAGGTCATTTATTTACATTTACCTACATTTAACTCTAGGAAATTATGCATGCACCAAACAAAAATGATATTAAGATCATTTTGTAAAAGTAAGGAATCAGATGGAGTTGAGATAATCTTAAACATTTTTTTATCATCCGCAAACACTAGGATATCTGAGTTTTTTAATTTAAGACAGACATCGTTAACAGATAAGACGAAGAGAAGGGGGCCAAGGTGACTACCTTGTGGGACGCCAGAAGTTGCATGTATGGGACTGGAAACTGAGTTACGGAAGAGGACTCTATAAGTTCTATTGGCAAGGTAGGAGCCTATCCAGTTTATAAACATAGATGGAAAGCCTAGGGCTCTAAGTTTGAGATAAATTATTTTATGGGATATTTTATCAAAGGCTTAACTGTAATCAGTGTATACAACATCAACTTCATTACCATTCTCAAGGGCTGAGAAAACTTTTGATATAAATTCAATTGAGTTAGTCGTAGTGGATCTTCCTTTAAGAAAACCAAGTTGAGCGGGGTAGAACAAGGGCTTGCAATACAAATAAACGGAATCATAAACTAGGCTTTCAAAAAGTTTTGGGATGCATGAAAGTTGTTTATGAATCGGAAATATAAATGAATCTTTCCATTTTTTTTGAAGTTTACGATTTTGGCAAGTATGTATCATTTCTTCAGTTATTGTAAAAGATGAAAGAGAGGTTTGAGTGCAACCATCTAAAAAACTAAAGTAGTGAGCATCAGGATCATGAAGATGTTTAGTATTAGATTTGCTAAAGTATTTAGCAAATAGATTTGTTATAGTTATTGGATCTGGGGAGATTATGTTTGAGAAACTCATTGAAGGTGGAAACCCATCAGATTTTCGTTTCACATTTATAAACTTGAAAAATGTCCTTGATGCATCAGAAAGAAGGTTATTTCCCATTTGGTTAAGGTATTGGTTATAAAGGGATTCCCTTAATTCAGAGAAAGAATTATAGGCGAGAAGATAGTTGTTGTGGTCGGTATCAGATTTGGACTGTAAAAAGATCTTCCAAAGCTTATTACGGGTATTTCTTAGGCTACGGAGCTCTATGTTGTAAAAAAAGACCACAATCAGACAGACGATCAATGAACAGTGATTCAGATTCAGAGGAGATGTTAGTTGGAAAGAAGCATGTCTGATCATCTGAGGTGGACCAATTGAGATGGGGAAGATTGAAGTCGCCAAGAACGATGATCAAATCATTAGGTTGCACTTGTTCAAGCAGATAATCAATGACATTAACAACAAAGGACAAAAAGACAAAACTTAGGGAGTGTAACCTTAGCTGATACACCTTCAAATTCGATTGAAGTAGGAATATGGAGTAGTGAACTTTCAAAATTACTATTGATAGCTAAAAGCACACCACGGCCATGTGTATTACTCGCACATTCCACGAAATCCAATCGATAGATGGAATAGTCGTTAGTAAAGAGTTCGGTACTAAGGATATCGGGTGTGAGGTTGGTTTCGGTAAGGGCAAAGATGTCATAAGGAAGGTTTTGGGAGCTATTAAAGACGGCAGACGTTTTAGACCTTAAGCCTCTTACATTTTGATAGTAAAGGCTAAGACATTTAGGTTTAGTGGTCTTCAGGTTAGGAGCGATAGTATTTCTTCATATCTACACGGGATTTTTGGATATGAGATAATCGTTTTGAAGAGATAAAGGACGCAAAAGAGGTTAGGTCTTCTCTAACTTTTTGAGGAGAAATTTCAAGACCATCATGAAATTTCAAGAATATTTCCATAAGTGCATCACGTAGGGAGGCCTTCTTGGGAGATTAAAACCTTTATGTTTGTATTTGTTTTACCCTGAAAACAAACAGAATCTGGTTTGTCGTGGAGAAAAGCTAGGTAAAGACGAACATTGTTGTAAATTTTTTGGTCTCTAAGACGGGACATAACATACCGATCATTAGTATTGGCCTCTGATAAATGTTTAGTTAACTTAACATTTGGAGGGATCATTGGGTTAAGGAATCCTTGTGGTTCTTGGGAAACTGATGAAGAAGAAGCAGGGTTAAGGGTGTGAGAATGGATGAAATTTGGATACTCGGGTGTTTTGGCAGGAGGATCAACCATCGGAGGGCGAAAACCAAGACCCGGATGAGAAGGGTTAAGAGAAACTCGTTTGGATGGAGGCTTTATAGAGGTAGGAGAAGTTTTCCGTTTAAGGGACGAAAGTTGGTTAGAGAGAGAAAAGTTTGGAAAGATTTGTGTTTTAAGAGTCCAGTTGGTTTCAATATTTTTTTGGGATTAGGTTTGGGATTATGTTTGGGATTAGGTTTGGGATTAGGTTTGGGAATAGGTTTGGGATTAGGCTTGGGTTTGTTAGACTTAATTATATTATTATTGCTACTCATTCTGGAAAGCCGCATTCGACCAAGTCGTATATATCCTCTTTGGTGACAAAACATCCAGTTATATTTGGATAAATCAGGAACTTAAATCTTCTTCCAGACAATTGAAGACATTCGCATATATTAACACAGAATTCTCGTTTAAAATAGGAGCGAATCCATGTAGCATCAGCATATCCGGGACAATTATTCAGCACGAACCATGTGTTGTTAGCGGATTCAAGCCTGCTAAGCCTCAAATTCCAATCGGATAACTTTCAGGAATGGCCACATTTGTTGATAACTTCTTCTTCCGCAATGGTATTTAATGAGGTGGATTGTTGCAGAGGGTCAGCACCCAGGTTTGCCGCATGGATTTCATCACGAATGGATACGTTACCGATATCACACGACGCTATTCCGGGTTGTTTAATGACGTCGTAGAGAAGCGATTCAATTTTCTGCGCCTGGTCATTAAGGCTTTCAAGTTCACTTTGCACACTCATATATTTTTGTTCTTGATTACTTAGATCGTAAGCAATAGATATGAGTGCAGTTGAAACCCGAGAAAGCATACAATTAATGTTTTCAAATTCGTTAACGAGTCTAACATCACTCAAATGATTGGAAGAGGGGGAGAGCCGGGATGACGAACTTTGAAAACAGCAATCAATATCCGATTTCATTAGGTTTAACTGGTCAGACAGGTTTTTTTTTAGATCATTTGCCGAACAAGTCAACACCTTTAATTTATCGTCAATGTCTAAACGAAGAGAATTCAATCCACCGATTACGTCACAGTATTGTTTTTCCAGAGAACGTATCGGGGAAAGGCACTGGGTGGACGATTTTTGACATTGGATGTTTGAGTCTTCAACACTATTGCAGACGTGATCAAATTTCTTAGAGGGATTAGAAATTTGATCTTGGTAAACGAAATGTTCATTGCACAGGGATTCCTTTAGACATTGAATTGCAATCATAATATCCGACACGGATATTTTATTGCATTCATCGCAATAAAACGCAAAATTGCGTAGATAGTCTTTTAGGTATACACTCGCCTTTCTGGCCAAGCCAGCACAGGAGGGGTGAAGGTATTTCCCACAAAGGCCACTGCACTTCAACAGTTCCGCGTTTGAGTCAACGATGACACACATTTTATTCGCGCACGACATAATTAATATGAATCAGAAAAAAAAGAAAAAGATATGGTGTTTTGTTAAGGTTTATTGTTTTGGTTTTTTTTAGTTGTTTTTAATTTTTTCAATACTTGTTAATACACAAGAAGAGAGAAAAAAAATGCTGGTGTAATGGGAAACGGCGATGGGCAGTAAAGTGGGTCGGGTAAGTATGTATATCACACGCGCTGCGGGTATATTGATAGTTTTTTTTTATTTATTTGTATGATACTTGGGGTCGGTGAAAAGGTGGCAAAAGGCAACTGCGGAGCGAAAAGAAAATGCGACTGCACTTGACGGAGGTTGATATCAATTAAAGGACTTACAACTCTTAAAAAAAAAACAGCCTGCTAGAAAGATTTTTGAGGAGACATCGATGCACATTATTCATAAGGTTTTGAATACTAAGATCGGAGGAACAAAAAGAGTTTATGGTAAAAGCATTTGGCCGCAATTGTAAACTGATGTCCATTCCTGAAAGTTCTAGTACTGCAGAATTGTTTGAAGAGGGAACTATATATCTGCCTATTTTGATAGAATATGAATCACGACGGCGCGGCGATGTTCAAGCGATGTAAAGGTTTCCTTAACAGTTTTATCGTGCGTTATTTAGACGAAAGAATATTAATAGATTACAGTCACATCAGTAAACAAAGTTTGTTGCAATGTCAGAGAAATCCTAATCCCCTCTTTTCCAAAAAGTTATTTTTTTTATTTTCCAGTATTTTCATTTAGACTTTTTTGGCTACTACGAGTACTAAGAAAATTTTGGTCCTAGACTAACAAATCTTTTTTCTGAACCCATGCTTGAAATATTCTAAAATTGTATATTTATTTTTTTTTTTGTTAAAAAACAATTACATAGCTAAAAAAAAACATGTTTTGTATACTTAGGTAACGTGTTGTTTTTATAGAATTAAAGTAGTAAAATAGTTTTTGTGGACATAAGCTTTACTATAAAACTAAGTTTGGTTTAAAATTACTTTTCTTAAATGGTTTATGTCGACATAAGCTGTTAAAAGATTCAATTTTCGTCGGTTTAAAGTGACTCAAACTATATTATTTCTTTTGATTTCCAAACCAAATAAAATATGAACAAACTAGTAAATGTGTAAAATTAAATACACAACTTCACTTATGTATGTTGACTTAAGCGTTTTTAACACATAGCACAGCGTAAGTAAATCAGTGTTTTTAAAAAACGTCAAACATGGTTAATTCCTTAACAGATGATCTTTGATAGACATAATATGGAGAAGGTACTGAAAGCTGATTAGTTTCCTAAAACTAAAGCCCATGGATAGCAGTATTTGTTGTAAGCTTACTCTTTGACGAGAGTCAAACAATATTTGCTGACATCTTTTTTCTTGTTTTATAAAATTAAATGTTGTATTTCAATTCAATTCAATTCAATTCCTGGTCCATGTTCCCTCGGCAAGGCGAGAAGTTAAAATTGTTTTTATACCCAAGGCAGGTAAATGCTAGCAAGTCAATCATAAAGATCTACGACCTATAAGTCTATCATCATTCCTTCTTAAGACCCTGGAAAGATTGATTGATATCCATTTAAGGGCAAGTATTGATACAAAACTTTTGTCTTCGTCTCAACATGCGTACTGTAAAGGTAAATCGGTGGAAACAGCGTTACACACCTTAGTACGCACCGTCGAATATTCCCTCCATCATAAAGAGTTCAATATGGTTGCTTTCCTTGACATCGAAGGTGCCTTTAACCACGTAGACACATCTGCAATCACATCAGCACTAACATCTCTAAATTTAGAGAGTTCGCTTCGGGAGTTAATTCATTTAATGCTTACTATCAGAATAATTAACTCAAAACTGGGCAACTCTTCTGGCAGACGATTCGTTAGTAGAGGGCCACAGCAAGGTGGTGTTCTATCCCCTCTCCTCTGGTGAATGAAATCCTAACTAGTCTGGATGCGGAGGGTATCAGAGTGATAGCCTATGCGGTCGACGACGTTGCTATAGCTGTTTCAGGAAAGCATCTTAACAAGTTAAAAGAACTTTTACAAAATGCCTTAGACAGACTAATACTTTGGGCTGATCGGTGTGGACTGGGTGTTAACCCACACAAAACCGATTTGGTCTTATTTTCGAGGAGATACAAAATTCCATTTGTCAACCCTCCCCATATTAAAGGAATCCAATTAAAATTCTCAGACGAGGCTAAATACCTGGGTCTTGTCTTAGATAAAAAAAACTAAATTGGAAACGCAACGTACAGGAAAGAAACAAAAAAGCTACTGTAGCTCTCTTTTCTTGCAAAAAAGCCATCGGTAATAAATGGGGCTTACAACCCAGAATCACGCATTGGCTATACACATCGGTAATCAGACCGATTTTAATGTACGGTGTGGCAGTATGGTGGACTGCTTTTGAGAAAGGTATAAACCGGGATAAATTAAATAAAGTCCAACCTTCAGCTTGCCTATGTATAAGCGGATCGCTTCGCACGACCCCATCTGCGTCAATGGACACCTTACTCTACCTAACACCTGTTGACATTTTAAGCAAACAAATAGCTGCAAGCTCTGCTATTCGCCTCAAAGCTTCGTCGCAGTGGACTAACAACAACATTGGCCACTCCGTAATTCTTAGTTATTTAGAATCAATTCCAAAGCACACAGACTACACCATCCCCCAACTGCAATTCGACAGAAATTTCCAGATTTCTATACCTCCCAGATCTTTTTGGGAGTATAAGACATTCCTGGAAGATGAGTCAATCCATTTCTATACAGATGGGTCAAAAACAAAAGAAGGGGTTGGTGGAGGTGAGTACTCTGAACGACTGAAATTAAGTCTCTCATTCCGCCTTCCCAATCATTGTAGCGTGTTCCAGGCGGAACTTTTGGCGAAGCAAACGTGATATCAACATCTGATATCCGTATTTTCTCAGATAATCAGGCCGCTATCAAATATCTGGACTCTGTCTCTACAAACTCTATAACAGTCCATAACTGTCGATCATCTCTAATGGAGATGGCACAACAGTTTAATATTCACCTTTGCTGGGTGCCGGGCCATAGAGACATTCCAGGTAACTGTAAGGCAGATGAACTCGCCAGGAACGGTACAGTACATCCCATCCTACCACGTTTGGCAAATACTGGCATACCAATCGCTACTTGCAAACTGCTGCTAATGCAAGACGCTGGGAGGAGGGCAGGCACCAGGTGGAACAACATCACCACGTGTCAAGTCACAAAAAACATCTGGCCAACACTGGATTTAAAACGTTCAAGGTGCTTGCTCTCTCTAAGCAGATCGCATATAAGCTCGATAATAGGTGTCATAACCAGACACTGTCTAATAGGAAAGCACGCTACGAAGAATTTTTCTTTAACGATCTAAACGATCTAAATCATATCAGCGTAATCAGCCTCTCCCGTTTCGTAAGGGTCTCAAACTGGTTCCATTGAGCTTAGGAGGAAGCCTCAAGATTCATTTTTTTTTTCTTTTTTTTTTCCGCAGGAAGGTGAGAAATCTTCAGAGACACTATAAGCCCGATGCTTATAGTAGTGTCAGATTTTTACTGACTAAAACTCACCTCCCTTATCTTCTTTATTATTACTACAACTAAGTCCAGCTTAACAAGTAGTTTTAGCGTCATTTTGTTCGCGTTTTGTCAGGAAGCTCCCCAACGAGAGGACCTGAAGATTCCACAAAATTCGAGTGGAGAGATTAATTTGTTTGCGCTAGATCATAAGGTCTTGTTCGGTGCAGACGCCGAAAAACGAAAGCCTCGCTAACAGATTGTTGGATTAAGTTATTACTATGATTTCTAAGTCGTGATCTTAGCTCTGTAGCAAATTTTTTAATTTCGTTTTCTACATATTTTATATTTAAATCTCTATGTAAGTCGCTATTTCTTACATACCATGGAGCATTTACTATTATTTTAAGTACTTTGTTTTGGTATGTTTGCAAAATGTGTATATTTCTTTCGTTGGTACAACCCCAAAGTTGTATACCGTACGTCCAAACTGGTTTCAGTACTTGCTTATAAATAAGAAGCTTGTTATAAACGCTTAGATTGGAATATCTTCCAATAAGCCATATCAATTCGCGGAGTTTATTTTCGAGTTGTGCCTTCTGTTTGGGGTATATCTCGGGTATAAAGAACAAACAAAATCGGTCCAAGGACGCTACCCTGGGGAACCCCAGCGTTTATTTCTTTAAACTCCGAATACTCCGTTCCTTGCTTAACTCGAAAGAATCTATTTTCTAGGTACGATTCAAAAAATGTTATATATTTGCTCTGGAAAGACTTTTAATTTATATTTTAGCCCGTCATGCCAAACTTTGTCAAAAGCTTGAGAAACGTCAAGAAATGCAGTTGAGCAAATCTTTTTTTCCTCAAACCCGGAAACCGAATTGGTGGTCGGGAATTAAACGTTTTTCTTCAATAATTGGTAGCATTCGTTTAAGAAGCAATTTTTCAAATATTTTAGATATAATTGGTAAGAGAGAAATTGGTCTATACGATTTTTTCTCATTCGGTGGCTTACCCGGTTTGGGGATCATTATAACTTCGGCGACTTTCCATTGCGTGGGTACGTAAGCAAGTCTTAAAGCAGCGTTAGTGAGCTGTAAGAGCTTAACCATTGCTTTTTTAGGCAATTCTTTGAGGACACGACCATTAATCAGGTCGTAGCCATGAGCTTTATTATTTTTCTGTCGTTTTATTTCCTGGACAAGTTCAGTCAAAGTAATATTCCTGATAGAAAAATTGTCCGGCGCTGGTTGGAGCTCTCCGTCATTAGTCAGAAGCTTTTGACCATCGAAAGGTTTGAACGTTTCCTCAAGGTGCTTAGCAAATAAATCCGCCTTTTCCTTATCAGTTTTTGCCCATTCAGAATTATTTTTTCGAATAGGTGCCGACATTATTTGAGGCTTTTTAATACCTTTTATCGTCTTCCAAAGAGAATAATTCGTTTTTTTGTCTGCTGTTAGGCTTTCAAGATAGGCAGAATTCTCGCTGTTTTTAAAATCTCGTAACAAATTTTTAATCTTGTTTGATAAAAAGTTGACACGACACTTTTATGCTGAGGAGCACGTGATTGCTGCCATACTTTTCGAGCTTTTCGTTTTTCGCGTATCAATTCTTTTATATCTTCTGGAATTTTTTCTTCGTATTGCCTTGACTTTTTACTACAGATCGGAGTATTATTCCAAGCTGCTTCTTGAACAATATTTATAAATTTTTCTGTTTCATCTTCTAACTCAAACGGAGTTTGCAAAGAGACGTTCAGTATAATTCTATTTTCGCAATCTTCTTTGAATTTGTGTTATTATTTGTTAAAATTAGGGGCTTTTCTTTTTCGATTACGTTACTGTTTATTATGTTAAGATAACGGCCGAGTGATCCGTAGAAAAATCGAAGTTATCATCTACTGTCATATATTTTCTGTTCATTCCTCTTGCGATGAAAAAGTCAACAAGATAGGGTGTTTTCGCTGTATCGGTTGGCCAATACGTTGGTTTTCCTGATGAGAAAAATTCAACGTTACATTCAATACCCGCTTTGTAGAGTTGTCTACCCTTCGTCGAAATGCAACGTGATCCCCAAAATAAATGTTTCGAATTGAAGTCGCCGCCAATAATAAATTTTGGACCTAAAGCGTTGAAAAGATCTTTAAAATCGTTTTTGTCTATCTTGGACCGAGGAGGACAGTAAATAGACGCAATATTAAAAAATACGTGTCTAACTTTTATGCTAACGGAAGTAACTTGCATTGTATCGAGCTCGATATTTATCTCAAACGAATGATTGATATTTTCTCTGATAAATACGGAAGAACCACCCCTTGCTCTTTCGGATGGATGGCATGCGTGGTAAGCCGAATAACCTTTAATACTTAAATTTGAGTCTTTTTTCAAATGAGTTTCAGTGATCAAACAAATATCTATTCTTTCGTTAAGTAGAACCGTTTCTAGTTCTTCGATTTTTGCGGTAAGTCCTTTCGCGTTCCATGTTATTATTTTGAGTTGTTGGGACAACTGATCCATGTTTACGGTAAATTTGGTGTTTTAAGAGCCGCCGACTCAAATTTGTCCAATTTCTCAAGAATAATTGTGTTAATTCTCCCTTGTTCTTCTAATCGTTCAAGTATAAGGGAAAATACATTTTGAACGGAGTCAGGTTTAATAGTTTTAGGTTTTTCGGGCGCCGTGACTTGAGCGTACGTGTTCGTCTTTTTTGTTTTTATTTTTTCTGAGGGTAAGACGTTTTCATTATTTTTCCCGTCCGTTTTACTCGACGCTTGAGTATTAGTCTTGGTTTTTAATTTTAATTCTTTGTTTTGCTTTGAGGTATTTTTTTTAGTTTTCTTACTAAATTCTTCGCGCCTCTTTAACATTTGCTTTGCGACCTCACAGCCACGGTAATTTGCTGGATGATTACCTTTGCAATTCGCGCATGTAGCCGGAGTTTCTTTTTTAAGACGGCATACATCAGTCATGTGCTTTCCCGCGCATTTAACGCAAACGGGGTCCTTCTGACAATAAGCTGCTGTATGGTTAAAACCTTGACATCGCTTGCACTGAGGAAGATTCATGTGGTATCACAATGGGCCATTAAACTGGCCTAAGCGTGTCCGTTTCCATCTTGGACAGCCACTCTAACCTAACCTAACCTAGAGAATTATAAAATAGCGCTTTAAAACTGATGGGCGCTGAAATGAATAATGATTTTTTTTTAAATTGGGATCTTCAAAGTGAATAAAAAATGCACATCTTTTGAAAAAAAATACCATTTGTTGAAACCATCTAAGATGCTATACATAAAAACTCAGCATGACCCAAATGGTATAAACATCAAAAATTAGTCATTTTCTGCCTGGAAGCCTTCCTTATTGTCTTAAATGGTATGCTTAAAAAAAAACAATTAAATAATCACTTTTTTTTTGTTGTATATGCGACGATTTTTCACTTAACTTAACACAACAGTTTTAAATCTCCTCTTTAAAATCTTTACAAAAACGCGGAACAACATGATTGCCACAAATCCCTTTAAAAAATATCAATTGCGCATTTTGAATAACAAAAAAAAAAAAAAAACGGAAATTGCACAAACTCATAAATCCAAGTGTCGCCATATTACCCGATGTCTCCACTCACAGCGCTCGGCCGGTGGTGGTGGCGGCTTCGGTCATCAAGAGAGCAACTGTCCCCTTAAAAAAACAATAATATATACACCGAACGCAATTCCATCCAAAATTGCTCCATGGTTATACTATGCGGCTCCCCCCAAAAAACAATGGGAAATTGTCTGGCTTTGTCTATATGGACCATACCAACCGCACAGCATATTTCCCTACGGAAATGTCCTGTGTTTTAACTTCTTACTTTACATCCTAAAGGGGTATACACACATATCAACCATAATGTTAACCCCCTCTACCCCCCCCCCCCCCCTTTACCTCTCATTGGGTGCACTGAACATATTATATCACCCTCTATAAAGTAATTCTGGCTGCCATCCAAATAAGCCATTTATCTTTTTAATACGATTTCATTTGTATATTTACGGCCGGGTTATTAAATCAATAAATTTTGTACCAACAAAAATATAAAAAAAAAAAAACATCCCAGCCAGAGTCCGCACAGAAAAACATAAACGCACCGGGGCTATAATATAAGGATCACACAGCAGGACGAAGGAAATGTGATTCGTATATCGGATATAATGTTTATAGTGTATCTGGATCTGAATCTGAAACTGGATGTGCTATGGCACGGGGCGTTAGTGTATCAATCCGTAAATGGTTTTTTATTCAACTCAATGTATCCGGATTTGCATTTTGTTTGAATAACATAACGGTTTATGGTTTTGTTGCTTCGTCATAGTTTTTTCTTATTTATTCCCTTTTTTTTTGCTGCCACTTCCACATTTGCGTAATTTGTTTTTCGATTTTTTTTTCTTTCGTTTTATTAGTTACGCATACGCCACAGTGACCCACACCAAATTAAACTTCCTTAATAAATTTCTGCTTAGGGTATATAATATCTACTACGTTAAAAACTTCCTCTACAAGGTAGAGATATATACAACAGATATGAACTTGGATCGTAAAACAACACATTAAAGGACACTCCCTGTCTCCTTGCACCTCCAGTCTCCACCTCTCCTGCTGCTACAAAAAACACCAAGAGAATATTGGAAGTGAACAAACATTTGTATGCGATTGCCGAACCCTCTCGCTAGTAATAAAGCCATTTAACTTGAAACTTTTTATGGTCTTTTATTGGATTAACATGATTTATTTGCTTTTTGTTGGGTGTACTCCCGCTCCTGCTCCTGCTCCTGCTCCCGGTCCCGGTACCGGTCCCGCTTCCATCGTTTCGTTGTACCTCACCATTGTTTCTTCAAACTCATAATGTGTGTTGTGTATTTTCAGTATACCATGTGTGGCGTATAAAGCAGACGAAGGATCAATTCAAAATTATTATCTAAAAATCTATTAAGAGCAGTTGTATTTTGGAAGGGTTTTGGGTGGGCTTTTTAAGGGCTGCTGTGAAAAGGGATAAATGTATAACCTCTACGTGAGAGATTTACTTTTACGTTTTATTATGCTCGCATAGATCAATAAAATTTGTATTGAATTATTTCGAATTATTCGTTGTGGATTATTGATTACATAGAAAAATTTGTTATAAAATATATGAACAAAGGACGATAGTAAACAAAATATACTATGATTTATTTTAGAATGTTTTTTTTTTGTTTTGTTTTTCATTATTTTTATTATTTAAATTCAACTAGTGTGTTTAATTAAGGATATATTTGAATACATAGTAAAGCCTAGTGTAGAGATTATGTTGTAATTGTAGTTGTAGTTTTGAATTTGAATATACTTCATTAATGTTTGAATTGATGTTTTAATTGAATTAGTTACAGTTGTTTACTATATAGGCTAGACACATTCATAAATAAGAAAAAAAGGTGTGTATAGTATTATCGATGATTGTGTTGAAATATTTTTTTTATTTTTATGTCACTCGATGATTTTTATTTGACAGAAAATAAAAAAAAGAAAGTTTAAAAATCAAAATTTTAATGAAATAAATTTTAGAATAAAATTTTGAAAAAAAAACACTAAAATAAATCCTTTTGTTCTTGATTTTATTTTTGAGTAAAATTAGTTATAAATATTGATTTTTCACACTCCTCGCATGTGTCAATAAACTAATAAAATAAAGTTCAATTAAAGTCGTATAAATTAATTCAGCTTTTGTTTTCGTGTTACTTTATTAAACATAAAGGGTATTTTGGTAGAAGTAAAAAACTATGAAATGGAATAAGGCAAAGATGATTTTTTTTTAAATTGACACAAAATGTACTTTATTCTAAAGATAATCTTTTGGCATTATAATTTAAATATAGTTTCTGACATATGACTGCCACGGATTTTTGGGATAAAGTTAAAATCGATGATTTTTTCAAAATTTGTGCCGTATGTCGGCAATAACGTGGCAAATGTTATAATCAAAGTGGTTAATCGTTTCGAGCCTATCGAAATAGACAAGTGACATCACTACTGTGAGGATATCACAGTAATTAGTCATTAATTAGTTTTGGAGATCAATTTACGGATCCGTAACGGAAAAACATGCGTTTAAAAAAACGTTTCCTTCGATAAATCAAATGTGGCACGGGTTTTGTGAAATGTTGTGCCTTATTGATCAAACCAGAGCTCTTGAACATCCAATTGATTAGCAAAAAAGTCAGTAATAACTCCAGTAGCATCGTATTTGAAGAAGGACGGACCAATTAATGCAGAACTCAATAAAACACAGCAAACAAACAGTTCTTATGGATGTTCTGGCGGCGGCGGCGGCGGCCCGGTGTATTACCCGTCGCATAGTGGTTAGTGCGTATGATTGTCATGCCAGAGGTTTTGGGTTCAATTTCATTTTTTTTTTTAAATATTTTTAAGGGTACTGCTTATTGCGAAGAATTGACAAATACTCAAAAAATAATTCTTGAAAAAATGCTTTCTCAAATTATCCGTACGGAATGGGCATAGGTAGGTAGAAATGGCGATCTCAAGGCAACCTAGCCGGGGATCCAATTAGCGCTGTAGTGCGCAGTTTTGATACCAAAACTCGTTTGACCTGTGACCTGTGATAGAAAGGAAAAGATTTATAGAGAAGCTTCATAGCGATTATGTAAGAGCCATTTTGTCGCATTGAGAAAAAAGATTAGGTCTCTAATCTTTGTCTCAGATAGTTCATCCAGTTCGTGAAAGAATGCTTTCCCAAAGCATTTCATTCTAGTGCTTGCCAAAGCACGAAATGGATTATCGTTTCACTTTCTCTTTGGTCGCTACAACTAAGGCAAAAGGTGTTGTAAGAGATACCCAACTTCTCTGCATGAACTAATATAGGCCAATGTCCGGTACAAACCGCAACAATCCTGGCTATGACTTGCCTTGGCCTACAAAGAAGATCGTTTGTACGGGTTTTATTATAGGTGAGCCATATCTTCCTAGATATAATGCAGTTGGGTAAATTGCTCCACCATCGGTTTGATTCAGTTTGGTAGATGAAAAAGGTTTTACCCTTCATAGCACCAAAAGGAATTTTAACCATTTCCGCAAGTGAGCTATGAAGGGCCGATCCTTGCCTGGCTAGCTCGTCAGCCCGTTCATTTCCCACGATACCACTATGGCCCGGAACCCAGATCAGAGTGACACCGAGGTTAATGTTCAGGCTCGCAAGCTCATCGCGACATTGCTGGACCAATTTAGATGAGGATGTAGCCGAGTTAATGGCTTTGATAGCTGCCTGACTGTCTGTGAAGATAGCCGCATTTCGGTTTTGGTTTGGGCTTTGTTTAAGTATCTTACATGCCTCCCTAATTGCCAGCAGTTCAGCCTGAAAAACGCTAGCAAAGTCAGGAAGCCTAAAGTATTTAGCTATATTTAGGGACTCAGAAAAGATCCCAGAGCCAACTCCGCACTCCATCTTTGAGCCGTCAGTAAAGATGGTTGTATCGAAATCTATCGACACGATGTCATCCTCCCAATCTTCTCTGGATGGGAAAATGACCTTAAAACCCTTGCTAAGGCTAAAAGTAGGAGTGCAGTAGTCAGTGTCTACCAAGATAATATATGAGGGAATCAATTTCACTGTGTTGTTGTGACCATAAGGTTTTGAAAACCAGCTGTTTGATTCCTTCAACCTAATAGCGCTACAGGAAACTATGTATTTAATAAAAAGGTCGATTGGTAGAAGATCCAAAATAACGTTTAAGGCGTCCGTTGGGCAAGTACGCATGGCCCCTGTGGTGCCCACGCAAGCTGTTCTCTGAACCTTCTTTAGCTTATCGATATTATAGGCTTTGCTAAGAGCATACAAGAAGTAGGTTCCCTCCATCCCTGACATGACACGCACACAGGAATTTATTTAATTAAACGGTGTCTCCGCATACAATTGAGAATTATCGTCACTGGAAATATGGCCGGCTACGTTGTAAACATCACAAATACATTTCTGAATGGTAATGAAGTTTTTTTCTTCAAGTTCAATATCAATATTACTAAATAATTCCAACTCGCCGAATATTACATACATGGTAAATAATTTTAGTGTCAGCTTCTTCGTGATTTGGACATGAAAGACTTTCTTAAATATTTATTTATTTATTTATTTATTTATTTATTTATTTATTCATCTACGGATATAAATCTTACAGATTACTAACAATTTTGATATAAAAATATAATTAAATAATTAAAGCTAATTTATAATATGCTTTGCAATTGGATTTTAAATTCACATCTGTTTGTAGAAAGATCAAGTTCATTACAAATAGTGTTGAAAAATTTTATGCATCTAGAAAATGGTTCGTTGCAACCATAATTACATCTATGTTTAGGATTGTTAAAAAAATGACGAAGACGCAATCTTCTCTCCGGAATATAGATTTCAAAATTATAAATGATTTGTGGGCATTTGATACGGTATGAAAATACATCATGGACAAACAGTACACATTGAACAGAACGCCTTTTTTGTAAAGAATCAAGTCCAATCAAAGCACATCTTGACGGATATGAAGGAGTATCAATTCTCCATTTCAGTTGCCTAACAACAAATCTTGTGAAAGCCTTTTGAACTCTTTCAATACGAGTTATCCCAATGGAAGTAGAAGGACACCAAACAATTGAACAATACTCAAGGATCGGACGAACTAACGACATGTACACTGATTTCAGAGCATAAGGGTTAGAAAACTCGTTGCAGTTTCGCTTGACGAAACCAAGCATTGAATTAGCCCTTGCAATTATATAATCTATATGTAACGAAAAAGACAACTTCGGATCAAAAATGACTCCAAGATCACGAATCTCAGATTTTCGATCAAGAATCTGGTTGAACATATGGTAGTTGTGGATCATTGGAACTAAAATACGATGTGCCGTAAACACATTACATTTTGTTATATTTAATGGAAGGATATTCCTATCACACCAATCAGATAAAACATTTAAATCATTTTGAAGATTTTGCTGATCAATTCTATTTTTGATACAAAGAAAAATTTTCATGTCATCAGCATACATCAAACAAGATGCATTTTTAAGAAGAGAGGGGATATCATTAGCAAATATGTTGAAAAGAAGTGGTCCCAGATGGCTACCTTGAGGAACTCCTGATGAAGCTTGTATGATATTATAGAAGAATTTTCCCAATTTCACACATTGTGTTCTTTTATAAAGGTAGCTGGAAATCCATTTCAGAAGCAATCCGTGAATGCCAAAAGCTCGAAGTTTAGCTAGAAGAATTTCATGACAAATAGAATCAAATGCTTGTATAAAGTCTGTGTAGATAGTATCTACCTGATAACCAGATTCTAATGAATCGAAGACATATTTACAATAAAGCATGAGATTTGTTGAAGTAGACTTGCCTGACATAAACCCATGTATTATATTAGATACAATTGTATTATTAATGACGGTAAATGAATGACACTGTTTAAAATTAATGAAAACTTGTTTACTGCCAATGAATGGAACCATCTCGTTAAAAGCCCAATGTCGGATAAAAAAATCAACAAGAGCCTGTTTAAAGTGTACATTTTTCAATTCTTTTGCGAAATCAGATGGTCGAACTTGATCTTTTATAAATAATGTTAAATTCACATCAGAACTATTACAAAAAACACAGTTTAATGACTTTGCCATGATATTCTTTAAAACACTGCAAATATATTTTTTTTATTTACATTATATTTGTAGCCGAATAGCTGCGCTGAACGAAATAAATACGACAGAATATTACACAGAGTATACCGACAAAGGAGGAAATAGGCGTACGTACATATATATTTCTTTCGCTTGAGCGTAAGAATAATAATCTTACACTCATAATCAAAGCGAGATTTTAAAAATGTCTGGGGGATATTTGGCCCCTACAATTGGTCTGGCTGTTTGCAAATGGCGTTGAAATAGTTTCCAAAATATCATGTATAAAAATTAAGACTCAGATTCTAAGAAAACTTACCTCATTTTTTCGCAAACTTTAAAGTATCTGGCGGAAATTACCGCCGATGAAAACTGTCGGGCAATATTGATTTTAAATTTTTAATGAAATTGTGTAAAATATATACAAAAATTATCACTCAGAATTTAAGAAAAGTAAGAGATTTTTATTTACCTTTAGTACCTGGTACAGGTAAATTGGCCGCCGGCCCAAGCTAGCAAGTATGTATACCTTCATAGTATATACACTAACACTATTCTGTACGATACATTTTGTTACTCAGAAAATAAGTAACGTCTGGCGGCCCTGGACTCTTACTCTATGAGCTATGGACGACGAAAAAAACGTCGCGAACGTACGAACGTATACGAACTTACGTACACACGCACGCACAGACATCTTTCTAAAAATCTTTTATTTCGACTCTAGGGACCTTGAAACGTCGAGAAATGTCAAAATTTGCAATTCGACAAATCGGACCCATTACAACAACTTCCTATGGGAAGTTAATAAGTTGTTTAAGTGTGTATCGTTTTATTTTTAGTTATAGTGAACCATATAATTGTCAAATGCCAAAGATGACAGCTTTAAAAGTAACAGCTGTCCAAAAAGTGGGCTGCTAAAAATGAAATATCTTATTGGAAAACCAAGTATCGTACTATGTATCAAGTGAGACTTTCAATTAAAAAGCCAAATTGTTTTCACTGAAGCTATGATTTATAATACTTACTAATGTAAATCTAAATTGGAAAGAAAAGCTGTGATCACCAACAAAATTTAAAATTTAGTATTTTTTGTTTAAGCTTGTTAGTAAATTGCCGATTGAAAACAAAAGATTTTAAACAAAAAGCCTATATCTTTGAATCTTGTATTTTTTCCAACGTAATGGAAAGTTAAAAACATTAAAAATCTTTTATTTGACTAAGTTTTACTATATTATTCGTATATACCAAAAAAAACACCATCACTGTCTAATTTCAATTCTATTCAACAAGTTTCTATACAAAAATATTTAAATTTTATATGTAAATATTATAGAACTCAAGTAACAGAAAATCAATATGCAAACAAAAATAAACAATATTACCTTTTCTATTTGCAAACCCTTTTGAAAGATTAAATTATCAAATAAATCAAACACAGTCAATTTTAGTATTAAATTAAATTCAAAACCTTTTATGATTTAATGTTTATATTGACGACGAAGAAGAAAAACAAAAACCTCTTAAGCTATGAACAGACTTGTTTATTCTAACACCACATCCATTAGGTATTTAAATTTAAATATATTTTGTATAAATATCAAGATTATAGACAAATCCAATCAATAACAAATTCTTCAATCGGTCATATCTTTATACGAGTAGAGTACCTCGATTCAATCCATCATCAACCATTAAGACCCATCACACAATGAGTCTTGGATCAAATTGAGAATGTTAAATATATATACATACAACATAAACAAAAGCCAATAAAATTAATCATCTCGATAGTCTTTCAATTTTGAAAATAAAAAAAGTACAAAAATAAATTCTTAAATGAAGCGATTTAACTTTAATGGTTATATAGAGAAAGAGATTGTTATAACAAAGTCATAGTCCACATCATGATTTCTATACCCAACCCAACTTCAGAAAATGGCTTCAAGAATGGCGTTCATCCTCCCTCCCTACTTATAAATTATTTTTTTCTTGTGCATTGTAAAATCCTTTTGATAGAGTAAATCATCATTAAGAATCCTTTAAATGGCAAATTCAGGATGTAAGGTCGAGTGGAGAAAGTTTCCGTCTCCTCTGTTATATCCCGGGTTTCAGCTTCTATCCAACCCAGCAACAACAACAACAACTAACAGCAGAGAATAGCAGCCATCTGACAATAGAAATCAATCTATTGAAAGGTTTTACAATTTTTTTCTTCTCTCTAAAAAAAGGCCAATGAGTTGCAACATCCTTCGTTTCTTTCGCTCTATAAATAAAAAGGACTCATCTACCTCAAAAAATGTGAAGGAATGTAAAAAAAAAGAAAATAAAGAAATGACATAGCAATTGATGCTCTGACAGGTCCATTTGAAACTTTCGCTCGACTGACTGGGCTTTCCATTGACATCGTCTCAGGGCTGTGATGGGCTGAATTGGGCTGAACTTCATCATTTCTGAAATGCGACGTGATTTGCAACTTAATCAATTCCACAGGAATGTCTATTAGTCCTTAAAATATGACAAGAAGAAGAAAACGAACAAAAAAAAAAAAAACGATAAGGAAATCCTTTTTCTTGCATCAAATCCAATATTCTGGTATTTCTGAATCCCAACATGCACGAATAATAAAGCAAAGCACATTTTTTGTGTATGTACATATCCTTTTTCTATATATGTATGTACGACTATGTATTTTGGGAATTTCCATTTGAATTATGATAATAAATAATTTTCCTTTTCAGTTAATGAAAATATTTATCACACCATGCACACTGAACACCGATCACAGGGAATATATAGCACCAGACACTATTGTATAGTCTGGGAGTAGGAGCGGATGTATAGGTTGTAGGTACTGTGCTGTATAAGGACAAGCAAAACATCCTTTTGAATTTCATACCGCACACCTTGAGCGCACAATTCACAAAATAATTATTGGAATGCTCCACAAACATCATTGGATATTCTAAACTTTCACAACCTACCATGAATGCCAAATGAAATTACTGTCATAAAGAATTTCGCATATAGGGTGTTTTTTTATAAGTTTATATGTCAAGTGAGATACATATATCTCAATTGATTAACAGACTTCAATGTCAATATCTTTTCAGTGTTTTATCTTTTTGGTCCAGAAAACAAAAATTAAAATTTCGTTACTCACAAAAATTCCGACAAAGCTTTATTTTTGGTGGAGAGCGTTTTTAAAACTTACTAAGAAGTTACTTTAATTTTAATTAAACCAAAATAATTCACAAATGTTAAAAGTTGGTGTAGTGTTTAATTGAAATTAATCCAAAGCAATAATGTTTAACATTGGAAGAATATGTTTTAGCAAAAGATTAAGTCTTAGGCCTGGTGCTCACTGAATAACTTAATTGCTGACAAATTTTAGTTTTTGGATGTTGCAGTTACCGGCAACAGCGCGAACAATTAAGTTGCTTTCCATCGAAATTTTAGGGAACTTCAATCCTTTTTTGGGATTTTATTTGGAGTTATGCAAGTCTTCATCATAAATATACAAAAATTAAATTTTGTGATTTACAGTCCCCGGCCGTATTACGAGTATTAGACGCACTGCAGAATTTTTATAACTATTAGGTTATACGCAATATTTTTAAATATTATAGAAAAAAACCTTTAAATCTGTTGTTTTATTTTTATAAAAAAGTAGGAAATAGTTTATATTCTGCATACAAAATAATTTAAATGCATTGCAATATTCGAAAACCTGATTAAAATAGCTGAAAATTGAGATTTTGCATAAAATCTAAAGTGCGTCTAATAATATGGCCAGGGACTGTAGGGTCTTATTTTTTGTAAAAAAAACTGTCTATTTAATTTTTCCAAAAATTTAACTAAATGTTGACAACAATATATTTTACAAGGTAAATTAGTTTGAAGCCAATATTTTAAAGTTTTGAAATGATATTTGAATCGAAAGTCAATTTTTACCAACTTTTAGTAATGTTTTTTAGGTTTTAATTTTTTATAAAAAAACTGTCAATTCGATTTTTCTCAAAATTTTACCAGATGTTTAAAACGTTATTTTTTGTTGCACAAAATTATTTTGGAGATAAAATCAGTTTTTGTTCGTAAAATATTCGAAGTGAAAAATATTTCTTCAATTTTTTTGATTTATAAACCTTTAATTAGATTTTTTTCGAAAAATATACTATTTTGGTATCACGCTACAATATAATATAATATACAATTTAATTCAAGTCACTAGCATTATTGGTTCGTGAGATATTTTGGGTAAACCAAAATTTTCAATTATTTTTTAAATTGCTAGAGTAAAAAAACCACAGCCTCAATTTTCTTGAGAGCCCTTTCTGCATCTTTATGCATTATAATCTGTCTAACAAATTTTATTTGAAGTCGATATCTCTTTTTGTTTGTTTTTATAATTATCAAACAGTAAAAGGGTTTTTTATACCTTTAATGTGCCAAAGACACAGTGTGAGCATTAGGAAAAGAGGGAAGGGTTGGATAGGAGGTGTCGGTGTACATGGATTTTGAATTCCTGAACATTGCAATGATAGGGAAAGAGAAAGCGTGGCAAGGCGTTCCACATTCGCGTATTACGGCTAAAAAATGAACCTCTGTACTTCATAGTACGGCCGAAGTTGGGCTCAAGGGTAAACAGATGGGCATTCCTAGGAGCGCGGGTATTACGGTTAAATTATTTAAGGGTAGGAGTGCAACTGGCTATTTCACTAGAGCATAGTCCGTTAAAAACGTCTTGATCACTCCACCGGAGATGAGGCCTGCCTCTGCTTCTTGTTCCCTCAGGCTTGGCGTTGAATACCTTACGAGCTGGAGCTTCGATGTTCATTCGCTCAATACGCGTTAGCCATCTTAAACGTTGAACACGCAGTTTTTTGACCAGTGGCAAGTCGCTGTACAGTTCGTAAAACTCCTGATTAAATCTTCTCCGCCAGATGTTACTTTGCCTGTCGACACAAACCGGACCATAGATCGTACGCAGAACATTCCTCTCGAAAATACCAAGAGATCCTTCATCCGCCTGGGAGAGGGTCCATGCTTCTGCACCATACAGAAAGACTGGGATGATTAAGGTTTTGTACAGTGTCTCTTTGGTACTTCGCGATAGGGCTTTATTCCTCAACTGCTTGCATAGGCCAAAGAAACAGCGATTAGCAAGGGTAATTCTACGTTTGATCTCCGCGCTGATGTCATTCGCAGAACTAACAGCAGTGCCCAGATAAACAAATTCGTTTACCACCTCGAAGTTTTACCTGTAAACTGTGACATTTTGACCAAGTTTACGGTGTGAATCGACTCTATTTGACGACAGTAAATACTTTGTTTTGTCCTCGTTAATGTCAAGACACATTTTTTTCGCCTCAGACTCGATAATAGAGAAGGCATCCGTCACTGCTCGTTTGGTTCTTCCCATAATGTCGATGTCATCTGCACATCCAAGATACTGTGTGGATTTTTGAAAGATGTTGCCACTTGTATTGGCATTGGTGTTGCGCACCACTCTTTCAAGAACAATATTGAAGCAGCTACATGACAGCGCATCGCCTTGATAAAGTCCTCTGGTGGTTTCGAAGGTTTCGGTCGAGTCTCTTCCAATTTTGACGCAGCAGCGAGCATTTTCCAACGTCATCCTGATAAGTCGTATCAGTTTGGTAGGGATGCCAAAAGTCAACATGGCACGGTATACATAGTTCGTTCCTGTCTACACTGTCATAAGCTGCTTTAAAATCGATGAAAAGGTGGTGTGTTTCGATATTATGTTCTTGGGTCTTTTCCAGGATTTGGCGTAGTGTGAACATTTTGTCTATGGCCTGAAGCCACACTGCTAAGGGCCAATTAGTTCGTGAGTAAATGGCTTCAGGCGTTCACATAATACGACAAGATCTTGTATGCGATGTTTAAAAGGCTAATGCCTCTGTAGTTGGCGCAGAGAAGGCGTTCACCTTTTTTATGGATCGGGCAGATGGTGCTTAAGTTCCATTCGTCGGGATTGCTTTCTTCCGATCAAATTTTAGTAACTAGCTGGTGCATGCTCCTTACCAGATCTGCTCCAGCGTACTTAAAAAGCTCCGCCTGCAGACCGTCATCACCGGCCGCTTTGTTCGACTTCAGCCTCGTGATGGCTAGTTTGATCTCACTCTGGTCGGGTGGGTGGAACTCTAAATCGTCAACCAAATGGATTTGACGTGGCTGCTCGCTGGCGGAATCGTTGACTTCATCACCATTAAGCAGCTGGTTGAAATTATCTCTCCAGATTCTTAGCATTGACTGCGTCTCGACTACAGTATTCCCCTCCTTATCTTTGGAGGCTCCAGGGCGGCTAGTGAATCCCGTTGTTTTCCTTTTGACTCTTCTATAAAAGCTCCACACCTGTTTCCTGTTAAAACATCCCTGGATCTCCTCGACTTCACGCTGCTTATGGGCTTTTTTCTTTCTTCTGAGCAAGTTGTTCTCATCCCTTCTCTTGTCGACGTAGAGCTGGCGGAAAGATCGTGTCCTCCTTTGCTACCACAATCTGTATGCCTCCGTTTTGGCTTTCTTTGCCTGAGCACATTCGGAGTCAAACCAGGGGTTTCTTGGTGACGGCTTTGAGAAACCTAGCACATCTTCTGCAGCATTCCTGATGGATTGTTTGCAAAGCTGCCAGTGGGTCTCTGGGCAAATCTTGTCCGTTGTAGGGTTTCTCGTAAGCTCTAGGGATAATCGGTCGGCAAAGGCAACGTTGAATCTTCTCCTCGAGGTTGTTGTTCACCTAAAAGCTTCCATGGGTAGGTAGTGGTCGGAATCTATGTTGGCTGATCTGTACGTACGAACGCCAAGTATGCTAAAGGAGTGTCTTCCATCAATAGCAACATGATCGATTTGGTTTGCATGTTCGATCATCGGGGGACCGCCAAGTTTCCTTGTGGATATCTGGGCCAGGGAATCTGGTGCTAATCAACACCATGTTTTTCTCGGCTAGGAAGTCGATAAGCCTGAGTCCGTTTCCAGATGTGAAGTCGTGCAGGCTATGTCTTCCGATTGACCTACCAAAGATGCTTTTTTACTAATTTTGGCGTTAAAATCTCCCAGGAGAATTTTAACGTCGTTTTTGGGACATTGCTCATATGTTTTGGCGAGGAGCTCGTAGAATTCTTCTTTGGTATTGTCATCCTTCTCTTCCGTCGGAGCATGCGCGCTGAAAAGCTCAGGTGGTAGAATTTGGCCTTAATGCCGATTGTCGTCACTCTTTCGCTTACTTTCCGAAAGCTTTAAACTCTTTGCCTTAGTTTCCCTCTGACAGCAAAACCACATCCAAATAAGCGCTTCCTCCCATCGAGTAGACACTTCCCATAGTAGAAATCACAGCGTTCAATCTTCCTTCTGCCTGGCCCATTCCATCGCATTTCCTGGAGGACTGTCACATCAGCTTTGAGTTCGGCGAGGGCATCGGCAAGCTGCTCTGCTTTGCGTGGCCGGTTGAGTGTACGCACATTCCATGTACATTCACGTAAATCGTTGTCCGTTTTTCGTTTTGCGGGGGGAGGGGGGGTGGTTGTCAACATTATCAGTCCGTTCATCATTATCAGTCCGTTAAAATTTCCTTTCATGGCCGGCTTATGAGGCCTGCGCATGACTGAGATCGTTAGAGCTGGTTCTTCAGAGCGATATCTGGTCTTTTGCTCCTACTTCCTGAGAAAGTAACTCAGGTGACACAGTTCGTCGTTAGTTCACCTTTCGGCTATCCAGCAGGCACCACTAGAATGTGAGGATACGATTTTGCACCACCGCAGAACTATAATATTTAATTAAATAAAGTTCATTTGAAAGCTCATGGCCTTGAAATTATTATGCATTTTTTTTATATTTTTTCAACTGACCAAAAAAATATTTGAATAAAAATGTACGATTATTTATTTGTCAAAATACTTTTTTAGAACCATTACTTCTTCGTGAACAAGGCATTTTTAAAAACAACAACACTAAGTCTAATAGAAAAATATTCAATTTAATGCCTTTTGAAATTTATAGAAGGCTAACTGTTCTTACATCGAGAACCGAGGTTACAGAAGCTTAGTAATAATGCTTTGGGTGTTTTTGTTAATTTTAGAAACCTTCAGCTAGGTTCGAATTCGAGTCTAGAATCAAATTTATAAAGAATATAATAGAATATTTTGTTTATGATAAAATATATTTAATTTTAATATCTGTTCTCGCCATTTTTAGTGTATAACCAAATTCTTACCAATTTTAGCAGCATTTATTAAAAGTTTTTATTTCTTATAAAAAAAATACCAGTTGTATGTTCATAAGAACATTATCTAAGTTAACAACTAAATTTTACATAGCAAGAAATAATTTTGAAGTTAATAGTTTTTGTGGATTCTTATTTTTATAAAAAAAATATTTTTTAATTTAGTTGATGGTTGTCAATATATTCGAGTAGGAAATCGATTTTTAACAATTTTTAGGTTTTTATTTTCAAAATATTGTCAAAATACAAATATAATTAAAGTCGCTAGAGTAATTGGTTCGAGAGATATTTGGTATGAGCAAAATTGTTCCATTTTTATTAAATTGATATAGTAACAAAAAAAAAACCCTTAACGGATTTGTTTAAAAGCCCTTTCAGCACATTTTTATATTATTACGGATGCCTCTCTAAGAACCTTTGGGTTTTATTCTAAGTATCGAAAAATTGGACTAATTACAATAACTTTCTCTAGGAACTTAAAATATGAATACATTTGTTTCTCTTGTCCCGAATTCCAATGGATTTATTTTAAAACCTTCGCCAAATTATTTGAGTTAGTTCAATAAAAACTTTTAAAATTCTTAAAAATTGATAAATTATATCGCGTCTATTAGAATTTCATCCACCACTATTTCCGATTATATTTCCTTTCTAGAGAAAGCAAAATGCAGATCTTAGCTGATAAAAATGTATCTTAAGGTTTAATACACCAATATTTCATGACATCCATGTTTAAAAATAATGTCTGCCATATGACCTATACGACCGCACTTTCTGTTGTTCCAATTTTGTACCATTTTTTCCAGCATATTTCTGTTGATAACACCCATTATAAAAAAGAATACGATTCCAGAGATACTGAAATCTTCAATTGAACGCAATCTACATCGAAGAAAATATTGTACTCCGGTAAGTAAGTCTGCTAGATCATATAAGGGAAGAAATGCCGTCTCGAAAAGTCATTTAATAGACTACAGCCTGGCAGAACATGGTGTTTACGGTTAAGCGAAAGTAGCAGAAGTCTACGCCGAATGTACTAAGACTCTTTGATTTCTCCTTATTTTTGATCAATTCGGTAATGTACATTTAAAACCACTTTGGCATGTTCAAAAGCGGATTAGCGCGGTTAATTACACAAATTAAGTAAAAAGAGGCTGGGATGCGACCCACACTGATAACTTCCCATCCCATCTGTCGATTTGTCTTGCTTAAAAGTTTGTCTATATGTATCAATTTTTACCAAATTTGCGTACTATTTTTTGTAGATTTTATTTTTTTATGAAAAAACGGACTGTTGAATTTTTATAAAAAAAATTATTGAATATCGAAAACAATATTTTCTGTGAAATAAAATAAGTTTGAAGCCAATATTTTTAATTTTTGAAAAGCTATTTGAGTCGAAATAAATTTTTACCAAGTTTTAGTATTGCTTTTTTTAGGTTTTTATTTTTTGTAAAAAAACACTTTCAATTCGATTTTTCTCAAAATTGTATCGAATGTTAAAAACAATATTTCATATAAAGATAGATAGATAGATAAGTTCTTTATTTTTTCAATTTTCTTATAAGTACAATATTTCATAATAAAAAGATATACAAAGCATGGCTTTATAAGCCGTCTGCCGGAAAATAAACTAATTAAATAAAGAAAAAAAACAAAAAAAATACAATATTTGAGTAAAAAGAGAGAATATTTCACAAAATAAGTTAAAAATATGTAAATAGAAGAAGAACATTTTTTTTTTAAATTATTATTTTCATAGTGTGACTTTTAGTTTAGTCAAAAAAAAAAAAAAAAAAAAAAAGAATCATTGGAATAATGTTCATCCTTAAAGTATATTTTAAATTAAAGAAAATTATTGGTAATGGGCTTTTAGTTTAGCTAAAACAGATAATGATTTCTAAGTAAGAAAAAAAAAAAAAAATAGGAAAAAGAACCGCATATTTCTCAAGTTTTTTTTTTTTTTTTTTAATTTTAAGGGCTTTTAGTTTGATTAAAACGAAAAAATAGGAGAAGATACAATCACTTTAACATTTTGTTACAACTCAAAACAAATTCAAACACTCGTTTCGATATTTTCTTGCATGTGAGACATAGCGTATAAGAGGCTTCCAGCCACGATCTCCGTTTAGTACACCGACAAATTCCTCTTGGGAAAGAAAACTAGAATAAAAGTAGAGCCTTCGGATTTCCTGTAATATTGGACAAAGTGCTAAAAAATGCAAAACATCTTCGTTTTGACCAAGGTTGCAAAGGGAACACACAGGGTTTAAGTCTGTTCTATGTGGTCTATAATTCATATCGAGCATTTCCGTTCTGATCTTGAAGATCAAGCTCATTTCCGAAACTGTAAACTCTTCTCTAAAATAGTTTCCTTCACCAAGTTTCAGATTAAGTTGTCTGTATATATTCCTGGATGTTGAATGTTGATGCAATCCCTCGCGCAACACAAAGCCTATACATCGCGTCATCTATAACAGAGATACATTCATTTCTTATAAAATAAAAGTAGCTTAAAGCCAATATCTCAAAGTTTTTAAAAAGATATTTGAGTCGAAATTTTTGAAATTTTTGAAAAGATATTTGAGTCAAAATTCAATTTTTACCAACTTTGAGTAATGTTTTTTTTTAGGTTTTTATTTTTTATAAAAAAAACTATCAATTAGATGTTTCTCAAATTTTTATCAGATGTCAAAAACATTATTCTTCGTTGCACAGAATTGTTTTGGAGATGAAATCATATTTTAGTCGTAAAATTTTCGAGGTGACAATTTTTTTTAAGTTTTTTTGATTTATATTTTTCACCTTTTTTATAAACTACTATGGTAAAAAACCCACTCACGCAATTTTCTTGAGAGCCCTTTCTGCATCTTTCTGCCTTATTATCTGTATAACAAAATTTATTTGAAGTCGATATCTCTTCTGGTTCTTGAGCTATGGACGACGAAAAAAACGTCGCGAACGTACGGACGTACGGACGTACGAACGTACGTACACACGCACACACACACAGGGACCTTGAAACGTCGAGAAATGTCAAAATTTTCAATTTAACAAATCGGACCCATTACAATAACTTCCTATGGGAAGTTAAAAATATTCTTAAAGCCTCAAATAAGTAATGAAAAAGACACCCTTTTAAGCAGATAAAGGCAATAAAATCGCTCGTGATATACCACAGGCGTGTATGCATGTGGGTGGATGTATGTGTGTGTGTGTTTGTGACAAGGACAGGGCGCAAGAGGCTAAAATATTCATTTTTCCTCCTGAATACCAAATAGTGAATTCTTATAGTGCACACTAAATTCACTAAACAAGAATCCACTAAGCGCTATGTGAGGTTATGTATATGGTATGCTCTTGGCTCCTGCTATAGCTCTTGCTCTTGCACTATGCGCCCTGATGCCACCCGGAAAATGTGATTGGGAAAAGTTTGCATAGTGTGTCTTTATAAACCTATACATCTAGGATATAATAACACAGCAGGGAGGGGTAGGTAGGTTTGAGAAGAGATATTCGGGTGGTTTAGTTTTGCCCCGAAAACCCACCGAATCGTGTCGGTATAATATGCATTCTCATGGTCGATTTTGAAAACCAGATTTTCCCGCAGAGATTTATAGTGGAAATTCCTCTATTATTATTTTCCAAAAACCAGGAAGAAAAGAGATAGAAGAACATAATTTTTTGTATCTCAATCTCGATGAGGGTCCAAAAAACACAACTTTAAACCGTGTTCCTATACCGTTATACCGTACGTATAAGCCAAATGCGCGCCGCATATACGGGAACCTTTATATGCGGGTATACAAGCCGAGCAACATTTTCTCGCTCGATCCTATTGTTGTTGTTATATGAATACGAGTGTGAGTATAGTTTATTTTCAGTTTTCAGTTTTTTGTTTTTCCATTTTCATTTTCATTTTCATTTTCGAACGAAAAACACAGGAATGGTTTATGAATAACAAGGATGTGCCCTACTGGGTGCATTGAATGTCCCAGAGATCCGAACATCAGCAACGGAATAACCGAGAGATCCTTTCAATTTTGCAAAGAATAGATATGATGTGGAACACCACACCGTAATTGCAACCAGGAGAAAATAATTAAAGGCAGACAAACTGTGGCTGACGGAGCGGGCCGGCGGCGGCGGCGGAAGTGTATTATAGGTACAATGCATACTTATATGCAGATTGCCAGGGCTTGAGTTGAGAAAGGTATAGAGATTTGTGAATTATACTCCCAGAAACTTTATGAATGGTTTCAGTCAGTGGTGGATTAATAAGTTCGACGTCATTCCAGTGTATGTACATATAATTTCATAAATAATACGGTACAGGAATTATGGTTGTTTATTGTTTTAATTTCAAAATAAGGTGGTTTTGTTCTGAAAAATGTTTTTCGCTGTACCTTTCCCAAAACATGTACATGAACAGAGTGAAATTATATACAAATTGTAAGCATTTTTGTAAATGTATGCTTAGTCTCTCCGAGTATGTGTTAGTCAGATCTGTCAATGTCGAAAGATCCGTTACCATTACACTTTTGAAGGATCATTTAAATAATATGTACCTGTCAAGTGTCATAATTCCATAAAGTGACGTTTTAACAGTTTTTGATATGGACATTTTTTGAGGCGTCGAAATGTCGTAAACTTGAAAATTTAAAGTTTCAGTTCACGGAGAGATTTGAAAAATCACTAATTGCTAAATTTTAGGTTGCAATTTACGAAAACCCTTTTTTTAGTAAATCAAGACGATTTTATTATAAAATGAATGAGAAAGTTGTAATTCAGCATTCAAATCTTCGTAAAAATTTACAAAATTTTATAATTTGGTAATTATTATCAAAAGTTATAATTCGAGCTTGTTGAAATGAAAGTAAATTGCAACTTTTGAGTCGCAATCTACTATTTTAGGGGAATAATTTAATTTGACTACTCATTAATCTTGTTTTGCGAAATGTATGCGGTGATTTAAGCATTCTCAATTCTCAAATCAATAAAATATAATCACAATATAAATATTGAAGCTGAAATATGCACTTATGCTGGTTTATATTTTTCATGATTTTAAATCATATTTATTAGAATAAGCGGTGACTTGTAGCAACTGTATAATTCGCAGTTGCTCTATGCAGCTCGCATAATATGGAGTCTCGATTTATTCGGGAAAGTATGGGTCAAGACAAGGTGTAATGGTCATCTTCTGATGAGCCCAACCATTGCATCGGGGCGAAACGCATATATGAACACTTATGCTGGTTTATATTTTCATGATCTTAAATCATATTTATTAGAATAAGTTTATGTTGTAAATCACTAATGAAGATTGTTGATTTTGCAAAAAATTGTTCTTGAATCTCTACATGATTGCTTGAAAATGGAAAGTAAATTAATCTTTGAAAGCTACAAATTGCTGCAGAAACTGTTTCAAATTACGACTCAAAAGTTGCAATTTAAAGATAACTAAGTATTAAAACTGTGACTGTCATTTGCAAAATGCAGAATAACCTGTTTCAAATTACAACTCAAAAGTTGCAATTTAAAAAAAAAGAAGTAGCAAAACATTAGTTGTCATTTGCTAACTAATGTATATTGTCGCAGTCTAAGAAATTGAAATTTACCACTTGTGTGTGTAGGTATTTAAAAAAACGAATCATAATCTACAAGAAAACAATTTCAATCTACAAACTCCTGCTGAAATTCACGATAAAAACGAACATTAAATTGATAAAAATTGATATCAAATTGCAATTCGCTGTTTGAAATATTTGATCTCCTCGGTCGAATTATTGCTACTCAAATGTAGTGAAATATGATTTTTGAGTGTCAATATCTTCATTTTGCTCATTTTATAAAATTGCAAACAAAAAATAGTAATTTACCTATTTCGAAGCCAAGGTCCAAAACTGGATTCATTTTTCGTGATTTGTAGCTTATTTTTTTTTGATCTGATCTAAGAATTCTTTCCGTGTTGTAATAAAAAGGGTGTACACATTTCTGTACCATCATCCCCTTTCAATTTTAATGCTCCAAACGTATTTGACAGATCATTTACCTGTCAAATGTCAGCATTCAGCAAATGGGGTCTTAAAAGTTTTTGTCATACAAATTTGAGGAGCTGCGTTAGGTAAGGTCAAGCTGGCAATTTGAAGTGTCAGTTTTTAATAAAAAGGATGTATACAACTTGTTTAGGAGCCATCGTCGCCTTTGAATCTTTATTTTGACTATTTTCGGTGATGTATCTTCAATCTTTTGTCTATTCGTATGGATGTATCTTTGAATCTCTTGTCTATTCCAAATTTAATCACATTTCTCATATTTAAGAAAAAATGTACGCCCCTCTTAACGTTGAGCCTTATATCAATAGCTAATTGCTTCCTCTGTTAATACACTTTATAGGATACAAAACTTTTATGCGAGGTTTATTTCGTAATTTGAAAAGTGTGTGTGAGTTGTATTACGTAGGATGATGTATGCGATGCATGCGCGTACACATAAGTGCTAATTATGTATTATTATAGTTGGATGATGATGATGAAGTATGTTTGTTGTAAGGAAAATATTATGGTTCAATTAATTAAAGCGCTTTATTATTGCTTCTAAAAAGCAAATACTGCGAATTGATTTCAAAGAAATTTTGTTTTCAAAGAATTGAATTAGTTTAAAATATATGTAACTTAAACATTGCGCAAATATTATACTCAGAATAATTAAATTAAATTTTGCAGAAAACGAACATTTATATTTCTGTTATACTGCAGGTTTGAAAAGAGTTTGTTACAAAAGATTTTGATGAAATTCGATTACATACTTTTTTTTTTCAATTCTGAAAACTGTTCATAAAGAGATTTGTTTGCATTTAGTTGATTCTAAGAATTAAATTCATAAAATATCGAGGCAAATATAAATCTCATGTGAAATTATTTGTTTTGTTTTGTTTTTAATTTAAATCCTATCCTAGGAAAAAATCATAAATGAATAGAAAAACTTTTAGATACGCATTTCAGGTGAAATTAGTATTTACGTATTTATTTATTTTTTTTATTCAGCTTAATACAAGCTATAACTTAACTAAACTTAACACTAACTTAACTATTTTTTTTAAATTTTTTGTTGGTTCTTGTTATCAGTTTGCAACATTAATTCATGTGGGCCTTAGGGCCCTCACTAACAATTTGTATTTTATTAACTTCCCATAGGAAGTTATTGTAATCGGTCCGATTTGTTGGTTAACCCTAAATATCTCACGCTAGAGACTTGAATTCAATTTTATATTATATATTGTAACGCGACACCAAACCAACATATTTTTGGAAAAAAATTCAATAAACGGTTTTTTATAAATCAAAAAAACTGGAAAAAAATATTTGTCAACCAAAGTTTTGAGAAAAATCGAATTGTCAGTTTTTTTATAAAAAAAATAAAAACCTAAAAAAAACATTACTCAAAGTTGGTAAAAAATGATTTTCGACTCAAATATCTTTTTAAAACTTTGAGATATTGGCTTTAAACTAATTTTATCTTTTAAAAAATGTTCTTGTCAACATTCAGTAACATTTTGAGAAAAATCGAGTTGACAGTTTTCTTTACAAAAAAATTAAAAACCTAACAAAAATTAACAAAAGTTGGTAAAAATTGATTTTCGACTTAAATATCTTTTCAAAATTTAAAAATATTGGCTTCAAACTTATTTTATCTCACAGAAAATATTGACTTCGACATTCAGTAAATTGTTTATAATCAAAAAATCAAACAGTCAGTTTTTTCATACAAAATTGAAATCTACAAAAAATAGTACGCAAATGCTAATAAAATTGGCAAAAATTGGTTAACGACTAAAAACTTCGTTAACAAAAATAGATTTTGAATTCAAACTTTTTTATCATATGTAAAATATTGTAGGTTATTTACTTTTAATTTTTTAGAATAATTTAACTGATAACTTTTTGAACAAAACACGAAAACCTACAAACTTTTAAGCAAGACAAATCGACAGACGGGATGGGAAGTTATCAGTGTGGGTCGCATCCCAGCCTCTTTTTAGACTTAAAATTAAAAGGGACGAGGAATGCGGACTCAAAAAGGGAAAAAGTAAAGGGTATCTTTCAGATGGGATTTGGAAATGTTAAAGTCGAATACTAGTGTAGCAGCGTTGCAGTGACGAAGAATTTTGGACATTGGTTCAAAGTGTCCGTAATTAGTGCGGTGGTGAAGGGTATAGAAAAGGGAGACAGATTGCAGATTTCGAGGGTTAGTGTTAAGATGAATACCACTCAGTAGTGCCAGGGAATCTATATTGCAAATTAACAATTGGTGAGCAAATAATATATCAGCGTTTTTGCGTCTAATATATAGGGATTGCAAGCCTATCATTTTTAATCGATCGGCATAAGGAGGCAAGTTGGATGTATCATCCCAGGGGAGGCCACGTAAGGCAAATCGAACGAAACGTCTTTGAACATTTGCAATTCTAAGTCAATGGTTTTCATAAAAGGGAGACCATGCATATTCAACATGAGGACGGACTAGAGAAATGTAAAGCGCTTAAGTTACATGGGGGTTGGAAAATTCTTTTGACCATCTCTTAATAAAACCGAGAGATCTATTAGCTTAATTAATAATTTGGTCAAAATGGGAATGGAAGTGTTTGTCACACATAATACCATAAGATCTCTAATAAAATCGACTACGTTGACGGCGTCATTAAAGAAGTAGTATACTCTATGAGATGGGATTTGTTTGCGTAAAAAGGTCGTTTGTTTACATTTACCTACATTTAACTCTAGGAAATTATGTATGCACGAAACAAAAGAGATATTAAGATCATTTTGTAAAAGTAAGGAATCAGATGGAGTTGAGATAATCTTAAAAATTTTCTTATCATCCGCAAACATTAGGATATCCGAGTTTTTTAACTTAAGACAGACATCGTTAACAGGTAAGACGAAGAAAAGGGGGCCAAGGTGACTATCTTGTGGGATGCCAGAAGATGCATGTATGGGACTGGAAACTGAGTTACGGAAGAGGACTCTATAAGTTCTATCGGCAAGGTAGAAGCCTATCCAGTATATAAATAAATTATCTTATGGGATATTTTATCAAAGGCTTTGCTGTAATCAGTGTATACAACATCAACTTCATTACCATTCTCAAGGGCTGAGAAAACTTTTGATATGAATTCAATTAAGTTAGTCTTAGTGGATCTTCCTTTAAGAAAACCAAGTTGAGCGGGGTAAAAAAAGAGCTTGCAATACAAATAAACTGAATCATAAACTAGGCTTTCAAAAAGTTTTGGGATGCATGAAAGTTGTTTATGAATCGGAAATATAAATGAATCTTTCCATTTTTTTTTTTGAAGCTTACGATTTTGGCAAGTATGTATCATTTCTTCAGTTATTGTAAAAGATGAAAGAGAGGTTTGAGTGCAACCATCTAAATAACTAAAGTAGTGAGGATCAGGATCATGAAGATGTTTAGTATTAGATTTGCTAAAGTATTTAGCAAATAGATTTGTTATAGTTGTTAGATCTGGGGAGATTATGTTTGAGAAACTCATTGAAGGTGGAAACCCATCAGATTTTCGTTTGACATTTATAAACTTGAAAAATGTCCTTGATGCATCAGAAAGAAGGTTATTTCCCATTTGGTTAAGGTATTGGTTATAAAGGGATTCCCTTAATTCAGAGAAAGAATTATAGCCGAGAAAATAGTTGTTGTGGTCGGTATCAGATTTGATCTGTAAAAAGATCTACCAAAGCTTGGTACGGGTATTTCTTAGGCTACGGAGCTCTCTGTTGTACCAAGGGGGAGCAGAGGTGAAATCTTTTTTTACGAGAAAACGGTAGGTACTGATTCTCCAATACAGTATGAGAGAAACAAATAAAACCAATTTGTAAGGAACTCTACTGTTGAGTGGAGTTAACTTAACTCAAAGTCGGTTGAGCTAAGAAGATTGTTGACTTTGGAGAAATCAGCCCTACGAAATTCAGTAATTCTCCATTTCAAAAAAATTGTTTTAATAATCGATTGGGAAGGAGAGATTAAGGGGAGGATGATAGCGATCCAAGGTTGAGAGAAGGTGAGGGCTCGCGGAGACAACACAGTTATCGCAATCAGATGAGAAGATGAGATCAAGGTGTCTCCCCATAAAGTTTGCTACTCCATTTAGTTGAAAAAGACCACAATTATACAGACGATCAATGAACAGCGATTCAAATTCAGAGGAGATGTTAGTTGGAAAGAAGGATCTTAAAAAATAAATTAACATTGAAACAAAATATGGTAAGTGTTTTAAATGTCCCTACAGTTTATTTTATTTGATATATTTCGGCAGCATGCACCAAACGAACACATTCTATTGTCGTTTCAATTATGTTGGATTCTAGAAACTTATGTAGTTAAATTGAAAACGCGTGTAAATTTCAACAAAAATATGGAAGTTGATGGAGAAAAATTGATTTTTTCAATACGAGCGAGAAACAACAAAATCTAGAATCACAATTTCATCGTAGCACAAAAATGTACAGTCAATTTTTGAATACAGATTTTCGTTTTTCAAGGTTAGAAGTGCAAATCAGTTTTTTTTTTCATAAAAATGGTTGAATTTCAGTTTATATGAATTTCGTAAAAATAAGTTCTATGTGATTTTTTAACAACCCGTTGAATTGACCTATTCCACGAAACACTTTTCACTTTTGACTTTGCAACTTTGCACTTTTACTTTGAAAATTAAGTTTCAACAAATTTGAAAATAGGAAATTATTGAAATCAAACAAGCAACAGTCACTACAAGAAGTTATGTCAAGCAAAAAAAGGAACATTTTGAATCGGAAGCCAAAAAACTTACAAACTGCAACAATCCTTCGGATTTTTAGAAAGCAGCAAATAAAATAAAAGGAATCAAACCAAAGGTAAACATTGAGTTAATAGTCGAAACTCTTAAATGTCACTTCCAAAACCTTTTAAGCCTACCTATGAAGGACTCGTACTTTCTCTACAGTAGACCAAACCATTTTAATGAAACCTTAGATAAGCCAATCTCGACCTGAGGAAGCATTAGTTAGGGCGAAGGATTTAAAAGCTCCAGGATTAGACCGAATACCCATGGAATTTTATAAATATAGTTCAACAGAATTCAAGAACACACTAACAGAAACATTTAATAATATATTCGAAACTGGAATCGTACCGATTGGTTTCAAGCAAGCAATAATTTACCCGATTTTTAAAAAAGGAGACTCCAAAGATCCAGCCAACTATAGGAAAATTTCACTATTGAACTCATCAGGTTAAATTTTTACAAGTATTCTCCAAAACCGGCTAGAACTTTGGATCAACGAAAACAAGCTTCTGAAAGAGTTTCAAGCTGGATTTCGTCCTGGTTACGCCACGGCCGATCACATATTTTTGTTACGCAGCATAGCCGCAAGCTTTATTGCTAAAAAACAAAAGTTATATGCTTTCTTCATTAACTTTAAATTGACACCATTGATCGCAAAAAATGTTTTACAAGCTATATACCTATGGTTTGAGCCACAAATTTGGTAAAACCTTAGAAAGCTTGTACGATGAAACTAAATCAGCTGTATGGTGCGGAAGCGATTTGTCAGAGTGGTTTACAACAGAAGGTGGAGTCAGACAAGGATGCAACACAAGTCCATAAATTTTCGCCCTTTACATCGAAGGAATGCATATCAAGGCTCTTTTGTACGTTGACGACCTTGTCATTTTGGCTAAATTACCCGAATCTATGCAAATGATGATTAATCGAGTTGCGGAATACTGTAATCTTTGGGACCTTGAGCTTAACCTAAGCAAATCAAAAATTATGATATTCAAAAGTGGTGGAGGTAGAATGTCCAGAGCAGAGAAATGGGTATTTGCGAGAGAATCAATCGAAGTAGTTAAGCAATACAAGTACCTAGGAATGATTTTCACCTCAAATCTGAATATGGAAACTCATTTAACTGAAAACTATCCCAAGCTAAGTGTGCAATTAATTCAAAATGGGGAAATTGTTTCCAAAGTATTATCGCGAACAGTGCAAAATACCAAGTTTTTGAATCAGTAGCGAAATCCATTTTGTTTTATGGTGCCCAGGCCACTATACTTTGATACGATTGAAAAACTGTTAAGATATTACCCTTGTAGAACATTTCAACTACCCGGATTTTAAACGAATTATATGTTGATGATTGAAACAGGAATGTCCGCTTTATTTATTCAAACCCTAAAACTCAATATCAACTATATACTTAAAGCAATTAATATGGATGCAGATAGACTACCACGGAAACTTATTAACTTTGTAGTCACCAATAACACTTTATGGTATAAGGATATTCTGGACCTAGCAGAGAGCTACAACTATTCTCTTCAACTGAACTGGGACTCAAGAACCCAATGGAAGGAAACAATTTACATATTTGTTGAGCACATAGATGACAAAATGCGAATAAAATGGAGAGAAGACGGAGATGCCTCCACTCACAGATAAATTTAGAGGACCTTGGAACTTAACTTGGGCTCCCATAACTATTTCAAGGACTGTCATAGCACCCAAAAAACTTCATATATCTTTAGAGCAAGAGGAGAGGTGCTTCCGTTAAATTTCATACCCCATAGAAGCGATCTACCACTCTTTTGTTCAATATGCAACATGGTACAGCGCCAGCGTGAGGATTCCGTTCATTTCATAGGAGTATGCCCAGCATTTAAAGACATCAGAAGGAGCTGCTTTGGGAAACATCCGAAGAAGTGAAAAATGCTTTAAACGGTCCCGACTGGGAAGCTATCGACCAATTTTGTAAGACTTCACTAAGTTACCGAAAAATGATATTGATGAAGACTTTTGAACTCAGACGAATCGAAACTTAATCTATAATAGCAAATTGAAACTTATGGTAACGCTCTTAAATAGTATATTAATATTAAATTTAAAAGAAAAAAGAAATAATTAGAATAAAACTCATGATGTAAATGTACTCAAAAATTGATAGTTCTTGGCAGACGGCTTTTAGCCATGTCCTTATGATAGATAGGATTAAAATGTTAAAATGTACAATTATTTTATGTAAATAAATCTATTTTTGAATTGAATTGAAAAAAAATTGAATTGAAATCAAAAGTTTTCCTCTTCGCAAAATACGTTTCACCGAAAAGCTTTTCAATATGAGTATCGAATTTGTGTTGTCTAAAAGTGAAAATTAACTACAATTTAATAAATAAAATTGAAAAACTACCTCTTTATTTTTTACAACCTCCAAGAGGCTAACTTTTTATTATTTTTGTCTTATCGACTCATTTTGCATTATTTATGCTAATTTGATCTTAGTAAACACAATCTAAGAATTACTTTGCGACACTTCAAAATACGAATTAATTGCAAAGTATAGGTTTTAAATTGGTGCAAAAAACTTTTACTTTTCACTTTTCAAATAAGGTTTGAAAAATTGAAAAGTGATAAGTCATTTCACTTTGCAAATTTTGTGAAATACTTTGCACTTTTACTTTGCTGGATATTATACTTTTGTAAAGTGAAAAGTGTTTGGTGAAATAGTCCCCAGATTATATCTTTTATAATTATGTATGCACTTACTTTTATCAAAAAGTTTTCATTTTTTAAAAAAACATCTTTAGATTTAGATTTTTCTAATTTACTTTCTAATAAAGGTTATTTGTAAATATTCCTCTTTGCAATTAAATAAACATTCATTCATTTCACTTTCAAAAACATTCGTGTGTTTCCAATGTTCATTTTTGTTTTAAAAAATATACTATTGAATTTTTCTAACAAAAACAACTATAGATGCCTAGAAAATACTTTTTCGGAGTATTGAATTATTTTAAACTGTTCTTCATTTTTTTTTTTAAGCTCATACTAATTCTTTATAACATCATAATATTTTAAAATACGACTTGATTGAAGTCAACGCAATCTTGAAAACCATATTTTCAAAAATTCAAAAAACGTAAAAAAATCGAAAATCCAGAAAACTCAAAATCCAGTATTCAGGATACGTCAATAAATAAAACTGCAGTAATTAGAGTGTTGATAATCCTTAAATATACGTTGAGATACCCTTACATCTACAAAAACTGACTTTATAGGTTGGTTTGTAATTCTTTGAAAACGATACTGGCCAGAACGTTACAGCCAACGGAGACCCCTACAGAACCATGATTACTGCCTTTTTCGTTTTCATTATAAAAAATAGGAAATTAGGTGGCAAAACAGTCCGTAGAGAGCCAGGGCCTATTGACTCACAACTCTCAACCATTCCTGTGTCCGAGTAATGTTGTCAGAGATGGAGGAGATCTACAGCTTATGTACCGAATCCGAATAGTTTATTTGAGAAAGCATTTTTCATGGCAAGAGTTACACTTGGAAGATTTGTCAATTCCTCAGACCAGCAGATTATACTTCGTCCAAGCCTACTGTGACAGTCATCATATTTAAATTACAATTCCAGAAATTGTTTTTCGAATAAAGTAAATTTCATAGACGTTTAAATATTGAATGAAGAATTGAATTTTCTTGATTTTGGGTTTTCGAATTTACCACATTTTAAATAGGTAAAAACAAAATTACCTTAAAACATAACTAAACAACTGTATAGAAAGTATTTATATCCTTTTGAAGCCTGAAGACGAAGTACTGGTTGTTGGTGATTTTAATTTACCCAATCTCAATTGGATTCAAAGTGACGACGATAACTTCTACGTTCCAATAAACGCGTCATTTTCAAATGAGTTTTTATTAACAGATGGTATGTCTTCATGTGGCTTAAGTCAACACAACGGTGTGAAGAACCGTTTTGGAAAAACACTCGATCTGGTATTTTTCTCCGAAACCATATGCTCTGAAGCAGCTGTGATTTCTTCTGTTGTCAAAATTGTGGAAGAAGATCGCCATCATTCTGCATTAGACATAGCACTTAATTTAAACATGGCTTCACCTCATATGCTATCTAATAACAACAAACTAGAATTCAACTTTAGTAGGTGTATTTTAAAAAACTTTTTAACTTATTATGTACGATCAATTGGGATCACTTATTTTGTAACTTAAATATAGACGATATGTGTTACATTTTTTATTTAACTCTTTTTGATTGTTTCTACAAAACGATTCCATTTCAAAAGACTCGAAATAACTTGAGTGTTCCATCAGGGTTTGATTCTCACGTTAAAAACTTACAAAAACAAAAGGAACAAAGCTTGGATAAAGAAGTATAATCAAACAAGAACTGATGATGGTTATAGGACGTTCATTAGAGTAAAACAACATTTCACTGACTACTCTACCATCCTATATGATGACTACATTCAGAAAATTGAATTAAACCTCAAACATAATCCTGATAGTTTTTGGAAATTCGTTAATCGTAAGAAGAAAACATGTGGGTACCCTAACTTAATGACTGATTCGACATCAAATAGTAATGAGCCGAAAATAATTGCAAACATGTTTGCAAACTACTTCAAAGATGCTTTTGTAGATTATAATACTATTAGTTTTCCTAACACATCTACCACTGTTTTAAATTTCCCCCACTTAAATTCTATCAATTTCGTTATAAGTGAAGATACTGTCCTTAATAGTATCCTACAACCTGATGAATGTTTTAGTCCTGGTCCCGACGGTGTACCATCATCCATTTTAAAAGCACACCCGTTATGTGTTCTTTTTAACATGTATTTAAGTAACTCGCTGTTTCCTTTTATCTGGAAGAGCTCCTTCATAATACCAGTACACAAAAAGGGCCTAAAAACGAAATAATTAACTACCGACCTATTGCAAAACTATCTGTGATACCTAAACTGTTTGAGTCAATCGTATGTAGCGTCCTTTCTTTTCATTGTAGTTCAATTCTCTGTGATAACCAGCATGGTTTTGTTAAAAAGCGTTCAAATGTAACTTATCTGTTTAACTTTACGTCCTTTTGTTTAGATGTTTTTGAAAATCGTGAACAAGTAGATTGTATCTTTACTGATTTCAGCAAGGCCTTTGATAAATTGTGTCATAAAACATTACTTTTAAAACTATCACAGCAAGGTTTTAACGACTGTTTCATAAACTGGATCTCCTCATATTTGCAAGATAGACGTTATAGTGTTAAATTTAGTAATGAGTGTTCAAGTTCATTTGTTGTGAATTCTGGTGTCCCCCAGGGTAGTCACCTTGGTCCTATTCTATTTGTTTTATTTATAAATGACTTGGTTTCGATCATACAAATTTCGTCTGTCCTAATATATGCTGATGACATTAAAAATTTAAAAAAAAATTAACTCTACGTCTGACTGTCTTCTCTTGCAAGAAGACTTAATATTATTCAGGGAATGGTACAATAATAATCGTCTTGTTTTAAATGTTGACAAATGTAAAACCATGAGCTTTACACGCAAAAAAGTTCCAATCGTTTTTAGTTACGTGTTTGATTCTTGTCCTTTAAGTAGAGTTTATGTATTTTCTGACTTGGGTGTTGTCTTAGATTCGAAACTAACATTTAATGAACATATTAATTTCATAGTTAAAAAAGCAAACAGAGTTCTGGGTTTCATTAAGAGATTTGGCCGTGATTTTCGAGATCCATATGTTTTAAAATTACTTTTTGTTTCATTTGTGAGACCAGTCCTGGAATATGCTTGTACAGTATGGTCACCTTACTACGCCGCCGCCGTACACGTCACAAGACTCGAAGCCATTCAAATAAGGTTTTTGCGTTTTTGTCTACGATCCCTTCCGTGGCCTCATGATTTTCATACATTACCGCCTTATTCTCAAAGACTTTCTCTCATAAATTTTCCTTCTTTGACAAATCATAGGATGTACTTGCAGTTTTGTTTTATTGTTGGAATAATAAACGGACAAATATCATCACCATCAGTTCTTGGTAGTTTAAACTTTAGTTTTAGTCGTTCAAGTATAAGATTCCAGAAACCATTGAATAGTAATTTTAGTAGATCAAACTATGGTGTACATATGTAGGCCCTTAAATCAATTAATTGAAATATATAATAAATTTCACTCTTGTATTAATTCACCAAATGATAATGTAAAAAGTATAAATTGCAAATTATTATTTTTCAACAGTCTAGTTTAAATTTTTAGTTTTTTAGTATATATTAAGAATTTTTAACGTTAGTATTTAACGAATTATAAATAAATAAATAAAATACCTACTGAGTTTTTAAAAGTCTTTTCTAAAATCTATTGTATGTAGATCTACTCGTTCGTTCTTGAGCTATGATCGACGAAAAAAGGATGTTGTTGAACTCTAAGACGTCCCTCTGAAAACGATGAATTTATTTGTTTATTACATAAATTAGAGTTAACAATATACTCAAATAGACTAATGAATAAAACAAGTTTTATTTAAAATATTATATTATATACTAAGTATGGAAAGTTAAAAAAAAATAGACTGAGCAGTGAGCATATATTTGAATGTATTTCTATTAATATGAAAATTAAAGTCAATATAATTTGATAAGTTATTAATTTCTCTAAAACTTCGAGTTAATGGTTCGTTGAAAAGCCTTCACTCTATGAACATTTTCGCGAAATAAGAAACGATTTCTCAAATCACGTGAAGGAGCGTATAGATCTATTTGAGCTAATAAAAAAGGACAATCTATGTGGTAAGATAAGATGTCATGAATAAAAGTTATCGCATAAATCTTCCTTCGGTTCTCTAGTGACTGAATACCAATAAGTTGACATCTTACAATGTAAGAGGGCATTTCAATGTTCCACCTTAATTTATTAAACATATATCGTGTGAATATTTTTTGAATTGCTTCTATTCTACGGTTATGGATGTTATAAAAAGGATTCCAAATAATGATTGTACATAACTTATAAAAAGACTCTTCAACGTAAACGGATTATGTAAGTCAACCGAGTTTCGATAAATAAAACCAAGCATGGAATTCGCTTTGTTAACTGAAAATTCGATATTTTTTTGAAAGTTTAATTTATGGTCAAAAATAATTTCAAGGTCTTTTTTTGTAGAACCTTTTTCAAGTGTATGACTTTCAATGTTATAATTGTAGTCAATCGAAAATTGGCGGCGAGTAAAAGAAAGTGATTGACATTTAGGAATGTTCAGATTTAGTTGATTTATCTTACTGCAGTCAGAGAGTCTTTTGGTTTCATTTTGCAAAAAATCACAATCGCTTGTACTTTGTATTCGTCTAAAAAGTTTCAGATCATCTGCAAACAGGAGACACATTGAGTTTTGAACTACATTAGGTAAGTCATTAATTAAAACGAGGAATAAGATCGGACCTAAATGGCTTCCCTGGGGAACTCCTGAAGAAAGAATTATAGGATTTGATAGATTTGAATCAATATGTACATACTGACAACGATTAGTCAAATATGTTTTTAACCAGAAGCATATTATAATGAAACCCGATTTTTTTTAAGTTTTTTCATTAGAATATGGTGATGCAACCTGTCAAATGCCTTAGCGAAATCTGTGTAAATAACATCCACTTGGTGACCCTCATCCATTTCATTCACTACATAAATAGTAAAAATGGTTAAGTTCGAAGAAGTGGATCAGAAACGAAACCGTGTTGAAAAGGAGATATTATTTCTTTGAGTAAAAATTTTAGTTTTCCGCAAATTATCTTTTCAAATAAGTGCGGTATTACACATAGTTTACAAACGTCTTGTTTAGAACCATTTTCATGGATTGGTATTATATGTATAGGACGTTTTCCATTCAGGAAGAAACAACCCATGATGAAGTGAGTTACTAAAGGAGATGAATAATAATATTGTGCAACAAGTGGAAGCACACTTTTTTAAAAGAATAGGGGGGATTCCATCAGGGCCAACATTATTATCTTTGTTTAATTCTTTTAATACAATTTGTACTTATGGAATAGTTATACTTAAGTGTCCTATGTTTATATTGCTCAAAGTTTTCTAGTTTAGAAAGATACAAAATACAATTATTTATGTGTGTCTCATATAATTCTAACGAGCTATTGGGTGGAATGTAGCTTAAAAATATAAAAACCTCCTTGCAACCTTGCACCTATTAAATGATACTAAATGATAATTATAATTTGGTCGATATCAAACGGATGTGATAAAGCAACGAAAGTTGACTGCAGGTATGTGAAGGTAGACCAGTAGTGAGAGAATATCTGTCCTTTCGAAATACTGAGTAAAGATGAGGAGTAAACATTTCTGAATTTAGCCACGTCTCAGTAAATGCTAAGAAATCGTACTGTTCAGAAGAAGATGATAAAAGTATTTGACGCATTTTTGTTCTCATTCCTCCAACGCAACGTTTTGATAGTAACCTTGAAACCTTTTAACATCATTTTGATAATCAGATAACAGAGATTTTGAGACTGGCGGTGTTGTTAAATGTTGACTATTCATAGTTTGTGAAGTAATCTGAGAGTGTGACAATGTTGAAAGTTGTGTAGGTATTCTGAGAAATGATGATGACGGTGATGGTGACATCGACGGGCGACGGCGGCGATGGTGATAGCGATACAGACAGTGGCAATGATGGTGAGAGCAAAGAACAATAAAAAGCCGGATGGGAGAGCGATTCACTACCATTGTGCGATAGTGGTGGAATAGTTGATGATGAAAGTGGAGATGTTAAAGATGAGAGTACGTATGATAAGGGAACTGATTGTGATGTAGTTGACGTTTTAATATATGTTAATTTTGTCGATGAGCGAGGTGGTATTAGGATTGAGTCATAGGGGTCGGAAGGAGAAGTAAAACTTTAGACATTGTTATGTAAAACACTAGTGACCGCTAGAAAGATTAGTCGAATTTAGATTCTATTGAACTTGAAACATCGAGAAATATCATAACTTACAAATCGAAACGATTAGAATAACATCTAATATGGAATTTTAAATGGCCCGAAAATACCAATGTTATGAAAATAGTTAAAAGTAAACCCAAAAAGCAAGTAACACAATACATAGCTTGCCACATTAAACCCAATAATAATAACAAATTTATTATTTACTCCTCAAACATACCCCTCCTCTCCCTGTTCAAATATATTTCGTAACCATTTTGTCGCCCAAAAGGAACTCTTAAGTCACTGATGATTATAATTCAAGTGTTTTTGTCAAAAGTAATTTGTTTGTTTACTGTCTTAAATATTCCCAAAAATATCGATATGATATTCCCTGAATAAAAAAGAAGCAAATAATTGACTACCTTCTCGAGGGAATAAAAAAGCAAATAATTTATCCATCAAAAATATACGATGAAGACTAAGCAAGGCGATGACGACGACGACGACGTTGAAGTGACGTCAATCTCTTATTCCATATCTTTACATTACAATACAAATCAATGAATCTTAAGAATACAAACCCTCAACAACAAAATATCTTTTAGATACTCAAAAAGATACAAAACCCCAAAAAAAAAGCAGCTATGTAAGTCATTTAGAATTTATTATGTGTAGAAGATGGCATTAGCCTATAAACTATCATTTAATCCAAAGCAGTCATAGAAGCTTAGAACATGCATAAACCACTAGACAAAGACATCCGGGCAGCAGATATACATAGACAAACAGTCAGACACGTCACATACACATTGGTACCTACATAAGTTTAATAGACATGAACGATTGTCTGAAATATTATGACATTTCACCCCTCCCGCCTTGAAGAAGAAGATGTTTCCTAAAACGAGAGTCCTTTTAACAAGGGGCTAGAACCCAGAAGATTGCGAGCAAGGATATTTTTGTATCTTCGTCGTTTTGCTGTTGTTGTTGTAAAACTATATAGAACAACTTTTCTTAATAGAAACTCATTGTACGAGTATTTACAATTCAAAGCAGGAAAACACTCTTCCCATAATTGATGAATGCGAGTCTTGAGTTCGAGGATGATGTTTTACCAGGGCTGTGCTGTATATGGTATACTTGGAAGTACTTGGAAAAGTATATGGTTATGAATTCAGATTTAGAAGTTCTAGTAATTCAAGTTAAATGAATTTGTGGTTTGTGTTTCTGTGTGTCTGGAAAATATGTAATAATATAAGACAAGTGCGAAGAAATTTATTTTTAATGAAGAAATAAACAATATTTCAAAGTTTGAATTATCATTTTTAAGAGGCGAGTTTTTCGTCAGATACTTCTAACGTGTACAATGTACATTTACATTTCATTCTAAAATATTGGAGGCAACTTATTAAGAAATAATAGATATGACTTTAGAAACAAAGTCCTATTGTCAAGAAACTTAAAATTTATACAAGTTATGAAACAATGTTGTCAACAAAAGTTTCATATACTTTATACTCGTATGAGATGTATTAATAAAGTTATGTATGGAGATGTGTACATATGTATATTGAAATGGGAGTTTTATTAAACCTCTAGTCTAAAGGTTTTGGGAAACCGCAATGACGTATTAATTAATTTTATTTATGTTAATTTAGATCAATGACAGCTAATTGTCAGAAAATAAAATTTAACTTTTAATAGATAGATAGATAGATAGATAGATAGATAGATAGATAGATAGATAGATAGATAGATAGATAGATAGATAGATAGATAGATAGATAGATAGATAGATAGATAGATAGATAGATAGATAGATAGATAGATAGATAGATAGATAGATAGATAGATAGATAGATAGATAGATAGATAGATAGATAGATAGATAGATAGATAGATAGATAGATAGATAGATAGATAGATAGATAGATAGATAGATAGATAGATAGATAGATAGATAGATAGATAGATAGATAGATAGATAGATAGATAGATAGATAGATAGATAGATAGATAGATAGATAGATAGATAGATAGATAGATAGATAGATAGATAGATAGATAGATAGATAGATAGATAGATAGATAGATAGATAGATAGATAGATAGATAGATAGATAGATAGATAGATAGATAGATAGATAGATAGATAGATAGATAGATAGATAGATAGATAGATAGATAGATAGATAGATAGATAGATAGATAGATAGATAGATAGATAGATAGATAGATAGATAGATAGATAGATAGATAGATAGATAGATAGATAGATAGATAGATAGATAGATAGATAGATAGATAGATAGATATGTAGATAAATCGTTATTCATTAAAAACGATACATAATAATTCACAATAGAAAAAAAAACTTACAAGCATGGCATTGGAGCCGTCTGCCGAATATTATCAAGACATTTACATTGAGAAAAAGGACTATACAATAATGGAATATAAAATAAAGAACTTATATAAATAATAGGTAGGAAATATCTTAAAGAGTGGGGGTAAAATTTTCTCACCAAAAAAAAATTTTATAACTGACAGCAAAAGCGAGCAATTTATTTAATTTATTTGAATTTCTATCAAATTTAAATTTTCACAAATCAGCCCAAAGAAATTTCTTGGGCTGAAATTCGTAGGTTGGGGAAATATTTTACTCTCTTGTGAGCGCTCTCTTTTACGAAAAACTACGAAATTTTAGAGTACGCGAACAGAATTTGGTTAAATTTCGTATTTTTTCGTCAAATTGGACTGTTTTAGGAGGGTACGCGAACGGACCTAATATTAAAGAAATGTCATCAACTTTGAAAATGTTGTTGTGTTAAAGTGGCAAATTAATTTATAGAAGAAAAAGAATAGTTATAAATGAGCCGTTTATTTTGAAAGTGGCATAAGTCACTTTTTTTTTAAGTCGAGATATTTAAGATATTTGTTATACCGTTAATTACCAATACTTCTCTCGAAGAAATCTCAATAGTTCTCAACTTATTGAGTGCAAATTTTTTAAAAATGAAAAGATATCGTTCAATTGTATTAAGTGTTGCCATTAACTCGATTTTTTTGAAAAAGTGACTTATGCCACTTTCAAAATAAACGTCTCAAATATGTATGTGTTACAATGAAAAGAAGAGGCTGGGATGCGACCCACACTGATAACTTCCCATCCCGTCTGTCGATTTGTCTTGCTTAAAAGTTTGTCTATATGAATCAATTTTTACCAAATTTGCGTACATTTTTTTGTAGGTTTTAGTTTTTTATTGAAAAAGGACTGTTGGATTTTTATAAAAAAAATTACGAAAACAATATTTTTGTGAAATAAAATAAGTTTGAAGCCAATATTTTTAATTTTTGAAAAGCTATTTGAGTCGAAAGTAAATTTTTACCTAGTTCTTGTATTTTTTTTAGGGTTTTATTTTTTGTAAAAAAAACTATCAATTCGATTGTTCTCAAAATTTTATCGAAGGTTGAAAACAATATTTCTTATAAGATAAAATTAGTTTGAAGCCAATAATGTCTCAAATTTTTGAAAAGATATTTACATACGTCGAAAATAAATTTTTAACAACTTTTGTTAATTTTTTTTTTCGGTTTTTAATTTTTTGTAAACGATTCGATTTTTCTCAAAATTTTACTGAATGTTGACAACAATATTTTTTGAAAGATAAAAGCAGTTTAAAGCCAATATCTCAAAGTTTTGAAAAGATATTTGAGTCGAAAATCAATTTTTACCAACTTTTGTTAATTTTTTGTTTGGGTTTTTATTTTTTGTAAAAAAACTGTCAATTTGATTTTTCTCAACATTTTTCAGAATGTTGAAAATAATATTTCTTATAAGATAAAATAAGTCTGTAGCCTTAATTTCAAGTTTTTGAAAAGATATTTGAGTCGAAAATCAATTTTTACCAACTTTTCTTTTATTAATTTTTTTTTAGGTTTTTATTTCTTATAAAAAAAAATGTCAATTAGATTTTTCTCAAAATTTTATCAGATGTCAAAAACATTATTCTTCGTTGCACAGAATTGTTTTGGAGATGAAATCATATTTTAGTCGTAAAATTTTCGAGGTGAAACATTTTTTTTTCAGTTTTTTTGATTTATAAAAAAAACCGTTAATTGGATTTTTTTTTTTAAAATATATTTGTTTTATATCACGTTACAATATTAATACAAAATTTAATTCAAGTCTCTAGTGTTATTGGTTCATGAGATATTTAGTGTTAACCAAAGTGTTCACTTTTTTTTAAACTGCTATGGTAAAAAAACCAACCACGCAATGTTCTTGAGAGCCCTTTCTTATTATCTGTATAAAAAAATTTATTTGAAGTCGATATCTTTTCTGGTTCTTGAGCTATGGCCGACGAAAAAACGTCGTGAACGTACGGATGTACGAACGTTCGTACACACGCACGTACAGACATCTTTCTAAAAATCTTTTATTTCGACTCTAGGGACCTTGAAACGTCGAGAAATGTCAAAATTTTCAATTTGACAAATCGGGCTCATTACAATAACTTCCTATGGGAAGTTAAAAAGAAAACAATAATTAACAATTAGGTACTTTAAATGATTGTTCAAAATATTTAAGTTTAATAATTTTTTTTTTTACTTAAAAACCGAAGATGACGAAGAAGTGGAAAGGTTTTGGAGAATATGGAATTTTAGTTTAGTTAAAACGGAAAAAGGCGAACTATAAGAGCTTCAAGTTATGGAATATTGGGGCTTTTAGTTTAGCTAAAACATAACTTTTTTCTTTTTTTACTTAAGTAGATACTTCAAAACAGACTTAAATAAGAATTTCTGTAATTATTTGCTTGGGAGACATAGCGTACCAGCAATTTCCAACCATACTCCCCGTTCAAAACACGTAAACATTCTTCCGACGAAAAGAAGCTTCTATCTAAATGAAGTCTACGAATTTCTTGTGAAATAGGGCAAGTTGCTAAAAAATGGTAAACATCTTCGTTTTGGTTTGAGTTGCAGAGTGAACAAATTGCACCTATGTCAGTTCTATGTGGCCTGTAGTTGAGCTCAAGAGTTTCATTCCGTATTTTGAATATCAAACTTATATCAGAAGCAGAAAGGTCCTCACAGAAATAATTATAATCACCCAAAGTTAAATTAAGACGGCTATAGGTTCCTCTAGAAAGTGATTCCCTAGCCCTTTAGATTAGTTTTATACATTTCCTCATCAACCATCGAAATGCAGTTTTAAAACGTATTTCTCCATTCTTCTTTGTTGTTTGCATTTAGATTCATTGCTAAATTGTGGCAAGAGTAGATATGCCAATTTCTAAAAGGTGAATATCCACAATGGAGTGATACAAGCAGGATTTGCTTGTGCAGATTACTATCAATTCTATGCATAACTTTGATAAGATAGTTTGCGTTGGGCTTTAAATTTATAACATATATTTGCGGAAGCCCGGACTCAACATATATAGCGTAATTAGGCATGCTACGCGGCAGCCGGAAGATTCTTTTGAAAAAGTATCATTAAATAACTTCCATATCCTCTAGAAATTGGTATCCCAAACACTTGATTCCCATAACAAAAGCAACTATTCACGGTAGCCTCAAAAACCTTAAATTTCGATGTAGGGTCCATAAGCTTCTTGAAAAAAAATGTGATCACACAGAGTTTATAGCATATCTTGCTAGCACCAGTTTCTCTTTAATATGATTTTTTATGTTCAAATTATGAGTGATAGTAAAACCAAGATACTTATACTCGCTGACAACTTCAATAGTGGTACCATCTAATGTCCAATTTCGCATATTATTATCTGAACGGTTTTGAGGTTTAAAAATAATAATTTTAGATTTAGAAATGTTGATTTTGAGATCCCACGAATCGCAATATTGTTGAAGTTTATTTATCTGAAGCTGCAATGTAACTGGGTTATTAGAGAACACCACCATGTCATCAGCATAGAGCAGCCATACTCAACCTTTTTTTTTTTTTAATGGGCCACACTGATATTTTTGTAACGGTACCCCGGGCCACAAGAATTTTTTTTTATCGTAAATAATAATACTCATTTTAATTTGCATACATACTATACATTATTTATTTATTGAAAATATTTTAATGTGATTTTTGAAATTGAGGGGTGGAATCGGCTAAGGTGATAGTTGACTATCATTTTTTTGATAGTCAAATTGACTATCATTTTCATTCCGTCTGTGTAAGATGATTCAACTCAATTCAATTCGATTGAACAATTTCAGATTCAAATTTTTAAAATTCATTGTTGACTGGTGAAATTTTAAATTGATTCTTATAAAATATCTAAATAAAAGTATCAAATTTGCTGTGTTCAGTGACGGATTTATGCTTGCTGCCGCCCTAGACCCCATTCGATGCGCCGCCCTTATTGATAAATTTTATTTCATAAATTTTGATCCAATATTTTTTTTTTTAAAATAACTTTATTTTAAAAGATAAATAATTTATAATCCTAAGATAGACAAATAATACTTTTTTTTATATTAATCAATTCAAACATTTTTTCTCCTGGCTTTCGTCCGCGCAAAAACGTCGATTATATCGTCATAATTAATTTCTTGGACTAGTTGTGCTTCAATAGATAGTAATGCAAGAGCATTAAGTCTATCTTGGCCCATGCTTGCACGTAGATATGTTTTTAATCTTTTTAGAGTGGAAAAAGATCTTTCTCCTAAGCAATTTGTAGCCGGAATACTCAAAAAAATTCGGAGAGCAATGTCCACATATGAATAAACATCTTGAAGACTGTTTACCCGTGAGTCATCTGGCTCAATTTTTCTGTTTTTTTTTTGCGATGGGTATCATAACGATAATAATCCTGAACTACAGACATTGCTTTAGCTTTTTTTTATATTCAGATAATTGTCTGTCTCTCATGTCTAAGCCAGAGAACTATAGATCTGTACAACGGATGATTAATCAGCTTGAGAATCTTGAAGCTTCTTACAAGCAGCAATAAAAAGACCTTAAATAACATTCCAGTCAATGACTAGGATTGCTGTTCCTAAATGTTGTAAAGAAATTGTATAGTTCTTGTAAAGTAGAAAAGAAGTCAACAACTAATGTTACCGATTCAACTGGCACAAGACCCTACCAAATTTAAAGAATGGGCGCAACAAGGAACATAATCCTTGCATCCTCAATATCTTTAGCTTTATGGCCCAAATTTGGTAGAAATTCTAGGAACCTTTCAACAATTTCACCGTTATCACGTACATATGTATCTCATAATTATAGTAAGTTGATCGACATATTGTGCTATATCAGGCGTAGAATCTACAATTATACCAAAATACTCAACAGATTGCACTTCACTAGAAATTTGTTGTAGTATACTTTATTTTAAATCAACAGTATAATTTCTTCATAGATTATTTTACAATTTTAAATGTTCAGATAAAAATGGATCAAACTCAGCAAGGAGCTCTACTGTTCCTAAAAATTCCCATTATGAGGATCTCCTATTCGTTCTGAATTTCTTCGAAATGGCAGGCCTTTTATTGCTAGTGATTTAATAATTGCAATTACTCGGTATACAATTTTTTTCCAATACATTATTTCTTCATCAAGTTGTTTTATTAGAACCGTGAACTACTGCTCGAGCTTTAAAATGACTAATGTTAGTTTTGTGACAGTCAGAATTTTCATGAGCTTCGATGCGTGCTTTTGAGATTTTCCAGTCAGTAAAAGTATTCATTTCACTACTTCTACCAAATAATAAGCATGGAATACAAAATACAGAGCCTTTAGTTTCTGAATAAATCAACCACTCACGAAGGCGTTGAATCTCTCCATTTTTTAAAGTACGTTGAAATAAACATTTTATCACCATAAACATTTCTAGAATTTTTAAAGTCTGCATTATCATCTCGTGGTACACCATTGATAGATATAAAGTCCCGTGTTTCTTAATTTAAGTTCCATAAAAAGGGATCAGTATTAAATTTAAAAATATCAGCTGTTGATTGGATTTCTTCAGTATATTGTGATGAAGAAAAATTTGACGGTGCCTCGTTCGTACCTTGTGATAGGGAAGAGTGTACTTTTTCGCTATCTTGTTCTGAAGTCTCTTCTGATTCCAGCTGCAAATACTAAATCAATGCCAATAAAAAAATTATTACCAATCAAAACAAGATAAATGTACTTACAACCGATGAACATGATGCCTGTTGGTCATTGTTAGAAGATTCAGTTAGGCTTGTCATAAAATTAGATATTTTTGGATTTTTTGAAGTAAATTATCTAACTTCGTAGATTCTTTTTCCTTTATTTGACGATATTCAGCACCGCTTAATTTTTTTGGATAGCTACTCATATTTAATTAAAAAAAATAAAATCAAAAACAAAGAGATGAGGTGAGATTTTTTGTCTGTCTCAAGAATGTGTTTTTGTACCTAAAAGAGGTAACTGAAAAAATTTTCCATTCGTTTTTTTGTAAGTGTCAGGTAGCTCTATTCAGAAACGAAATATTTGTAGGAAAACGACTATCACATTTTCTTGTGACAGCTTTTTAGGTATCAATTTGATTATCATCTTACACAGATCCAATTCGATTATTTTGACTGTCAACAATCAACAATCACCTAAGCCGATTCCACCCCTGGCTTGCTGCTGCATGCCAACCTAATGACATCATCTAGGTGGGAGTCCGTAAGTTTGTATCGGTATATATTTTTTGCATAATACTGTGCTCCAAAATTCTAAGTAAAATTCCCTTTTTTCCTTAAACAGAGCTTCAAGATTTGAATCGTTTTTAAAATCAATGAACTCATCAAAAAACTTTGCCTGATCTTGATTTAAAACAGAAGCCATCCGTGAGATAGTCGTTGTTTCCAGATGCCATGGGTTTTCTACAAGCGTTAAGCATTTTTTTTATTTTTCTAATATCATGAAACCTTTTTTCAAATTCTTTTGACAGTGCTGTTAAGAAATTTAATATTGTTGAGCAGTTTTCTTCAGAGATGTCGATGAGGTCCTTTGTAGCTATTACTATTGTTGGAAAATTTTGTAGCTGTTTACTTCTTATTTCTTCATGAAAAATATTAAGCTTTTCTTCAAAAGCAAATATTTTACTTGCCATCTGTGAAATAATGTTATTTTGTCCTTGTAAAATTTCGATTGAGGCAATTTAGTTTTCCTGTGATATCGCATAAAAATGCTAAAAGACACCACCATTGATCATCTTGCAATTCTGGGTAAACTTTTTTTATTTTGTTGTAAGAAGAGGATTATATCGTGGCGCAAGGAAAAAAACCTTTTCAAAACCCTTCCCCTACTAAGCCATCGCACAGAGGTATGCAAAAGAACGTTACCGTACTTACTTCCCAATTCTTCCAAAAGGCTTTTAAATTTTCTGTGGTTTAATTCTCTCGCTCGAATATAATGCACAATATCAATTACAATCTTCATCACAGCATCGATTTTTAAATTTTTAATCCGTGCAGCCAAGTTTTCTTGATGAATAATGCAATGAAATGTAATTAAATTTGTCAAATTATATTTTGTTTGAAACAAGATTATAAATCCATTTTCAGATCCAGTTATGAATGGACATTGGGCAGCCATCTGTACATACACCCACGATTTTTTTAATATCAATATCATTCTGCTCTAGAAAATTTGAAATTGTATCAAGATAATCTGTGCAATATCTAACAAACACCGAGCATTGAGATGTTACTGAAATATCAGTGCTAGAATCGAAAGCCAAGCAAAAAAACATACAGTTCCTTAAGTTTTCTATTAAATTGTCACGAATATATTTGGAAATGTCTTCAATACGTCTCACACATGTTGAATCAGACAGCTGTAGTTTTTTATTTCAGACAATATTTGTTTTTTGTTGCTAAATTTATCAAACAGTATATCGGCAGCACTTCCGAAACATACTTTTACAATTTCTGCATCGGTGAACAGTTTCATGTACTTACCAAGAGTATAGTAAATTTCGTAAGATGCCTTAGTTACCACAGTCTTGAGATAAAGCCACGGACATCACATTTTGTTGCTGTTGTAATGACCTCTTTAAAAAAGTCAATTTCTCACTTCTTAATTGTGTTCCAGGAGGATAAGTTTCGTTGAAAGATTTGTGTTTTGTGTTAAAATGACGACCAATATTATACTTTTTTAAAATAACTTTTTCACGGCATATTAAACAGGTAGCTGCGTTGTTTTTGCTTGGCACAACAAAATATTCTGTTTCCCATTCGTCCTGAAATGATTTATTTTCATCAGATATATTTCGTTTTAGTTTCGAAGAAATTCCTTCCATTATTCTTTATTTATAAAAATTCAATGCAACCGCACTAACTGAAATTCAAAATCTAAGTACCTAATCATCAAAACGAGGTATGTCGGCAAAATAGTTTCCTTGACTTATTATGCCTGGGCAGCTGTATTTACGAATTTTCCATTCAAAATTTGAATAAAATGATTCCAATTCAATTTCGCAATGGCAAGAAAAGTAAGGAATACTTGGCGTCTCGGCGACATCTGTTTTTCATTTATAGTTGTGCATACTTTTCCTGGCGTTTAAAGGAGTGACATCTAGAATATTTTTTGAAAACACACGATGTCCACTTTTCCGCTGATGTACGTTCTAGTCTTGCTTCCATTTTGAAAACTCAAAACGATATATTTTTCTCACGTTTTTCTGCAGTCACTCGCTTTTTTAAGAATGTATTAAACTACGCTGCGGACCAACTTTTATTAGCTCGCGGGCCGCAAGCGATGAGAGGACATCAGCGGACGCAATATATAGCCTTGTGGAACACCTGTTTCGGTATTAAAGGATTTTGACATAGATATACCATTAAAAACCATTGCAGACGTGTTTAATAAAAGTTGTTCATAAATCCGAATAAATTTGGTTGAAAGACCAATAACTGCTAACTTATATAAAAGTGATCTTCTGTGGATGGTATCAAAAGCAGCTTTAAAATCGTCGAAAAAGTGTATAAGGGCTTCTTTTTGTCGATAAAACGCCTGGAAACGCTCGTAAGAGCAAAAATTTGATCAATCGTTACAGGGCCCGCTCGGAAACCAGCCTACTATCGATTTATCAAATTATTTCTTTCAACCCAATTCACAAGCCTAACGTACAACATTTTTGCAAACAGTTTTCTTAGTGAGCTCAGAACTGAAATGCCTCTATAATTTTCTGGTGAACTCGGATTACCCTTTTTAAATATAGGAAATATTGTAGCCAAACGAAAGTAGCTATCGGAAATTTCTCTTCGGTAAACATTTTGTTTAATAACCCCAACACACGCTCGAGAAATTCAGGAGTTGAATTCTTATAGAATTCGATAGGAATGCCATCCAAACCCGCTGTTTTGTTATTTTTCATTCTGCTTAGAAATGCCAACATCTCAACCATTCTAAAAGGAGAGTCTAGCTCATCGATTGAAACATTTTGCAGGGCAGGGTTAGGTTAGGTTATAGTGGCTGTCTAAGATGGAAACGGACATACTTAGGCTAGTTTAATGGCCCATTGTGATACCACATGAATCTTTATGTTACTTCCTTAGCTCAATGGAACCAGTTTGAGTCTCTTACGAAACGTGAGAGGCTGATTACTCCGACATGATTTAGATCGTTTAGATCGTTAAAGAAGAATTCTCCTAGGTAATTCTTGCGTTTTCGAGCCAGAGCAGGGCATGTGCAGAGAAGATGAAGAATAGTTTCTTCCTCTTCCTCGTCCATACAGCTTCTGCAGAAATCATTTAAGAATACGCCTAATCTCGTGGTGTGCTTTCCTATCAGACAGTGTCCGGTTATGACACCTATGTATTATCGAGCTTATATGCGATCTGCTTAGAGAGAACAAGCACCTTGAACGTTTTAAATCCAGTGTTGGCCAGATGTTTTTTGTGACTTGACACGTGGTGATGTTGTTCCAACTGGTGCCTGCCCTCCTCACAGCGTCTTGCATTAGCAGCAGTTTACAAGTAGCGATTGGTATGCCAGTATTTGCCAAACGTGGTAGGATGGGATGTACTGTACCGTTCCTGGCGAGTTCATCTGCCTTACAGTTACCTGGAATGTCTCTATGGCCGGCACCCAGCAAAGGTGAATATTAAACTGTTGTGCCATCTCCATTAGAGATGATCGACAGTTATGGACTGTTATAGAGTTTGTAGAGACAGAGTCCAGATATTTGATAGTGGCCTGACTATCTGAGAAAATACGGATATCAGATGTTGATATCACGTTTTTTTTAAGCCAGGACAAGACTTCTTTCATCGTCAAAAGTTCCGCCTGGAACACGCTACAATGATTGGGAAGGCGGAATGAGAGACTTAATTTCAGTCGTTCAGAGTACACACCTCCACCAACCCCTTCTTTTGTTTTTGAATCATCTGTATAGAAATGGATTGACTCATCTTCCAGGAATGTCCTATACTCCCAAAAAGATCTGGGAGGTATAGAAATCTGGAAATTTCTGACGAATTGCAGTTGGGGGATGGTGTAGTCTGTGTGCTTTGGAATTGATTCTAAATAACTAAGAATTACGGAGTGGCCAATGTTGTTGTTAGTCCACTGCGACGAAGCTTTGAGGCGAATAGCAGAGCTTGCAGCTATTTGTTTGCTAAAAATGCCAACAGGTGTTAGGTAGAGTAAGGTGTCCAGTGCCGCAGATGGGGTCGTGCGAAGCGATCCGCTTATACATAGGCAAGCTGAAGGTTGGACTTTATTTAATTTATCCCGGTTTATACCTTTCTGTAAAGCAGTCCACCATACTGCCACACCGTACATTAAAATCGGTCTGATTACCGATGTGTATAGCCAATGCGTGATTCTGGGTTGTGAGCCCCATTTATTACCGATGGCTTTTTTGCAAGAAAAGAGAGCTACAGTAGCTTTTTTGTTTCTTTCCTTTACGTTGCCTTTCCAATTTAGTTTTTTATCTAAGACAAGACCCAGGTATTTAGCCTCGTCTGAGAATTTTAATTGGATTCCTTTAATATGGGGAGGGTTGACAAATGGAATTTTGTATCTCCTCGAAAATAAGACCAAATCGGTTTTGTGTGGGTTAACACCCAGTGCACACCGATCAGCCCAAAGTATTAGTCTGTCTAAGGCATTTTGTAAAAGTTCTTTTAACTTGTTAAGATGCTTTCCTGAAACAGCTATAGGAACGTCGTCGTCCGCATAGGCTATCACTCTGATACCCTCCGCATCCAGACTAGTTAGGATTTCATTCACCACTAGGTTCCAGAGGAGAGGGAATAGAACACCACCTTGCGGTGTCCCTCTACTAACAAATCGTCTACCAGAAGAGTTGCCCAGTTTTGAGTTAATTATCCTGCTAGTAAGCATTAAATGAATTAACTCTCGAAGCGAACTCTCTACATTTAGAGAAGTTAGTGCTGATGTGATTGCAGATGTGTCCACGTTGTTTAAGGCACCTTCGATGTCAAGGAAAGCAACCATAGTGAACTCTTTATGATGGAGGGAATATTCGACGGTGCGTACTAAGGTGTGTAACGCTGTTTACCTTTACAGTAGGCATGTTGAGACGAAGACAGAAGTCTTGTATCAATACGTGCCCTTAAATGCATATCAATCAATCTTTCCAAGGTCTTAAGAAGGAATGATGATAGACTTATAGGTCGTAGATCTTTAGGATTGACTTGCGAGCATTTACCTGCCTTGGGTATAAAAACAACTTTAACTTTTTGCCATGCCGAAAGAACATGGACCAGGTAAAGACAGTTGGTAAAAATTGCCTCAAGGATTGGGGCAATTATGTCAGAAGTCTTTTGTAGCTCGGCTGGTATTATTCCATCTGGTCCTGCAAATTTAAATGGTTTGAAACTGTTGAGAGCCCATTGTAGCTTGTCCCTTGTGATCAGAGCTTGTGGATATGTTGTATTGGGACTTGAACGTATATAACCGTTGCAAGTCTCGGTAAGAGAACTTCCAGGAAAATGAGTATCCAGTAGTAACTTCAGCGATTCATTACTTGAATTTGTCCAGGAGCCATCAGCATTTTTCAAGCAGCCTGGCATCGCTTGACATCGAAGGATCTCCAAGAAGATCGTTTAGATTTCCTTAGTGCCTTCTTGTAAATTCTTAGGGATTCTTTGTAAGAATCCCAGTGAGAGGCTAGTCTTGCGGCTTTGGCTCGGTTGAAAAGTTTCCTGCATTCTTTTCTGAGCGAGTCAAGCTCTGAGGCCCACCATTATGGTTTCCTCTTTCCTCTTATGTGTATAAGTGGACAAGCAATTTCTAGCGATCTGTTCATAGCTGAGGTAAGGTCATTGACTTTGTTGTCAAGTTCATTAGCGTTAGAGGAAGGACAAGATAGTCCAGGTTTTAGTAAACTCTGTAATGAGTTCCTGTATGAAGCCCAATCAGTTTTCCGATAATTTCGAAAAGTCAATGGACTCGGGTTATCATCCACATTGATATTGAAGTGGATATATCTATGATCAGAGAACGAGTGTTCTTTGGATACTTTCCAGTCCAAGATCATATGGTGTATAGTATCTGAGACAAGAGTTATGTCTAAGACTTCTTGTCGAGTTTTAGTTATGAAGGTTGGTTCATTTCCAACATTACATACTTACTAAGAGGTTAGTACCAAGAATATAATCAAAAAGAGACTCACCTCTGTCGTTGATATTGGTACTTCCCCATACCGTATGGTGAGCGTTAGCATCGCTCCCAATAATTAGGCGGATCCTTTGCCTTACCGCTTCAGTGACGACTTTCTCCAGGGTTTTTCCAGGGAGAGGGCCAAGGTGGTCATGGCCAAGATACGCCGACACTAGCCAGAAACTTCCTTTGGTTGTTTCCAGCCTAGCTACGATGGTATCTTTGTCACTGAAGTGATGGAGTAAAAATAGATTAATGCTACGTTTCACTAGTATGCAAGATCTAGGTTCACCTTTATCTATCACACACAGTGTGTAGTACCCAGGAGTCCTGAGTCCTCGAACAACGGATCTCACAATCCATGGCTCTTGGATCAGGACAATGTCTTCCCCGTTTCTTGCCAGCCGGAGAAGAAGTGAGGCCGAGGCCTTTACGGACTGCTGGAGATTAATCTGTACTAACTGCAGCATTTTGGCTCCAATTAGGCAGATCAACCTCCACCACGGTTTTGTTCTGATCCTCTGAGTCTGAGGATGAACCCAAGAGTTCGCCCTGCCTCGCTCAAAAGGATCATGTTGAGGTCGTCCTCAGTCTCCATTGAGGATGGACTGTCTACGACTTTTGTAGAGGGTGGAGTCGCTATTGGAGAGGGCATGGGTGCATCGTCACCCTCTGTTAAGAGAGAAGACGATGTCACAGGCCCACCAACCGCTAGTTCACCTTCGGTTGTTTTTGGAGTTTTTTTTGCAGGGCAAATCTGTTGGAATTCTGGTTTGGCTTAGGATCTGGCAGTAGTAAACCTTCAAAGTATGTGGCCAGGTCGTCGACACTAACACTTAAAAATGATGACTTGCTGCGACCTCCTTGAGTCCTTACAGTCTAGAAGTTTCCAAGCCGCTTTGATTAAATATAATTGCTTAGAGGTAATTTCCTCTGTGAGTTTCGTTGTTAGATTGTCTAAACAATTTTAGGTAAGTGAAAGACTTTTCCCTACATTTCTTACATTCATCGTCATACTACTTCGATTTTGGCATCAGTGTTGTAGGCCGAAATCTGTGCGTTGCTGATTGTCTTATTAGTTCAAAAATAGGAACTGTAACAGAATCTATACATTCTGATAATAGACCATCCATATAGCGTATAAGTTGACTTAGGTTTCGTCTATACAAACCAGCCTTGTTTTCAACCCATCTTAATTTATTGCTTATTGGATATTCTTCAACTTTTCTATTATTTTTTTCTGGAAGGAACTCACATGAGACTAATATTGGTAAATGATTTGAAAAGTTCGCTGGGTGTACTTCAAACTTTTAACTTTTAATGTAACAAACAAAATAACACTTGGTTTTAATTAAAGATAATTTCAGCAAATCCATATCGTTACGTTAGGAGGATTTGCATTACATTTATGAGAGTCAGCCACTTTTTAGTTGTATCTATATTTTTTGAACAATTCGTGATGTTGAGTAAAAAACGAACTTTTTATAAATTACTAATTTAAATAAGCTGATTTTGTATTTCTGCAACAAATGAATTCATTTGGAAACTATCATTGTATTTTTAATTTCTTGCAAGAATATAACGTGATTAGGGTATTTCGCCCCAAAGTAATGAATACAATGGCTCAGGTGATGAATCAATAATAGCTATTTCCCTTTCCCAATAAGGCAACACAATCCGGGGATTTCTTCGAAGAACTTTAATGCGCCATAATACTCGCAAAAAAACTTCCATTGGCAAACGCTAGAATAAAAGCAATAATCAGTACTGAAGTCGTATCGAAAGCTGGTCGATTCAAATCACCACTTGATAAATAACTTTTTGTGCTTCGAAAATTATTGTTGTTGTTATCTCAGTTATTAACTCAACGATTTCCCATTACTAACCAAGCCATTTCACGAGCTGCTCTTTTGTGATTGAGAAGCACAAAGTCGAGCCACAAAATTAACAAAAAATAACTTATTTTCTATAATTCACAGCGTATAATAAATGATAATAAGAATAATTCTTTTCAGGTAATTAAAATATGCGAATATACTTCTTCCGAATCGGAACTCGAGGTATTGTTTTCCGTATCAATATTTTGGTAAATTACATTTGTTCCAATTTTTTTCGTAACTTCATTTGGAATGATGAAATTATGGCAACATTTTACCCCTCGCAAATTGTTTCTTATAATTAAAATAGCATTTGTTAAAATTAAACGCATCCTGTTCCTTTGCTTGGTTTTGACCAAGTTTAATTGGCTAAAAATTCGTTCTACCTCAGCGTTTGATATTGGCAATACCAATATCGAACTTTGCCAATTCTTTAAAAAGATTTTCTCCACTAGCATCTTTATAAGATGAAACTTCACACCAAAAAGGTACTGTTTCCTCTATGTTGTTTCATCTTACAAAGTTTAGATTGTCCTATTGACTAGAAATTTTGTCAGCTAAAATCGCCTCGACATTTATTGCATTCAAAGCAGGTTGCAGTTGTAGGGAAGATTTTTTTTTGCGAAAGGCATTCGCTTACCGAAAGCATTCTTATCTGCTTTAAAATGTTAAGATTTTTTGGCACTCTCTGCTGCAACTCTTTTACTAGCTTTATAATAAAATGTTTACAGTTTTGTCTAAATATGTGCATCAATATCTTCCTTGCTTACTTCAAAATTTAATTCTAATTTATTTATTTTTTCTTATCCATAAACAACTTATGTCTAAATCAGGTCTAAAATCATAATCACAGTTGGGCATAACAATTTTTTTGATAAACTTAATATGAGAAGTTCCAAATCACTCAGAACTTTAACAAAATCCCCTTTTTCACTTTCAAATATTTTGTTAGCCCTTTGAAGTTCTTCTTAACCCGCCTGTTTTTTGCCCAACGTTGATACTTACGGTTTACCGATGAAATATCAACAAATCAAGCAAAATTTAATAAATAAAAAGAATTTGGAATTTAGTGATATGTAAATTAATATGTTTGCCTTTATCGTCCGATTTGACTTACTTTTCTATTAACAATGTCTACTTAAAAATATTACTGTATTCGAAAGATGTTCGCTTGACGTATATGCCCGTCTAACGAGTTCCAATCGAAATTTTGATATTCTAAATAAACAAGTTAGTTCAATTATTTCTAAAAAGGTTTTTTATCAAAATTATATTCGAATGACGTATAAAGTCATCAATCGATTTCAAAATTGATTTTTTCCTTCTACTACTTATAATTATATGTTAATATGAAAAAAGGGTATCAAAATATATTTGTTCAACGTATAGATCGTTGGACAATTTCAAATTGATTTACTTGGACTTGATGTTCTGGACTGCTTCTGGAACTCAAAGAGACTGATTGCTGATTTTTCCGGCCTTTTATACCCCATTTCGCGCAGAAAAATGCTTCCCGCGCTTCATTTGAGTGCTACCAAATGTCAAAATTTTCGCATATGAAAACTCACCACATGAAATAAATAATAAAAAGACATATATTAAAACCTTTTATAATTGATTATGGTGAGTTAAGATTTAAAATTCACTTGAATTTGTCTATTTCTATTATTTTGGATATTCATCATGCCAAATAATGAATTTACCAATGGCATTGTGGTGAATAAATTGCAATATTTATGCCAGCAATTTTCATTTTGGCAGCACTTGTCCTTAAGCTTCATAATTTTCGCGCAGCTTTGTTTCTGCCATTTTGTCCTTGTTACTTATTTTTTGTCCCTTTCTATCATTAGGGTTAAATGTAAAAATTTAAATTCAAAATATCTTTAAAATTAAAAATTAATTTAACAAAATGTTCTTAAAATTGATTTCGGCGTGAAAAAGTGAATTGACTGAACATCTTCAATTTGTTCGGTCCTTAAAGTTTACTTGTCAAATTGATATATTCTTATGTGCGCATGACCAAGTGACGTTTATGCCAATTTCTGTTTTGATTTTGTGAAATTTTTTGTTTTGTTAATAAATTTAGTGTATTTAATTAAAGAGTTATAAATCAAGTGTTTATTTGTCGTTAATTATAAAATTCGTGTTATTATTTGCCTAATAATGTGATGTGTTTTATAGGTTATAATTATAACCTGTGTTTTCCAAACGAAAACAAAGTTTTGTCCACAAATGTGTTATAAATAGTCTGTGTTTTGTTTTATTTCGTTAATTGTTCATTAACTACCTATATTATTATATTAAATTTGTTTACTTATGTGTTTTTACAGATTTATTCACTAACTATTGTCACCGGGGCTCCGTGGGACACCTACCAACATTCTTTGTGGTTTGTATGTATATTTACCCTTATGTTGGCTTTAACTAATTAATTTCCCTTTTTTTGCAGATTGCAACTTTAATTCTACAATTTAGACTTAAACAATAACAACATATGTACATAAAGTTTTGTATTTTATTTTATTCAATAAAACAAAAACAAACAATGCAATTTTTAATGTTGTTGTTGTTGATGGTTCAACATTTTCCCCCCGTAGAACGATTGTTGCGTTCTATTATACGAGCCTTGTTTTTTTCAATCCCTCTTCGGTGGTGGTGATGAAAAACAATTTTACCAGCCTTGTTTACGTTCACCTTTGCCTGGTATGAATCCGGTAAGTTGACGGTGAATTGTTTTCTTTTGCTGTTGCTGATTCGTTTAAAATCCACTCTTTTCAACGTATCACAATGAATGAAAAGATCCTCACCTTCGCGTGTCACAAACCTTTGAAAATCATTTTCTATCCTCATGTCCACTTCTTGGATTGTGGTCGACGGCTTTAGACGTTCCAATGAATAGGTCATGGATCCATTGATGGTTACCGGGATAGGACTTCCTTCGGTGGATGCTTCATCAGCCTGACTATTGTTGGCCTCGGAGAATCCTTCATCGTTAGACACATTCAAAAATTCAATGTTCGACCTTATCAGTTCTTGCAGAGGAGTTGAAAATTGAGGTGGCGAGAACCGTATATCCTCTAAATTCGTGACAATATCGAGGTCATCCCATTCAGCTTGCATATTGACTATAATATAAAAAAATTGTAAGTTTCTGTTTTTGGTTGATTTGGACGCTACTCTACAACGTGTATACACAGGACTACTACAGACAACACATATACAAGATCTAATTAATCGATTTCATGTTGTTATAGTAGCTTCGGTTCGTTCGATTGGTAGACGACAAATTTTAACCACTGGCCTTTGACAAGTGTTATGCCTTGACCGTACTGTCACCACTCGTACTAATCCATCCTTTCCAGGATGAGTTATTTCAACAACTCCTAATGGCCACACGGACGGTGGAGTGTTTTCATCCTTAAGAAGGACCACATCTCCCACTTGTATGTTTTGTTGACTAGTGCACCACTTGGGTCGTTGTTGTAGACGATTTAAGTACTCTGTTGACCATCTGTTCCAAAAATGTTGTTTCATCTGTTGGATATGTTTCCACCTTTGACTATATGTAGAATGTGAAGGTATTAGATTAGGTACCGGAATTGAATTTAGTGCTTGGCCGATAAGGAAATGACCTGGAGTTAGAACGGCTAAATCATCTGCATCATTTCTTAAAGCACACAATGGTCTTGAGTTCAAACATGCTTCAATTTGAGTAAGCAAGGTTGTTAACTCTTCAAACGTGCATACTGATGTACCTAGAACACGCCGTAAATGATATTTGATTGACTTTACACCAGCCTCCCATAATCCACCGTGATGAGGAGCAGCTGGTGGGTTGAAATGCCAATTAATGTTTAAGTTTGAAAGATAGTTTGTTATGTTTGGTGCTGCTTCCTTGATGGCTTGCATTATTTCGCGTTCCAGAATTGCCTTTCCTCCTTTGAAATTAGTTCCGCAATCTGAATATATGTATATCCGAGCATAATCCTCGTCTTGAAATAAACCTTTTTAATGCTGCAATGAAAGCCGTTGAAGTTAAATCCGAGACGGCTTCTATGTGGATAGCCTTAGTTGCCATGCACACAAATATGCAGAAGTATCCTTTATAATGTTTTGCGTTTCTATGAGTTGACATCTTCAGCTGTATTGGTCCAGCATAATCTACTCCTACATGTGCGAACGCTCTTGTTAGATTAACTCGAGGCGCTGGTAAGGTGCCCATCATCTGTTGCATTGTGGCTGCTCGTTGCTTAGCACATATCACACATTTATGTATTACTCGAGTGATGACTCGTTTTGCATCGAGGATCCAAAAGTTGTTACGCATGGTGTTAAGGACCAATGAGGTGCCTCCATGTAAAGATTCCTTATGTATCTTATTAATGATTAGGTCGCAGATTTGATGTTCTCGTGGTAAAACCACAGGATGCTTCATATCATATGGGATGCTTGCATTCCCGAGTCTACCACTGACTCGTATCAAACCTTCTTTGTCTAGAAACGGATTTAATGTTATCAATTGACTTTTCTTGGATAAAGGCTTATTGTCCTTGAATGCATCCAACTCAAATTTGAATGCTGATGCTTGGATTGTTTTAAGGATAATTGTGCTGGCAGTGTTTAACTCCTTTACTGACAATTCGTTTGTTTGTTTCTATGAAGGATTACGGCAATTTGTAATAAAACGCAACATCATTGCTGTAACTCTGATGAGTTTCGTATATGATGAGTATTTAGGTATCCATTCACTTGATGCTGTTGATAATAAAGTACTTATGGATGGTGCCTTGGCTTCTAGGTTCGTACCTTCTAGCTGCTGTGGACCTTTAGGCCACTGTGTTGGATCCTTGGTTAGCCATTCAGGACCATGCCACCATAAATCATTCGTGAGTAATTGCTTAGCGGATGTTCCCCGTGAAGCTTAATCTGCTGGATTATCCTTCGTGGGAACATGATGCCAATGTTCGGTCGGTAGAACCTCCTGGATCTCTGCGACTCTATTCGCAACGTAAGTTTTCCATTTTGATGGATGCTCCTTGATCCATTGTAAAACAATCGTAGCGTCGGTCCATAAATACACTGGGACCTCCTGAAGTTCCATATCTTGAATAGTAGCCCTTGCGAGTTTCGCAAGTAGCAATGCTCCATTTAACTCTAAGCGGGGTAGAGTGATTGGTTTCACTGGAGCAACCTTTGATTTTGCAGTTAGCAATTCGACCCTAACATTACCATGACTATCTTGAGTCCGTATATAAAGGACCGCTGCATATGCCTTGATAGAGGCATCACAAAACCCATGGATCTGATTGGTCTGATTCGTTTTAGAGATTCCAATCCATCGTGGGATTTTGATATGGTTCAAGTTTTTTAAATCGTTTTTAAATTCATACCATTGTTGTGAGATGTCTTGAGATACCTTGCTATCCCAAGAATAACCACCTATCCATAACGTCTGAATAAGCATCTTGGCTATAATGATGACTGGTGATATCCATCCAACTGGATCATACAACGATGCTATTTCCGATAATATGGCACGTTTGGTCTTTGCCTGCGTGTTAGATAAACCTTGAACATTGAACGTGAAAAAATCTTCTGCCGGATACCATCGAATTCCTAACGTTTTTATGGATTCATTTTTTTGTAAGTCAAGTGAACTTTTGACTTCTTTGTCTTCTGATGGCAAATGAGAAATGAGTTCAACTCGATTACTTGCCCATTTTCGGAGCTTGAAGCCGCACTTAGCAAGCATCTCCCTTAATTGCCTTTGTAATTCGAGGCATTCGTCAATGGTTTCTGCTCCACTTAACAAGTCATCTACATAAAACTCTGATGTTGTAGCCTTGACTGCCAATGGATAATCTTCTTCTTGATCTCTTGCTGCTTGCTGTAATGTACGAACAGCTAAGAATTGCGCAGGTGCTATACCAAACGTAACAGTTTTGAGACGATAATCTTGGAGCTCTTTCGTTTCTGGATTTCTCCAAAGTATTCGCTGAAAGGTGCGATGATCTGGATGCATCCATATCATTCGGTACATTTTTTCGACATCAGCTGTGATTACAATCTTATGTCTTCTCCAATTAAGCACCGTGGAAAATAATTTCGGTTGTATTGTAGGCCCAATTAGCAGTTGTTCATTCAACGATATTCCATTCGTTGTCTTAGCAGACGCATCGAAGACCACTCTTAATTTGGTTGTAGTGCTTTGCTTGAAAACTGCATGATGTGGTATGTAATAATGTGGTTCGTTATTTAATGGTGGACTGCATGGCTCCATATGACCCATGGTTATGTATTCGTCCAAACAAGCTTCATACTCGCGTTTAAGTTGCTCGTTCTTTGATAATTTCCTTTGTAGGCCTTCATAACGCCTTAATGCAAGTTCCCTTGAAGAACCTAAATTTGGTCCGTTGGACTCCAAAAATGGTAATTTGACCATATATTGGTTGTTTGGTAGCCTTTCATAGTTGGCTTTATATAACTCCTCACATATTTGATTTTCCGGAGTTTGATTGTTGAAAGTTTGCACTTCTTCCATCTCCCAGAATTTTTGCAATTGAAAGTTGGGATTGTTGACTGGATTGACAGTTACAGTGAATACCTTAACTGACGTGTTACGTGAAAAGGAATTATTCCCTAATATCACCCATCCAAATATAGTGTTGATGGCTAAGGGAGTCCCACTTGGACCACAATGAACTCCTTCGCGAATAATGTGTCCGTATACATCCGCCCCAAGCAAGGCATCTATTGGACCGGGTTTCCAGAAAGTTGGATCTGCCAACTCGAGATTCTGAACATGTGTCCATTCTTGCTTTGTTGTTTCCTTGGCTGGTAATAAATCAGTGATGGTCTTCAATGTAAACATTTTTACTTCCAAGGTAGGGGATGTGGTTTTTATTGGTTGAAGTTTTAGCTGCACTTGTTGGTTGGAATGCGCAGTTTGATTCTTGCTTAGACCAATAACTTCGATCGATGTGGATATGCCACGTAATTGTAGCCTCTGGCAGGCGTTTTCTGTTATAAATGATGTTTGCGATCCTGTATCTAAGAGGCATCGCAAGGTTATTGAGCGACCATTGCGGTCAAATGCTGTCACCAACGCTGTTGGCAGCAAAGCATTATAATTTTCCTTTGCAAAGAAGCTGCTTGTTTTTTCCACATTACTGTTGACTACTTCCTGGCTTGCCTCCTTTGGTGAGGATTCTCTGAAGTGAAGAGTGGTGTGATGTGGCTGTTGACATTCTCTGCATCGGTTCTTGTTTCGGCACTTAGCGTGCGCGTGCTTGTTCGAAAAACAATTGAAGCACCTGTTGGCTGCCTTGATCGTTTTCCGACGAGTTGCTACATCCATCTGGATGTATGTTGGACAGTTTCCAACGTAGTGTTTTGCCTTGCAAGCAGGGCAATGATTGTTGATGGTGGTATGATAAGTTTGAACACCTTCTCGTTTAATAGTAGAAGTGGCTGGTCTTGCACCAACAGTACTTCCAATGGATTCCAATACGCGAATCCTTTTATTTAAAAATACTAAAAATGTTTGGAATTTCGGAAGCTCTTGACTATCTCCGAGTTCCTCTTCCCAGAGACGCAATGTTGCAAACGGCAATTTCTGTACTAGCAGATATATCAAAAGGGCATCCCATTAATTGGTATCTACCTTTAATGCCTTGAGTTGTTGCAAGCACTCTTCCGTTGTGTCTACCAATATTTTTAGGCTCTTTCCTGATTCCATATTTATTTTTATTTGATTAACCAAAATTTTGAGATGAAAATTCACTAAAGTTCTAGTGTTTTCGTAACGTTCCTTTAATTTTTTCCAAGCTGGCTCATAATCCTGGTTTGTGATGGGAGTGTGCTTCAACACTTTCTCCGCTTCACCAGTTAAACATCCCTTTAAATAGTGAAGTTTTTGCACTGGTTGTAGTTGTCCGTCGTTATGTATTAGCGATGTGAATAAATCAGAGAATGATCTCCAGGAGTTATAATCGCCATCAAATTTGGGCAAAGTTATTTTTGGTAGTTGGATCTGCTTGAACTGGGACTCGCCTTGAATTGTAACATTATGGCTGAGGTCTTGATTGGTTCGATTATGACCATCTTCAAGTTCACCTACGTATTCACAATACTTGACCTCCACATCATCAAATTGTTGCCTTTTTATATAGGCATGATCACATTCCGTATCGGAACTCATGATGACTTCATTGATGTGTCGATCTTGTTGAACGAACTCGTGCCATAAATCACGAAGATCTAATATTCTTTGCTTATAGAAGCCTGCAGTTCGACCCTGGTTTTTCTACCATTTTCAATCGTTTTCTCAATTTTCGCCTTTAAAACGAGTTGTTTCACAAGCAACTTCTCAAGTTCACTCATGATTAAATTGAATTCTATATGATTGATTTAAAGCTCGGTCAAAAAAAAAAAATTTAATTGACAAAAAAAAATTAACAAAAAATAAAAATAATAATAAATCAAATACGGATTTAGCAAAAATATTAATCGATATCACTATTCCTAGATGGAACCACCAATGTTTTTTGCCCAACGTTGATACTTACGGTTTACCGATGAAATATCAACAAATCAAGCAAAATTTAATAAATAAAAAGAATTTGGAATTTAGTGATATGTAAATTAATATGTTTGCCTTTATTGTCCGATTTGACTTACTTTTCTATTAACAATGTCTACTTAAAAATATTACTGTATTCGAAAGATGTTCGCTTGACGTATATGCCCGTCTAACGAGTTCCAATCGAAATTTTGATATTCTAAATAAACAAGTTAGTTCAATTATTTCTAAAAAGGTTTTTTATCAAAATTATATTCGAATGACGTATAAAGTCATCAATCGATTTCAAAATTGATTTTTTCCTTCTACTACTTATAATTATATGTTAATATGAAAAAAGGGTATCAAAATATATTTGTTCAACGTATAGATCGTTGGACAATTTCAAATTGATTTACTTGGACTTGATGTTCTGGACTGCTTCTGGAACTCAAAGAGACTGATTGCTGATTTTTCCGGCCTTTTATACCCCATTTCGCGCAGAAAAATGCTTCCCGCGCTTCATTTGAGTGCTACCAAATGTCAAAATTTTCGCATATGAAAACTCACCACATGAAATAAATAATAAAAAGACATATATTAAAACCTTTTATAATTGATTATGGTGAGTTAAGATTTAAAATTCACTTGAATTTGTCTATTTCTATTATTTTGGATATTTATCATGCCAAATAATGAATTTACCAATGGCATTGTGGTGAATAAATTGCAATATTTATGCCAGCAATTTTCATTTTGGCAGCACTTGTCCTTTTGCTTCATAATTTTCGCGCAGCTTTGTTTCTGCCATTTTGTCCTTGTTACTTATTTTTTGTCCCTTTCTATCATTAGGGTTAAATGTAAAAATTTAAATTCAAAATATCTTTAAAATTAAAAATTAATTTAACAAAATGTTCTTAAAATTGATTTCGGCGTGAAAAAGTGAATTGACTGAACATCTTCAATTTGTTCGGTCCTTAAAGTTTACTTGTCAAATTGATATACATATTCTTATGTGCGCATGACCAAGTGACGTTTATGCCAATTTCTTGTTTGATTTTGTGAAATTTTTTGTGTTTTGTTAATAAATTTAGTGTATTTAATTAAAGAGTTATAAATCAAGTGTTTATTTGTCGTTAATTATAAAATTCGTGTTATTATTTGCCTAATAATGTGATGTGTTTTATAGGTTATAATTATAACCTGTGTTTTCCAAACGAAAACAAAGTTTTGTCCACAAATGTGTTATAAATAGTCTGTGTTTTGTTTTATTTCGTTAATTGTTCATTAACTACCTATATTATTATATTAAATTTGTTTACTTATGTGTTTTTACAGATTTATTCACTAACTATTGTCACCGGGGCTCCGTGGGACACCTACCAACATTCTTTGTTGAATCGCAAGCCCAACACCCAATGGTTTGTATGTATATTTACCCTTATGTTGGCTTTAACTAATTAATTTCCCTTTTTTTGCAGATTGCAACTTTAATTCTACAATTTAGACTTAAACAATAACAACATATGTACATAAAATTTTGTATTTTATTTTATTCAATAAAAAAAAACAAACAATGCAATTTTTAATGTTGTTGTCATTGATAGTTCCACACCGCCATTGGTGACGCGAATTTGACTTTGATCAATGGTGACGCCGGTCTCATGGACCGGGTTTTTCAACTAAAGATTTTTCGAAATGTGTTACTAATATTTCTTATTTTTTTTTTTAAATACATGCGCCTTGACAATAAAACAAAGATAGTAAATCAACAGAAGATCTTTTATCACAATACACAAATTCAGAAAATTGTTTTTTTAGAGCATTAAGAAATAAAAGTTTTTTAATAATACATTTTTTAAAATTAGGTAAAAAATTGAAAATTATATATTTATTAATGAAAACTAGGTTTTTTGGTCTCTCGACATTAGGAACTTTAGTAAAATGAACAAAAATTAGTATCCTTCCAAACAAAAAATAAAAAATAAATACATCGAAAAAAACTAAATTTCTTCAGGCAAACAGCTACTGCAATATGGCACTACGTGCTCCAAAAACAAATATTGTTTACATTTTTGGCAAAAGTACTTCGTTTTTTATTTTTTTTTTTTAATCCGCACTCATAGTACCGGCCAGTTCTTGAAAGACCCGATGTCTCAGGTCCACCTTTTTAATTTAAAATCTCTGAAATCCTTTATTATTTTACTTACATAAAAGGTGACGCACGGTCTCATGGACCGGGGTAGTCAAAAAAACACACAAAGTGTGCTCACTGCAAAGTTTCGACGTCAGCTGATGGTGGGGGACGTGCAATGCGGCAGCTACTCGAAAAGGCAACAAAAAACAATTACGGAGAAAAAAGTTATTCGCATTTTTTCGCACACCCGGTCTCACAGACCAGTAGGTCACCATTGGCGGGTTAATAATTAAAGAAAGTGTTTCGAATTTTTGACTTGATTCCAATCAAAAATAAATATTGACTGGATCTGTATTTTATTTCCAGCTAACAAAAAAAATCCAGTCAAATCTGACTGAAAACAAGTCAAAATGGCAACAGTGATCCTATGTTCGTCTCTTGGTTCTAAACTACCAATATACAGCCAAATCAGTACGGCCGTTCTTGAGTAATAAAAAGTGTAACATGATTTTATTTCATATAAAAATACATATATAAAGACAATATTTGCTTTTGAAGTAACACCTGCTTGATAAACGTTTAGTTCATTAATTTTATTTATAAAAACCTTAAGCCATAAGCTTCAAATCCAGACTAAAATCATTTGTAACTTTAGGGTCGAATTTAGTTTTTCAGATGTTGAGTTAAATCAGGGTTAGGTAACTCTTGAAATAAAACAAACAAATAGCTTACATTAAGGAGTCTTTAGGAGTCCTACATTAGTTTGGTTTGGATGCGGAAAGGTCGAACAAACTCATTTTTCAATTATTGTTGATTGCTTTTCGAAGTTCCTTAGATTAAAAATCGCTGTTTTGTATAATTTTGTAAAATTATAAAATATTTGCATATATCTACACTAATATTATAAAGAGGAAAGATTTGTATTTTTGTATGTAACGAATAAACTCAAAAAGTACTGGACCGATTTTAATAATTCTTTTTTCATTAGAAAGCTACATTATCACTGAGTAACATAGGCTATATTTAGTATTAGATTACTATAGAAATCTTTAGAAATTCCTATTAAAACCAAACAAACTTGTACAAAAATTAGCCATAAAATGTCTTTCATCGCATACGCTGCGAAAAGTATTAATGATAGGACAAAAAAATGTTTTCTAATTTAGTGATTCATGGTCGTTTTAAGTAGCATGCCTATAACTTAAATATCTGTACCTATTTATGTCTACCCGTACGAAGCTGGGACGGGCCGCTAGTTTATTATATAATAATGGAGTTCACTACGATTCCATTCGAGTTCAATTTTTGATTCATCCAATGCAGCGTAGCCAGCCATACACGTGGATCGAAATTTACATTCAGATTCGATTCGATCCCTCAAACCACTCTTGTAACCTAAACAAAGTGTTAGTTCAGCATATTCGAAGTGTTTCATTCAGCTACATATGTATGTACATAGTTCATCTTCTTTATCTTTGGTCTGTGGAAATTGACAGCAACAGTTAGTTTGTAAATTCTTGTGCTATGTGCTTGCGATCGTCGCAAATTGAAAATAAAATAATTAATTAAAATGTTTACTTTTAATGTGCGTTTAAATAAATTCCAACAAAATGTTAAGAAATTTATAAGGTTTAATTTTATTTAAAGTATTTTTCTGTAAAATGTGAAATAGAATGCAATTCGTTTTCTTTTCATTTATCGTGTAGCTCGTTCAGTCGGGTGGGTATTCGGTTCGGTTGTGTTCGTTGGTAATTTTGTATTGGGGGTTTATTTGAAAATTTGAATTGTGTCTGTTTAGTGATTATTTTATTATTTTTTCCATTGTGTAGTAAAAAAGTCAAATAAAATATTATAAAAGCTACATTTTTAAAAAAGAGAGTTTTTAAGCTTGTAGCGATTGGAAGTTAATTTATTTAAATTTCAATTTCGTGTCTCGCGATCGGATTCGGTAGTGAATTTCTGTCAGTTGGTTGACGGTACTTGAAAATGAATTCTTTAAATGGGTAAGTAACTTTATTTCTCATTAAAATTTTTTAACAAAAGTGTTTAATAAAAATAGCAGTTTTCTGTTGATATATTCAACAAGTTCATGCATTGCGAATAATTTTCGTAGTTATAAATATTGTGTTGAATTATAAATAAATTTTATTTAAATATTGAGAAAAGTGCATCCATATACATACATACTTCATTAGGGTATATACATTTATTTCAATTTTAAATGGAACAAGATTATTGGGAAAAACAAAAAAGTACAGCAAAGAAAAGTAAAGGGTTTTTCAATTGGTGCAGATAGATTTTGGCGTCCCGTGGCGGCCATTTTGTTTTCGTGACATTTCTCAAATCTTTTGTTTATTATACAGTTGTTTATCCGTAGCGCACATTGGGACCATTTTACGGTAGACGTAGTATTGTATTTGTATTTGTATTTGCATTAATAGAAAAATTACAATAGATACATTAAGATTCAATCTTTTATAGTATCAATAATTCGTAACCAAGTTTTATATTTTACAATACTTAATAAATAATAAAAATGATAACAATTGAAATAAAAAAAGCAAAATAGTAAGAAAAAGTGTTACAAACATTTTATAAACAATTTTTGGAAACAGAGAAAAAAAGAGAATAAATAAATAGGTATAGAATTTAAGTGCATTAAGTACAATTTTAAACCATAGATGATAATAGTTCAAATAATTTCTTCTTAAAAATGGTTGGAGAGGTGGTTCTTTGCAAATCAAATGGTAAGCCATTCCACAATCTAATAGCTTTTACAAAATAAGATCTTTCGGCAATGGTGTGCGTAAAGCGCGGTAAAATTAATCTTAGTCCTCTTTGAGAATGTGCGAATTGAAGCATTTCACCTAAATACGCAGGACTTCTGTTATGAATAATGTTGTTTAGCAGAATAACATTACGGAGCATTAAATATTTATCAAAATTTAGTCCTAACAGCGATGAATGTAAATTAGACACACTTTCATGCCTTGGAATATTATAGATGAAACGTAGACAATCATTAAACGCGACATTAAGTTTTCGTTTACACTCATAGTCAAGAGAGGGGTATACATTACAATTGAAAGTAAGAGAGGGCATAACGAGACTTTTCACAAGATGTTTTCTTAAATCAGTATCCAAGATGTTCGAAGAAGATCTTAGAGAACGCAGACTATAGTAAACACGTCTGATAGTATCAGAAATAGCGTCACAACAGATTAGTTTGTTGGTTATTTGGAAACCCAAATATTTTACTTTTGAAACATAATCAACAACTTGTGAATTTAAAAAAATTTTGGGTAAATCATCAAAAGTAACTTCACTCCTCGAACAAATCATACAAAGAGTTTTTGATGGGTTTAGTAGTAATTTATTTTCAAGAGACCACTTTTGAATACTCGTAAGATCTTCGTTAACCCGGACAATGCAGTTTTCCATCAAACCTAATTCGCTAAAATTATAGAGCAAAACATCATCTGCATACATGTGAGTATGACAACTATAAACAATATCTGGAAGATCGTTGATAAATATTGAGAAAAGGAGTGGTCCTAAAACTGACCCTTGGGGCACTCCCTGATTAACAATAAATGTACTTGAATTACCTTGATCTGTGGTTACCATCTGCAGTCTATTACAGAGATAGTTGCTTAATAGTTTTAAAGCTGTTTTTGAAAAACTGAACTTGTTGCTTAATTTAGAAATCAGAATTTGATGGTCAACACAGTCAAAGGCCTTCGAAAAATCCAAAAGCACCATAACACCCAAAAGATCCTTGTCAAGAGCAGCTCGAAAATCAGAGGTTACCTTTAGAACAGCAGACTCACAACTATGTTTGTTACGAAAACCAGACTGCCATTTAGATAACTTTTGATTGAATTGAATGAAGTCTAGCATTTGATTAAACATTAACCGTTCACATATTTTACCAAAAAAAGGTAACAAGTTAATTGGTCTATAGTCAGAAGGCTCTGAAGAATTAGCTTTTTTGGGTATGGGTACAATAATTCCACTTTTCCAGGCTTCTGGGAATTGAGAACTTGAGATACATGTATTCAAAATGTGCTTCAAAGGTTTAATAACAATTGGTAAAATCAAACGTATAAATTTCGGTGAGATATTATCTGTACCAGAAGCATTTGATTTAACTGATTTTAGAGCAGAAACAACTTCGATATCTTCCACACAATTAAATGAAAATAATTCATTGTCATTTTCAGGAATAACTAATGTAAGACTTGAATTAAGCTGAGTCGGTGCAAAAAATGATTTCATTTCTTGTGGGTCTAATGGGCATTTCGAAATCGACTTAGATGAACAAACACCAACATCTTTCAAATTTTTCCAAAAATCCTTAGAACTTAGAGAAACATTAAGTTTATTCATAAAATATGTTTTTTTACATGAACGTATAAGAGCAGTGACTTTATTACGAGAAAAGATATATTGATTTCTGTTAAAATCCGTTGGGTTTCTTTTGTACCTTTTGAAAAAGCGTTCTCTCTCTTTAATTTGTACTTCAATGTCTTGTCTGTACCAAGGACATCCCTTTCGATTTTTTACCCGTTTTGTAACTAAAGGCACGTAAGCATTAAATAATCTTTCAAGTAGGTCGTTAAAAATTAACACTTTACTATTAACGTCAATAGTATAAAGAATATTATCCCAGTAGTTATTGCTAATACTATGTTGCATATCGTAATAGTTAAATGAACGATAGGATCTATAACTGAAAGTATTCGAATAACATAAGTTTCTTACATTGAACTGGAATGAGCAAAAAATTAAATCATGAATAAATTCAGAGGTTAGTTTAATTTGTTCATTGCATAAATTTTTTTCTTGTGAGGTAGTAAGAAATATATCTATAAGCGAAGGATTATCAATAGATTGAAAACATGTTGGCCAACTAGTATTAACAACAGACAAACTTAGTTTTTCACAAAAATATTTAAAGAGACGCGTGGTTCTATTATTTACTAATAAATTAACATTAAAGTCACCAGCAATGAGCACATCTGAGTACTTAGAATTCAAACGAAAAAGTGTCTCTTCAATTTCATTTAAGTTTTCTTCTTTAAACAAACAAGGTGGGCAGTACACCACCACTAAAAGGCATTTCTCAACACCATTATTAATCTCTACACATAAAAACTCTAACAATTTCGTTGAACTATAAATTACTTTCGTAGGTATATGCTCTCTAACATAAATGCACACTCCTCCCCCTCGACTACAGCGATCGTTTCTAAAAATTTTAAAACCATTAAAACAAACTAGTTGAGATGTAATACCTTCACTCAACCATGATTCAGATATCATAATTATATCTAGTTTAGAACTATTAAGCATTTGAAGAAGAACGGTGTATTTAGAGCGAATGCTTCCCACATTGAGGTGACATACGTTTAGACCATTGGAAGCGTAACACAGAACATTGCACATAGATCTTATATTATCTGGACAAGAAGTATTAAACATGTTTATTAAAACACACCGACAATCTATCCGAAGAAACTATTTAAACTAAATTAAATTAAGCATTAAAATTTAAGAATACAAATATTTTAAAATTAAAACAAAAAAAAACTAATTTTCAAGTTAAGCTTCAATCTACTTAGCAATAAATTAGAAAATAAATTCATTAATAAATGATATTTAAGATTTTTGACTAAAAACATAAAAATAAAACATGAAATGATTTACTTTACATACTTGGTACGAAACAAAAATTAATCAACAATAAATTTTGAAACATCATTATCAATAATGAATCCAGCAACTCTCCCAACATCAGCAACACCATCAACAACTCCAGCAGCAGCAACACCATCAATGTCAGAAACAGAAGCAACATTTCTAACAACATCCACATTATCAGCAACAGAAGGAGACAAATTATTTGCATTGTGTGCTTTCTCCATCTTAAAACCATTAGCATGCACAGGGAAGGTGGATTGTAATTGTGCTATGCTTATTACACATATCGGCTTCTTATCAGCATACTCTCTGACAAAAACTCTTCCATACCGTGTATAAACAGAGTTTACCTGCTTTCTCTTTCGCAAATCATTAGCTTTCCGAAAGACAGCATGATTAAGTTTTGTCAGACATTCATACACCCTCACAAATGAGTTTTTGTTTACAAAGCCAAGATCGTGAAGTGTAACTAGTCGAGATGTTGATTTGTAAAATTCACTAACTTTCCTAAGAACATAGTTTTTATCATTTTCGTGCGGCAATCTGACAATGATCGCGCTGTGTGATAAAATGTTTTTCGGTTTTGTTCGTAGAATGTAGTGCGGTCGAAGTAAATCAATGCCGAGAGTTGAACAGAATTTATTGAAAATCTCGCCAAGGTTTTCATTTTCGCTGAATGGTACTCCATGAAGAACAAAGTCTCCCGCGATTGATTTCCTGGCCAAAGCGTCAATCTGTGTTGTTATGGATTCAGTGTTATTTTGTTTCGTTTCCATTATTTGTGCTAATTTTGTTTCGCAATCCAACATAAATTTGTTAGTCATCTCACATTTGCTATTAAAATCCTTTTCAAGTGATTTTATTCGAGAATTAAAGTTTGCTTCCATTTCATTAATACGTGTATCAAATGTTTTTGTAATTTCGCTTAATTCTTTTCTTAGCGTTGATAAAATCGTGTCAGTAAGTGTTATTGTTAGATTATTTAAACGAGTTTCAATTTTTTCCCAAATGTTTGACGAAGAAGAAGCCACTAATGGAGAGCTCAGAGGAGAGCGGCCAATCTGGTTAATCGTAGATTTCTTCTTTCATTTTTTAGGTTATCGTTACCCATTTCAACCTTAAATTGATTTTATTTTTCGATTTTATTTATTGAAAAGAATAATGAATTAAGTTAATTTTATGCACAGTATGAAGCAGTTATTCCAAATTAACGCATAAAACAATTCAAGACAAGAAATTTTAATTTTACTATGAATTTATGCAATTTATTGCGGAGCTAATTTAAGTGCTAAACTTTACTTGACATTTCTCTTTACTTCTACGAAACGTAGTGTCGACTCTCCCACGTTTGGTGGCCAAATTTGAGACGACCGGTTCATTAAACAATCAGCCAACCCAACACCCGTACGAGGGCAATTTTTGAACTCCATTATTTCTCGATCTGGACCATCTAGATGGCTGAAATTCCAGGATTGTGATCTAGGAATCATTCCCTTTCCATTGCTGTGCCTATTTTTGAATAAGACCATTTTTACAACAAGTTATGGGCAAAAATCCATGTTCAAACTTAAAATGAGAATATCTCGCTTAATATGTGTCCCAGAAGGTCAAAAGTCGGGACCTAGAGGGCAATTTTTTAACTCCATTATTTCTTGATCTGGACCATCTAGATGGCTGAAATTCCAGGATTGTGATCTAGGAATCATTCCCTTTCCATTGCTGTGTCTATTTTTGAATAAGACCATTTTTACAACAAGTTATGGGGAAAAATCCATGTTCAAACTTAAAATGCGAATATCTCGCTTAATATGCGTTCTAGAAGGTCAAAAGTCGGGACCTAGAGGGCAACTGTTCAACTCCATTATTTCTCGATCTAGACCACCTAGATGGATGAAATTTCAAGATTGTGATCTAGGAATCATTCCCTTTCCATTGCTGTGCCTGTCTTTGAATAAGACCAATTTTACAACAAGTTATGGGCAAAAATCCACGTTCAAACTTAAAACGCGAATATCTCGCTCGATATGCGTCCTAGAAGGTCAAAAGTCGGGACCTAGAGGGAAATTTTTGAACTCCATTATTTCTCGATCTATAGACCACCTAGATGGCTGAAATTTCAGGATTGTGATCTAAGAATCATTCCCTTTCCATCGCTGTGCCTATATTTGAATAAGACCAATTTTACAACAACAATTTTATACACCATAATTCTAGGTGCTCACACTGTGAACAAGTAAACCATTTCCTTTTATTTCACTTGAAAATTAACCTCATTTACCTTTCTGAAAAAGAAATAAAGCCAAAAATAATTGTTACGCTTTCTTGACGTTCTGAGTTTTTGGCCGATCTGACATTTATTCGTTTAAGGTTTGGGCGATAACATTTAAAACTGAAAGTGACGTAGTGCCTAAAATAAACAAAAATTATGTCAGAATGTTCAAATGTTAAAATGCATGTCAACCAAAGATTCGGTAATATTGCCCAAATCGTACAACAACAAAATATTAATAAAATTGTTTTGGGTATTTTTATGTTGGACGATATGGTTTTGGGCAAAAAGACCTAACTTTGGAGTGGGGACAGATAACGATAAAGGGTCAGTGTAAAGCATTAAACGACTAACTTTTCCCCTGCCAAGATGCTATGAATATAAGAACTTTATGAGCTTATCAAATGCTGAAGTTTTAAATTCACATCCAAAGAACAAGGAGAAAACCTTTGAAAAAAAGGGGGGCGTTTGTGTAAACGACACGTAGAGTTAGAGAAAGAAGAGGATTCGCTTTTTTAAGTTAAGGCTGGAAAAAATGATGTTTCCATCAACTCGCCAAAAAGATGTGGTGTGGAATTGATATCAATCCGTTATAATATTTACTCTTATTTTAATAACTTCTAAATATTTTTTTATTGCAATTGGAAACTTGTTGGCATCTTCTTTATTTCCTACCATTTTCAAACCGAAAAGACTTTAAGCTCATTAATTTAGCCTTAAGAGTTGTAACTTTTAAACAAATTAGAAGGGTAAAGCCAGGTTCCTAAATCTTATATTATTTGCAACTCACTCCGACCACATACATACTCTGAATTTTCAGTATCTCCTATAACAGTAAAAGTACTTCATTTCTTATTCCTTTGCCTTTAAAATTTTAAGAAATCCCTTGAAAACCCAGGACCTCCGTTGAAAGTCTGAGACCTACATAACCCTACATAACCATTTCAGGAATCGCCTAAAAATGTTTAAGACCTGCCTGTAATCACTTAAACCTACTCTTATATCTCCAGACCTGTCTATACATTTCAAGATCATCCTAGAAGACCTGATCTCAAATGATAATTAAAAAAATTCCGTGATATATCAGGACCTTCATTGATGTTTGAAGACTTCCATTGATATTTCAACACCAGAACAAAAACCTTTCTAGAAATCTCATAAATTTCCTTGATTATTTTAAAACGTTCCTTGATATTTCAAGACTAGTCTTAAATCACAAGACCATCTTCAAATTTTAGTAGCGTGATGATTAGTGCGTTGGACTGTCATGCAAGGGGTCTTGGGTTCAATCCCTGCCGGTGCCACCTAACTTTTTTCACGGGTACTTCCTCTTGCGAGGAATTGACAAATCCTCCAAGAGTAATTCTTGTCATGAAAAGTGCTTTCTCAAATAAGCCGTTCAGATTCGGCATATAAACTGTAGGTCCCTTCCATCTCTGACAACATTACTCGCACACAGGGATGGTTGAGAGTTGTAAGTCACTAGGCCCTAATCCTTCATGGACTGTCGCGCCACCTAATTTATTTTTTATTATCTTCAAATTTTGTAGTACCCGTGGCGTGGCGGTTAGTGCGTTGGACAGAAGGTCTTGGGTTCGATCCCTGCCTGTGCCATCTAAAGTTTTTTCACAAATACTACCTCTTGCGAGGAACTGACAAATTCTCCAAGAGTAATTCTTGCCACGAAATGCTTTCTCAAATTAGCCGTTCGCATTCAGCTTTAAACTGTAGGTCCCTCCATTCCTGACAACATTACGCGCACACAAGATTGCTTGAGAGTTGTAAGTCAGTAGGCCTAGTTCTCAACGGACTGTTTGGCCCCTAATTTATTCTTAGTTTATATTCAAATTTCACAACCTCACAGACCAACAACTTCCAGATCTCCCTTGATATTTATAAGCCTTCCTAATATCCAGGGCGAAGTATTTCAAAGTCTATCTTGAAATATTCAAACCTCCCCTAGTATTTCAAGAACTCCCTTAAAAACACAAGACTTATCTTAAGGCTTTAAGAACTGCCATGACAATCTGCAGACCTTGGAATTTCTAGATCACACTTGAAATTTCAAGATATGCCTTGGTATTAAAATAAAGACAATTGAAAAGGAACGGGTAACAGCCAGTTTAGAATAGTTAATGATTAATTTTTTAATTTTTTTTATTAATTTCCTAAATTCTCCAAAAAAGTTTCACTTGAACTATGAAATATGATTTTTTTTACTAAGGAACAAAAGAATCTTAGAAGTTAAGGTTAGTTTTCTAGATTTTAATAGATTACAAGAATACTTAAAATCTTCAATTTCAATGAAGTTTCGCAACGTTTAAGTTTCAAATGGCTCTGAGTTCGGTCCAAAAAAATTATATTTTTTTTTTATTTTTGCAACAGAATCTCAATTAAATTTTCAAACTTAAGAAAGTAACTTTTTGTGAGAAAAACCAATAACGTTAATGATCAGGAAATTTTTAAGAAAAAAAAAACCAAAGATGTAACAAATAATTTCCTGTTAAACATTTTCTTCTACTATAACAAAATCCACAATGAGTATTTTTCGAAGCGTTCACGGAAAATCCTCATTAATTCGTTCAGTTTCATAGCACTGCGTTGGCTGTGCGGTTTTCATTTAATGAAAATTTTGAATAAATAAGAAATAATTTCGCCGGCTAAAACAAACGGTCTTTTAAAATTCTTAGATGAAATGTATATCTCATTTTAAGTTCTCCATCTCCAGGCAGTACCTTCCTATATCATCTATTTCAAGTCGTCCAGCTAGTAGAAGATGATGTTGGAAAATAAAAGGAGAAAAAACGTTAATTTTCCCAGAGAATTCAGCATCTGCACAGCTGCTGGTTTCCGGTGTTTCTCGCTCCGTGTAATTTATTCCGTCTGAGCAATTAATGCAAAGAAACACCACCGAATACGGCTACGGCTATACGGCTATACGGCATGGCATTGTGTTTCTTACTGTTTTTATTAAATATATATTTTTTTTATTGTTTACTTAAATTGCACGCAAATGAATCAGTTTTCCACTGACATCTCTCCTGCAGTTTATAATTTCATTTTTTGTTTGAATTATTTTATGAAATACAAAAGTATCCTTGAATGTGAAAGACAAAAAGGAAATTCAGAGTGAAAGATATTTATATCGCATTATAAAAGGCGAACGAAACAATGAACAGGATAAACGCCCAACAGTCAGCCTTACAATCCTGGCCTCACAGAAGCATTGGGATCGTGAGCAGTGGGAGTCGTAGATTGTAGATTGTGGTACTGCTGCTACTGCTGGTGCATTACCTTTTTGCAGATATCTCCCATACGTCGTCGTCGTCGTCGTTGGTATAGTGGAAGTCATAACGTTTTTCGTCTGCCATTTTGTTAGGAATATAATACTCGTAATTTTATTAAAATCGAAAGCACTGTATTCTGCTCTGCTCTGCCCTGCTTTGCTCCGCTCTGTTGCGCTATGCCAGTCCACCTCCACCCTTCGCTATATCCCGACTTCCATAGTCAAAGTACCTAGACTCTATGTGATGCTGCGGTATTTGCCGAGACTCACCAGGGATATAGAGACAGGGACACAATAAAGCAAAAGGAGTCATAATAATTATGAGCGCTTTGGATGAGACCGGGCATCTGGAAGCTTAGGGAGGAAGTTAAAATTCATCATCATCCAACACAATTGCAGTCTCTGAATCTGAATGAAAATGAAACTCATTACTGAATTAAGCGGAAACCGGAAAATTAAGCGAAGAAATTAAGAGTTTGTCATCGTAGTGTTATCAAAGGAGCTATGCAAAGGCTGATGGGTATAGGTAAGGTTTTATAGTGAGATATATGTTTCAAATAAAGTCAGGTATCTTTTATAAAGGTGTTTTTTCTTGTTATTTTGGAGGGATGTCTTTTACTTTGAGAAGTTTTTGAATAGAAGTCCTAAGGCAGGTATTGTGATATCATGAATTTTTAACTTTCATATTTGACTGAATTGAAAAGTGATTATCTGTTATCTTAGGTGGGTAGGGCATAAATATCTATTATCTAAATTGAGAAGATTTACTCAGCTTGTGATTTGATCTAATAACGGAAGAACTAATATTTTTTTTTTTCAAAAGTTTCACTGATAATAAGTATTTTAATTTACAAGTTTACCAGCCATGATGGTTTGATCAATGCCTTTGCCATCTAAAGTTTTTTTCACGGGTACTGCCTCTTGCGAGGAAGTGGCAAATTCTCAAAGAGTAATTCTTGTCATGACTTTTGCTTTCTTAAATAAGCCGTTGGGATTAGGCTTAAAACTGTAGGTCCTCGCACACAGGAATAATTGAGAGTTGTATGTCACTAGGCCCTAGTTCTCAACGGACTGTTGTGCCACCTAATTTATTTTCTTTATAAGCGTTCCAACCACTAACCGAAGCCTGAAAGGATGATCAGGGGTACACCGTGGTAGAATCGTAGTCCATACTGAGAACCTCTGAACTTCTTCGACTACAAAGTTATCAGTCTGCTAAAAATTGCTTATAAGATCTTTTCTGCTGTGTTATTTCAACGTCTGAAGCAGTTCTTCAACAACCTGATAGGCTGGTTTTAGATCAATAAAGTCCACCATTCACGTAAAAATGTTCACATTACGGTAGATGTAATGTCATAAGGCCGATCCTTACTTATGGAGTAGCGGTATGGTGGACGGCGCTAGATACAGCGACAAATCGCGATAAACTCAGCAAAGTTCAACGAACAGTCTGCCTGTGTATGGGAGGAGCACTTCGCTCTACCCCCTCCGCCTCACTAGATGTTCTGTTCCATCTGATACCGCTGGACATTTTCAGCAAGCAAACGGCCGCTAATACTGCCATACGGCTTCAAGTCTCGTCTCTGTGGATCAATAATGGAATTGGCCACACCACTATTTTGAACTCGTTCAGAACTATAAACAGTAATATTGACTACACCATACCCCATCCTCAGTTTAATAACTATAGCTTCAAAGTGACTATACCTCCCAGGTCTTCTTGGGAGAATACATCATTTTTGAACGATGGTCCTATAAATTTTTATACAGACGGATCAAAAAAGGAGGATGGGGTTGGTGGAGGCGTATACTCAGATAGACTAAACTTAAGTCTCTCCTTTCGTCTACCCGATCATTGTAGCGTGTTCCAAGCTGAAATCCTGGCTATAAAAGAAGTCCTATCCTGGATAAGAGAAAACTTTATATCAACTAATGATATACGCATCTTCTCGGATAGCCAAGCTGCGTTAAAGTCCCTAGACTCTGTCTCCATAAATTCACTAACAGCCCTAAATTGTCGATCATCTCTTACGGAGATGGCTACACAGTTCAACATTCACCTTCTCTGGGTGCCGGGCCATAGAGACATTCCAGGAAATTGCAAAGCTGACGAACTTGCAAAAAGCGGAACAACTTTACCTCTGCTGGCTCACAATGCTAGCATAGGTATACCCTTAGCTACATGTAAACTTATGATAAAGCAAGATACCATAGAGAAAACAAACTTCAGGTGGAATAACACCACCACCTGTGCAGCGACTAAACTAATTTGGCCTAATCTTAGCGCCAGGCGCTCAAAACAATTAATCTCTCTGAGTAGATTGCACATTAGCTACGTTATAGGTGTCCTGACTGGGCACTGCTTAATAGGAAGGCATGCTATTCGACTTGGAGCCCCTGCAAATGATTTTTGAAGGAGTTGCATGGACAAAGAAGAAGAGGAGACAATCTCTCATCTTCTGTGCACATGCCCTGCCTTATCACAAAGACGTAGAATCCACCTTGGAGAATACTACTTTAACGATACCAGCGATCTAAAAAATTCAGACAGTACTTGTCTCCTACGCTTCATTCGAAGCTCCAGTTGGTTCAATGGGTTAAGCTGATTAACTGATCCATGTGGTATCACAACGGACCATACTTTGGTCTAAGTGTGTTGGACGTCCCAGCCAACAGCCACTTTAACCTAACCTAACCTAACCTACGGTAGATGTTGGAAACGACCTAGTAATTCTAAATCGATTTTAAGGCTAAGTATGACAGCATCTATAGAGAAGAACTTTACAGAGCAATGTCTAGTTTTGGCATACCTGTAAACCTTATTTGTTTGTGCAGGATGACAATAAAGATCTCACCGATGATGCTTTTGATGTCAAAAAAGCTTGTAGGACTTGGCGATGCACTACCATACGACTTTTTCAACGTCATTCTGGAAAGAATTGTGCATAATTCAATCGTCAATACTAGTGGCACAATCTTCTTAAAGTTCTTAAGATTACTCGATTACGCCGATGATATTCACATAATTGGAGATCAGTAAGTGGTGCTTTTTTGATCAATTATATGTTGTCATCAATAAAGCAGAGTGAACGACGAACGCTACCATAGACAGCTATAATTTGAAGGCAGTTGAGAACTTTGTCTACAGCCTACCTAGGCACCACTATAAATTCAGACAACGACACCAGCGCTAAGATCAAAACGGAGAATTGCAGATCGATGCAACTTTTGACTTATAGAAAGCAATTGAAGTAAAATCTTCTCCCCATAGCAAACAAAGTCAAAACTCATCTTCCCGGTTTTTTTGTATGGCGCTAAAGCTTAAAAGCAAGATGAAAACGTCCTAGGATGCCTCGAGAAGAAAATTCTCCTGGTGATTTTCAGTCCCATCTACATATGTATATGGAGAATGAAGGAGAAGATGTAATGACGAACTGTACAAGCCGTAAAGCGACAGTGATTTGGTCAAAAGAATTAAGGTACAACGACTTAGATAGCTGGAACTCAAGTTGGCGTGCGAAATAGGAGAACCCCAACTATGGATCGATCTGGCTGAAAACACATGTTGGTTGAGTCCTCGGTCCGCTCCTAACTGAAATTAAGTAAAACAATTAATTTTTACAACACACAAGAATCCATTGAACAAAATAAAAATTATTGAAAAGAATGTCATTGTTTTTTGGCTAAGAAAATGAACGCCACTGATCGAAGACGCAACGTTGCATTGACTATACTTTAACTTCTATGTTAATTGTTTATTTATCAATTTGACAAAACATGTCATGGCATTGTTAATTAAAAAATTAAGAAATCAATAATTATAACAACGCTAAAACACTTAACATTTGTAATGTATGACTACCTTTAGATAAATAAACAGATAATTGTAGTTGTTTTTTTTTTAATAATTAGTGATGTATTTGAACCGAAAGAAAATGTTTATAATAAATTGACATAATTCTGTCTTCAGCTAGCTCTTTGACAAAAATTCTTAGGAAAGGGATTTTCGATAAAGGGACTTGACAACTTTAAATTTAATTTGTGAACGCACCCATGCAATAACCATCGAACTGTCACTGTCAATTTATTTAGTAAACTCAACTTTTCACCAAGCTCTGTTCGTTTACAAGTTTTTGTGAATGTTCTGCCTACCTTAAAGAATTAAATTTACTAAATTGCGTGGTGCGGGGAAATAAATCCACGGGAACTAACTCCACTGAGGGATTTAGTTCCCACAGTGGGAACTAAATCCACTTTAGTAAAGTTCCCATGCTAAGTGGAAACGAACTCCACTTTCTTATGGGAATTTAGTACACATTCAAAAATATGAAGAGGGAACTAATTATTAACAACAACAGCTTCAAATTACAGTTAGTTATCAGATTCTTGAAACTTGTTCGATTTTTATGAGTACAGTCGAACATCAGTCTTAAGCAATTTAAGAAAACAGTGCGTAGTGTGAATAAAATTAAAATAAAAAATTAAAAGCATGGAAAATAAAATTGAATTTATTACCGGGTTTCGTAAAAATAGTGTGTTAATTTATGACCGTGAAGAAAAACAAATTTATGTTAAAAAATATACTCGAAATAATATTTCACGTTACATTTGCTATTATGGTCAAAATTGCAAGGTGATAAAAAACTAATAAAACATTGTCCCCAAATTTTTGCAGAGCCAAAAAAGAATATAAAATGTTTGTATTTCAATACAATGAACAATAATTTTTTGATACGGTGATAATACAAAAATTAGGAAAAACAAAAAAGTTTATTTTCAACATTATTTTCGGGTTCTCAGGATTTTAACTCCTTTTTTCGGGGTCACACCCGCTCACGCAACTCCGTTGCTCCGCTTAGGGTATGTAAAGTCGCAAGGCAGGCGCCTATATCAACAACTTTTTTCAATAAAAACACCTGTGGGTGGCCCGCTTCGCGGGTTCTCAGGATTTTAATTCCCTTTTTCGGGGTCACACCCCCTCACGCAACTCCGTTGCTCCGCTTAGGGTATGTAAAGTCGCCAGGCAGGCGCCAATATCAACAGCTTTTTTTGAATAAAAGCACCTGTGGGTGGCACGCTTCGCGGGATCTCAGGATTTAAAGTGCTCCAAGTTGTGTCATTTGGTGATTCTTATTAAGTGGGACATTAGCCCCAACATTTTTATTTGGGGCTTCGGTCTTACTTGGGTGGGACTTAGGGCCCAAATAAGATTTCGGTTTTATGTCCCACCAAAGTGAGACATAAGCCCAAAAAAAAAAGTTGGGCGTTATGTCCCAGGGCCCTATGTCCCTGCGCCTTATTCTACTTGCTTCTTCTTTTAAAAAGTGGGAATTAATTTCAAACTCAAAGAGAACTTAAATCACACATTTTTTTCGGAATTAGATTCCCAGTTAGCATGGGAACTAAATCCACTTTACTAAAGTGGATTCAGTTCTCACTAAGTGGGAACTAAATCCCTCAGTGGAGTTAGTTCCCGTGGATTTATTTCCCCGCACCAAATTGCGTTAGGTGCGTCAATCTCCAAATTTGGGTGAGGAAGTGTCTACTTAAAGGAATATAAAATGTATGAAATTTTAATTAAAGATCCACTGTCGGGAGAAATTGTTCTTTTGAAGAAAATTTATAGGTGTCCGTTAATACTCGTAGAGCTTTGAACTTATAAATTTGTTTTCAAAAATAGCTCCGCTTTAGTGAAATACTTAACGCAAAAATACAAAATTAATTATTTCAAAGTGACTATTCAAAGCTTATTGAATTAAAAGAATGTAGAATCACATCGACTAAATGGAAAGACGTTGCATCTCTGTGAAGTTCGTTTTTATGAAAACACAGGTTAGTTTTAACAAACTTATTCCATTGTTTGTGTTGCAAGTAGGGATGTTGCGAATATTCGCATCCGCATCCGCATCCGCATCCGCAATTGCGGATTATTCGCATTAATTCCAACATCTGCATCTGCATCCGCATAAACTGATGTGGAGTTTGTTGCGGATGCGGATGTTTTTAAACGCTTTTTTTTTCAAATTTGTAGTTGCAATCGAAAAATAGCAACAGCACGGCATACTATATTATGATCAACAACAACGACCCTTTCACCCTTAGTAAAACTGTTAAATTTAAAATTTTGGTCCCAAGTAGGCGACGACAAAAGCAACGACAAGTGATGTGCAATGGTCACAGATTGGAGGATATATGTAAAAGCTCTTGCTAGCTAAGTGGCCAGAGGACACAGTTTATTTTTATATATTTAGTGAAAAAGTGATAAAAAAAGCATCATCTGGATTTATTTTAATTTAAACAAAAATGATCCTGACAAGTCCGAGTGTAAAATATGTCGTAAAACATATTCACGAAAAGGACGCACGACTTCTTCATTGAAAAAACACCTGAAGTCAAAGCACCCAGAGGAGTTTGGTTTATTTGAGAGTGCGAATAATGAAAATCTTTAAAAAAAAGAAAGAAGATGCTATGATATTTATTTATAAACATTAAATTCGATACGATCCACTAAGAAACAGATTGCAGTTTGAGAAGGCTGCAATCTTGCTTTTTATTAAATATAACTCACCCATTTTCAAATTTAATTATTAAACGCAAAGATAATCAATAAAATTTTCCTTTATTTACGGACTTAAAATTATTGTTTTTATTTAATAAATTCTAAAATCCGCATCAGCATTCGCATCCGCGGATGTGAGTCTCAAAAAATCCGCATCCGCATTCGCATCCGCTGATGTCAAAATTTTTACATCCACAACAACCCTGGTTGCAAGTAAGCGAAGTCGATCCTATGCACCAAGAAGGGGGAAAGGGAAGGAGACTATCACATAATTGTTTAGCTAAACCAGGGACGGAATCGGCTAAGCTGATAATTGACTCTCATCAGGGGCAAACGCAGGTAGGGGTTTTGGGGGTTAACCCCCCCCCGAAATATCAGAATATGTGCAGTTATCAAATATCAATTATTGTTCAAAAGAAAAAAAAAAACAGAAATGGTACAAAATTAATTTCCGACTTCAATTCAAATTTGCTACGGTGATAGAAATTGTGCACAAAACACAAACACGCTAAATCAGAACAATAAATGTCTGTAATTTTTGGTAAAGAAAGAAAAATGTGTTTCTTGTTTTCATTCATACTAACAATTAAAATGTTTAGTATTTGTATTTTCTAACACTGAGGTAGAAGATGAAGGGTTTTTAACTTTTTGTATAAAGCTAAGTGTATTAGATATTATTAAAACAGAGATGCTCTCTTTCGCCATGTTTCTTATTAAAAATGAAAAATTGAAAACAGAAAATGACCTTGTTGTACTCGTTTTTGAAACGATCTCACGGCCACTTTTAACACATTAAAATATCAAAACACCGAGAAAATGTTCGGTTCATTTACATATGTTAGTTTTAACTGTAAATTAAAAAAAAATCTTTAACTTAACTATTTTCACTTCTTGACTTGTGACACAAAATATATTAAAACAAAAACAGTAACCCATATCATATTTTAAACCCGAGTCTATCTGAACTGGAGTCTAAATTTAACATATGTATATAGGTAAGACACAGCTGCTATTCATAAAGAATTTGCCAGCTCTGTTTATATAGAAACAGGTTTAAGGCATATTCTACTACAATTTTGAAAAATTTCACTTAAAGCCTAGTACGCTGCTGATGCGAAACGAAAATTCCCATACAAAAATGACATGACGAAATCATAAACGAAAAATTTCGCTGTGCTTTTCGTTTTTCAGTACGCTGCTGAACGACGAAATGTGACATTTTAGTGGATAGCTGTACTAGATTTCTTAGTACAATTCTCCACTCTTTTCGTTCTCAATTTAATTGCCCAGCACATCAATTGCTTGCGAAATTTTGACGTTTAATTTTTTTATTGAAAAAAAAAAAAAAAATTGTTTACTCGTGACTTTCGGTGTTTTGACTTTTATTTATATTTGATTTAAAATTTAAAATAAAATGGATTTGTCTAATGTGTTCCAACATTGCATTTCTGAATCGGAAACTCAGGATGTTATTGGTGATGTGCAAGAAGTGATGAAGACAAGCAGTGAAATTCAACTTCCAGACAGAACTCTCCACAAATATTTTTCCGCTGTGGTTTTTGTTTTTATTTCGCTCTGCACTTGCAGACCGCAGAAAAAATTCGTCTCACTTCAGCTGCGTACTAAGCTTAAACCTATACAAAATGACTTGAAGAATGTAGATTCTACTTAATTATTTTGGTTTTAAGACTTGGAAGCACGCAGATATTAGCAAACATTTCATTGAATTTCGATCTATAATATTTAGAAGGTCAATCATAAACTTGACAGTTTTTTTTTCTCGAATCGATACCTTTCATACAAATCGTCTTCATCTATTTCAAAGGGGTCCAATCGGGTTAAGTATAGCTTTCGTTTTTTGTTAGTTGGTAGCATTCCAACATCCAGCAAAATATCAAAATATTGATATACAGTGTTGGCCAAAACTAAAGCAACTTTATTTACAAATAAAATAATCTACTTAAGAACGTGATTTCTAATCAATATTTTGTGGAGAAACCGTTATTTTTGATCACTGCTCTGCATCTTCTAGGCATACTCTCAATAAGATTCGTGATAATAGTCCTAGGGATACTATTCCAAGCCTCTTTGACTTGGGCAAAGAGGTCATTTGGAGTTTTACAGCTTTCGCGTACAATTCTCCCATCTACAATCTTCCATCGATTCTCTATGGGATTGAGATCCGGAGATTGTGCTGGCCATTCCATCACCTCAACTTTATGATCACGAAACCATTCCTTTACAAACTTGGCGGTGTGTTTTGGATCGTCGTCGTGCTGGAAAGTCCATTTAAGAGGAACATTCTCCTCTGCGTAGGGGAGCATGATGTTTCCCAAAATGTCTTTGTATACAAAGCGATCCATTACCATTATCCCATCTATTTTATGAATAGGCTCTACTCCAAAAAAGCATCCCCAGACCTTGATGCATCCTCCTCCATGTTTCACGGTTCCTCTTGTAAACGAAGGATCTAGTCCTCTGTTAATTGGACGACGAACACGTTGCACACCATCTGAACCCTTAAAATTAAATTTGGATTCGTCAGAAATGACGTTTCATTTGGAAACTGTCCAGTTTAAATGATCTTTGGCAAATTTCAATCTTGCCTTCTTATTTTTGAGCGAAATAAAAGGTTTTTTCACTATTTTGAACCGCTCTCGTTCTTTCACTCACTTCCAATGATAGATCTGTTTTAAGTTCTCTGGAGGATAAGAAGGGGTTTTTTTTATTGCTCGGACAAGCAGTTTATCCTCTGAGCGTCGTCGCCCTTGGCCTACCACCTCTGTGGATAGTTTTCACGGTGTTATTCTTGTTAAATGATTTTATTGCGAGATATCACTGATTTATTAATATTAAACTTTTTTGCAAGCTCTGATTGTTTAATTCCACTTCTATAATCGTTAATTAATTTTAATTTAAACGTTGTTGGATATTTATTTCGCGCCATTGAAAAAAAAAATAGAGACCAATCACTTCACAGGTTATTACTCCACAAATTGCATACAGTGAATGACTATTTTTTTTATTTTAGGTTTTGTTATGTTTCTAATGTCCAGATTGATTAAAAGTAGCGGTATTTTTTATCTCCTGATGGCATGTGACGAGTTCAAAGAAGAGCAGCAAAAAAGTTGCTTTAGTTTTGGCCAACGGTAAAACGAATTGGAGATAATTCTTTGCTATTTTTTTTTCTTGCATTGTTGCTAACTGCTTTCAGATTTATTAAAATAATTAACAACAAGAGTGGCTATAGGAAACAGGGTTGTTGAGGATGTAAAAATTTTGACATCCGCGGATGCTGATGCGGATTTTTTGAGACTCACATCCGCGGATGCGAATGCGGATGCGGATTTTAGAATTTATTAAATAAAAACAATAATTTTAAGTCCGAAAATTTTATTGATTATCTTTGCGTTTAATAATTAAATTTAAAAATGGGTGAATGACTATATTTAATAAAAAGCAAGATTTATAAAAAATACCAATCATACCTGCATCTTCTTTCTTTTTTTTTTTAAAGATTTTCATTATTCGCACTCTCAAATAAACCAAACTCCTCTGGGTGCTTTGACTTCAGGTGGTTTTTCAATGAAGAAGTCGTGCGTCCTTTTCGTGAATATGTTTTACGACATATTTTACACTCGGACTTGTCAGGATCATTTTTGTTTAAATTAAAATAAATCCAGATGATGCTTTTTGTTGGTGGCGGCATTTATGTTCTGTATCGGTATCACTTTTTCACTAAATATATAAAAATAAACTGTGTCCTCTGGCCACTTAGCTAGCAAGAGCTTTTATATCCTCCAATCTGTGACCATTGTATATCACTTGTTGTTGCTTTTGTCATCGCCTACTTGGGACCGAGATTTTTGAATTTAACAGTTTTACTAAGGGTAAAAGGGTCGTTGTTGTTGATCACGATATAGTATGCCGTGCTGTTGCTATTTTTCAATTGCAACTACAAATTTGAAAAAAAGCGTTTAAAAACATCCGCATCCGCAACAAATTCCGCATCAGTTTATGCGGATGCAGATGTTGGAATTATTGCGAATAATCCGCAATTGCGGATGCGGATGCGAATATTCGCAACATCCCTAATAGGAAACAAGAAAAAATTATGATTTCATGATCAATACAACGTACTACATCGTAAGACGTTCTTTAAAGCAAACTGTTGCTTTAGTTTTGGCCAACACTGTATGCTTGTCTTTTGAAATTTTAATTTTTTAATTTAAATTTTCAAATAAAATGTCTTGTAACTTTTTTTACTCAATCAGTTTGTTTATTTTTGACGTTTAATAGATTTAGAAACAGCTTAAACATAGGTTCCGTCGTGCTTATTTTTAGACTCCAGATTATCGTTTTAAAATGGGTTTAAATTTTCTATGAATAACATAAACTGAAGTTTGATTTAGCAAAGACAAAATTAAAACTTATCAAGGAACTATGAATATGACCCTATGCCTTCGGTCAAAAGGTTCGGAACGCATTCAAAATCATTATTTCTAGTATTTTCATGGGTGCAGGGAATTAACTTCACGGGAACTACCTTCACATGGGAACTAACTTCACCACTAGTGGGCATTAATTTAACCTTTTTTTTGTGAAGTTATTTCCCACTGAAGGTGGGAGATAATTTCACTTTTTTGTGGGAATGAATTTCACTTTCATGTGAAGTTAACATAAGTTGAAGTTGAAAAATGACAGATACTTGTTGCTCGATTGAAATTTTTGAAATTGGAGCCTAAAACAAGTTTTTTTGAATTGATAGCATGGCGTACTAACAGCTAGGTATGTAGGGGGGGGGGGGGCATGCTGCCCCCCTGCAACCCCCCTGCTTGGGATCACTATAGGATTTGGGGTGGGTGCGATTTTGGGTATATGCAAAGAACACGAATGCGTTGTGATTCTTTGACAACTGTGAGCCATACTTGCTTTTTTTTTTGTTGGGAATTTCTTTGATTTTAGTGCTCAAATGTAAAAGTTCTTTGCATATACCCAAACTCGCACCCACCCCAAATCCTATAGTGATCCCAAGCAGGGGTTGCAGGGGGGCAGCATGCCCCCCCTTACATACCTAGCTGTTAGTACGCCGTGCTATCAATTCAAAAAAACTTTTTAGCAAAAGTAGCTATTCTAGACAATAAATCAACCATTTTTGCGTGTTTTGTATGTAAAAAGGTGAACTTTAAAAATTCGGCGTTGTATCCATTATTTTTTTGCCTTATTTCTTTTTATAAATCGAAATAAAGCCAAATTGGTTTTATTTCGTTTTGAACAACGAAATAAGGCCAAATTTGAAATTTGGTGTTATTTCATTTGGTACTATTTCACGTCACCAATTCAACGCTTGATATTTTTTCAGATATTTCAATCGTAGGTGGGAAGTTACTTCACATAATTTTCTGATGAAATTATCTCCCGCCTTCAGTGGGAGATAACTTCACAAAAAAAAAGTGAAATTAATTCCCAGTAGTGGTGAAGTTAGTTCCCATGTGAAGGTAGTTCCCGTGAAGTTAATTCCCTGCACCGGTGAAGTTAGTTCCCATGTGAAGGTAGTTCCCGTGAAGTTAATTCCCTGCACCATTTTCATGGTGAGTTTAAGAAAAACATGAAAGAAAACAAACAAAAGAGAACTGTGAAAATAGAAAAATCTCACCTCATCTCTTTGTTTCTGTAACTCACATTTGTGAATTCAGCCTAAGAATAATGGGATCGACAACGGCAACTAGGAAATAAAGCATACAAACTTATACATGCATAATGCATATAAAAATTAAGTTTTAGCTTTGAAGTTAAAGTCAAACTGTTTTGTCAATCGTGAAAGCAAGTCATATGTGTAATACATGTAACTTTTATTCATATATGTTTCTTAGTGCCTATCTATACTAATATATATTATACATACATTTACATAAATGCGAAAGTAACTCTGTCTGTCTGTCTGTTACTCAATCACGCCTAAACTACTAAACCAATTTGCATGAAATTTGGTATGGAGATATTTTGATACACGAGAAAGGACATAGGCTACTTTTTACCCGGGTAAAATGACGCATTCCGATGGTAAAGTTCAGGTGGGCCAATCGCTTTTACGCCTAAACTATTGAACACATTTAAATGAAATTTGGTAAGGAGATATTTTGAGACTTAAGAAAGGACATGAGTTACTTTTGACTCGGGGAAAACAACGCATTCCCATGGGAAAAATTACTTTCCGGGGAATCTGATCGCTTTCACTCCTAAATTACCAAATATTTGAGTAATATTTGGATGAAATTGGTATTACGGGAAAACAACGCATTCGAAGGTTGGTGTTCCAGTCCTGTTAATGAGAAATCTTGACGCATCAAAGTTATGTAATCGTAAACGGCTACAGATTACTCACCTAGGACGAAATATTATAAAAGCTATAATCATGACTGGATAGCAAAAGGAAAAAAATGTTTTACTTCCCCGCATTCCGATAATTCCAACCGATTTGCCGTTTCAGTTTAAAAGAGTGCAATTTCCTCTGAAAGCAGCATTTTCAATAACAATAAATAAAGCTCAGGGGCAAACGCTGAAAGTTGCAGGTGTAAATTTGAAAAAAAAAAACTGTTTTCCCATGGACAATTATATGTAGAATGCTCACGAGTCTCAAATCAACAAAATCTTTACGTTTTGAGGGCCGATTACAGAAAGCGCGGCGGATCGCATTGAAAGCAAAAATTCAATTTCGACCGTCTTCGCTTTGAGTTAATTTCAAAAGCGAACATGGAAGAAAGCGATCCTTCCATTTTTCCAGCTTAAATGTCAAATATTTCCAATCCATTTCCATGATATTTTCCAATTTTCCATTTATTTGTCAGCTGTTTCCAAAAATATGACATTTCCCTCCACTAAAACTAATTGTTGGTTTGTAGTTATATTTTAATATTATTGTTGGTTTCAAGTAAACAAAACTAGTTTTCAATGGACTCCATAAGTGTTTTTTTAAATGCAGAAAGAGAAGAAGCAAGAAAAGAAGCTAATTATTTAAATATTCAAAGAAAACTATTTAGAAGTGGGTCTTCGCCTCTTGATGTTCCCCCCAAAGAGTGTGTATTTAATTATCTTTTTCCAAATTGAATTTTTTTTAATGATTTTTGTTCGATAAGGTTTATAAAATTGTTTCGACTATCGCGAGAAGCATTTGTGTACGTTTTTGAAGAAATCAAAGATGATTTCAAACGAGAAAACATTACCTCTTTGCCTTCAATACTCAAGCTTGCCGCTACATTGCGATTTTTAGCGGAAGGTTCGTACCAAAACAGCGTTGGGCAGGACTACCGAATCGCTATGGCTCAACCAACGGTATCGAAGGTTTTGAGTGAAACTCTGGACATACTGGAGAAGAAACTTTGCCCAAAACACATAACGTTTGAAATGACAGAGGAGGAAAAATTGAAGGCAAAAACTTATTTCTTCCAAAAAAGTGGGTTTCCTGGTGTTATAATGTGTGTCGATGGGACTCATATAAGCATAGTCCGTCCTTCAAAGAATGAACATCATTTCTATAATAGAAAAGGATACCATAGCTTGAACGTAATGATGGTAGGTTGCATGCTTTAAAAGTCTTACACAACCTTACATTTATAATAAAAAAAAACAACAGGCTTGTGACCATACCCTTAGGATTACTTGCGTTAATGCTAGCTATGGTGGGAGCTCCCAAGACTCTGCTGTATGGACCATTAGTTCCGAAAGAGCTTTTATGGAAAAAAAGTTCAAGGAAGGAGATAGCAGCAAAATTCTTGCTAACAAAATTATGCTTTTCTTATATGCTTATTTACAAGTACCTACCCCAACACTTAAACTGGATGCAACATTGAATTAAAGGTGATGCCGGTTATATCCTTGAACCATGGTTGATGATTCCCTACAAATCACCTCTACCCAACAGTCGTGAAGCTAAATTCAACACGGTTCTTTCAAAATGTAGAGGCATTATAGAAAGATGTTTTGGAGTTCTGAAAGGAAGGTTTAGATGCCTGCTGCACTCAAGGGAACTTCATTACCGGCCGGAAAAGGAAGCATTGATTACAAATGTGTGAGCAATGTTACACAATGTATGTATTAAGTGCAAAGTAGATTTTGACCATCAGCTTTTAGCTCCTGAAGATAGTGATGATGATGTCGTAATTGCAGCTCCTCAAAATGCTGACAACTTCAAAAACATTGCAAAGCAAATACGAGATAGTATAAAAGATTCTTTTTAAATAGTATTAAATGTTTTGTTTTTATTATTATTTTATAAATAAATAAATACTTACATATATTGATTCCATTCGCATCTTTTTAGTTTTCAAAACATAATATGTCATAAATAAGTATGTATCTATACCTATAAAAAAAAGCACTTCATTACGCATCATAAATAAATACTTATATCTAAACGTTTAAAAAAAAATAGCACTTCATTTCACAGGAACTTAATATTTCAGGTTAACTTCTTTCAGTTATTTCTAAGATATGTCTTCTATGTTTTCATTTTCAGTTCAAACTCTTTTAAGTCGAGTTTTTTTATTTCCAACTCTCTTAGTTTTAGTTTTGTGTTTTCCTTGCTTTCGTTTTCCATAAATTCGTTTTTTCTTTTTAAAATCTTTAGTTTTTGTTTCCAGTCTTCGATTTTTTTTCATCTCTTCCGTTTGCAATTTAAGTTCTTTATTTTTTCTTTCCAATAACTTATTCTGCTCTTCTAGGAGATGTAACGATTTTTCCTGGTACATCTTTTGTTGGTTCACTTGGAGCTCCAACAATTTTTTTGATGTTGCCGTGGAAATTCTAGTGTGGCGAGTTGCTGTCTTTTGTGCATGCTCTTCCATTTCTTTGTCAAATTCTCCTTCTTCAGGTTGTTCATTTATTTCTTCTGACAGTGAAATTTCAGATTCCTCAAATAGTTGACGGGTTTCTGGTGAAAGATTTTGACGTATTTGTACGATTTTTTCTTTTAAAGGTTCTCTTGTTGGAAAAGCATCTGCTGTTCCAAATTTCCTTACTTTGAGACCACACACCTGGGTGTTTAAGTCTAGCAAAGCAATAATGTCTTCTTCTAAGACCGAGAACACATGCTGTTTGTTCGGCCCACCTCCTGCCCCATGCATGGATTTTTTGTTTTCTCGCAATTTATCCTTTATGTGATACTTAAAATCTTTCCATACCTTCAATGCAAATAGAATTTGTATTCATTATGAACACGAATCTGAGAGAAAGCTTCGACCTACCTTCTTCCAACCATCCGACGTTTTTACTGGAGGTCCAAGCCAAGACTATTAAGCACAACCGTGATTTCATCCCAAAGCTCCCTGGTTTTTGCCTTATATTCGGGAGCATTTAGAATTCCCTTTGCTATTCCGCTATTCTCTTTTAGGAATTCTACGAGGGTCGCAAATTGCTTCGTGGAGGTATGTTTGTTACTCCTTAATCAAAAAAAAAGAGGCTGGGATGCGACCCACACTGATAACTTCCCATCCCGTCTATCGATTTGTCTTGCTTAAAAGTTTGTCTAAATGTATCAATTCTTGCCAAATTTGCGTTCTATTTTTTGTAGATTTTATTTTTTTTATGAAAAAACGGACTGTTGGATTTTTATAAAAAAATTACTGAATATAAAAAACAATATTTTCTGTGAAATAAAATAAGTTTGAAGCCAATATTTTTAATTTTTGAAAAGCTATTTGAGCCGAAAATCAATTTTTACCAACTTTTATTAATTTTTTTGTTTAGGTTTTTATTTTTTGTAAAAAAACTGTAAGTTTGATTTTTCTCAAAATTTTTCCTAATGTTGAAAACAATATTTCTTATAAGTTAAAATTAGTTAGAAGCCATAATCTCAAATTTTTGAAAAGATATTTAAGTCGAAAATCAATTTTTACCAACTTTTGTTAAATTTTTTTTTTCGGTTTTTAATTTTTTGTAAAAAAACTGTCAATTCTATTTTTTTCAAAATTTTTCTGAATGTTGAAAACAACATTTTTTGAAAGATAAAAGTAGTTTAAAGCCAATATCTCAAAGTCTTGAAAAGATATTTGAGTCAAAACTCAATTTTTACCAACTTTTTTTTATTTTTTTTAGGGTATTATTTTTTGTAAAAAAACTGTCAATTCGATTTTTTTCAAAATTTTATCAGATGTCAAAAACATTATTCTTCATTGCACAAAATTGTTTTGGAAATGAAATCATATTTTAGTCGTAAAATTTTCGAAGTGACAAATTTTTTTTTCAGTTTTTTTTTGATTTATAAAAAAAAACGTTAATTGAATTTTTTTCCAAAAATATAATTGTTTTGTATCACGTTACAATATATAACATAAAATTTAATTCAAGTGTCTAGCGTCATTGGTTCATGAGATATTTAGGGTTAACCAAAATTTTCACCTTTTTTTAAAACTGCTATGGTAAAAAAACCACCCACGCAATTTTCTTGAGAGCCCTTTCTGCATCTTTCTGCCTTATTATCTGTATAACAAAATTTATTTGAAGTCGATATCTCTTCTGGTTCTTGAGCTATGGACGACGAAAAAAACGTCGCGAACGTACGGACGTACGGACGTACGGACGTACGTACACACGCACGCACAGACATCTTTCTAAAAATCTTTTATTTCGACTCTAGGGACCTTGAAACGTCGAGAAATGTCAAAATTTTCAATTTGTCAAATCGGACCCATTAAAATAACTTCCTATGGGAAGTTAAAAATTGTTTCGTTAAATATTCAACAAAAATAAGTAATTGATATCTTTAATTTAATATATTAAAAAAAAACACAAATAAAACTTATTTTTGTTTACATTTAGTTGCAATCCGCCACTATCACGCCTGTCGCTTTCAAAACCCACTAGAAGAATGACATTTTGTTGGAAAGAACTTTCGCTTTCCAAATGGAAAGCGAATCGCTTTTGAGAATATAAAAACACAAATCCGCCATTAAAAGCGATCCGCCGCGCTTTCTGGAATCGGCCCTCTGGCCAAGAAAGGAAAAACAAAAAACGTCGTATATAAAAATGTATTGCAGTAACCTATCTCCTTCTTAAAATGTATTAACCTAACCTAACCTAACCTAACCTATGACAATCACAATAATGTAGTATGGCCTCATCGCATCTGGGCACAATTAAAACATACGTACAAAAAAGTACAGCTCAGGTTTCTTCATACTACTATCCAGAAAAACTATCTAATGTGGACGAAGTCGTGGGTAAATGCTAGTATAAAATAATATTAAAAAGAGGCTGGGATGCGACCCACACTGATAACTTCCCATCCCGTCTATCGATTTGTCTTGCTTAAAAGTTTGTCTAAATATATCAATTCTTGCCAAATTTGCGTTCTATTTTTTGTAGATTTTATTTTTTTTATGAAAAAACGGACTGTTGGATTTTTATAAAAAAATTACTGAATATAAAAAACAATATTTTCTGTGAAATAAAATAAGTTTGAAGCCAATATTTTTAATTTTTGAAAAGCTATTTGAGCCGAAAATCAATTTTTACCAACTTTTATTAATTTTTTTGTTTAGGTTTTTATTTTTTGTAAAAAAACTGTCAATTCAATTTCTCTCAAAATTTTTGCTAATGTTGAAAACAATATTTCTTATAAGTTAAAATTAGTTAGAAGCCATAATCTCAAATTTTTGAAAAGATATTTAAGTCGAAAATCAATTTTTACCAACTTTTGTTAAATTTTTTTTTCGGTTTTTAATTTTTTGTAAAAAAACTGTCAATTCTATTTTTTTCAAAATTTTACTGAATGTTGAAAACAACACTTTTTGAAAGATAAAAGTAGTTTAAAGCCAATATCTCAAAGTCTTGAAAAGATATTTGAGTCAAAACTCAATTTTTACCAACTTTTTTTTTTATTTTTTTTAGGTTATTATTTTTTGTAAAAAAACTGTCAATTCGATTTTTCTCAAAATTTTATCAGATGTCAAAAACATTATTCTTCATTGCACAAAATTGTTTTGGAAATGAAATCGTATTTTAGTCGTAAAATTTTCGAAGTGACAAATTTTTTTTTCAGTTTTTTTGATTTATAAAAAAACCGTTAATTGATTTTTTTTCCAAAAATATAATTGTTTTGTATCACGTTACAATATATAACATAAAATTTAATTCAAGTCTCTAGCGCCATTGGTTCATGAGATATTTAGGTTTAACCAAAATTTTCACCTTTTTTTTAAACTGCTATGGTAAAAAAACCACCCACGCAATTTTCTTGAGAGCCCTTTCTGCATCTTTCTGCCTTATTATCTGTATAACAAAATTTATTTGAAGTCGATATCTCTTCTGGTTCTTGAGCTATGGACGACGAAAAAAACGTCGCGAACGTACGGACGTACGGACGTACGGACGTACGGACGTACGGACGTACAGACGTACGGACGTACGGACGTACGTACACACGCACGCACAGACATCTTTCTAAAAATCTTTTATTTCGACCCTAGGGACCTTGAAACGTCGAGAAATGTCAAAATTTTCAATTTGTCAAATCGGACCCATTACAATAACTTCCTATGGGAAGTTAAAAAAGAAAAAAAAGTTCTTGACATTTAAAATTAAAAAAATTATATAATATATACTAGGTATCACATTTTTTGACAGCTTTTTAGGTATCAATTTGACTATCACCTTACATAGATCAAATTCGATTATTTTGACTGTCAATTATCAACAATCACCTTAGCCGATTCCACTCCAGGATATTTTTTATTTAAGTGTATGTATATACGTAGCTTAAAAAGAAAGAATACTTCTGTAACTTAGAAACTCAATCCTCTCATGCATAAAATTGTTAAGAATAAAGTAGAATTTGAACGAAATTTAACTATTTGACTAGCAAACTCACTGCCTCAAATTTGTCGGTCATTTTTGGATCATTGCAAAACGGAGAGTAAAATTGGAAGAATGATATTATCAAATTAAAAAATGTTAATTACAAATTGTTGCGCAGTTCAATTGTTTTAGTTATCGAATAAATAAAAAATGGGCCTGTCTAGTGATTCTAATTTCGATACTTATTTAATATTTTAGTCGATTCTAATTAAGTTTTCGAAATAATTAAAACAGACTCGCTTGCTTGAAAAGATGACTTTAGACTATGAGAAGTAGGACTGGGCGCAATATATCAAAATTGCATGGTTCGCGTTCGGGTTTACTAAAAAATATTAAACTATTTAAAATAATGGAAAATATGACTGTTTGACGTTCTTTAAATTTTATCACTCAATTTCACTAAATTGCTTCATTTATTTTTAAGTTATAGGTTACATTGGGTTTTCATTATTAAAATTTTTAGTTTCGCATTAAAGTTATAATTGTTATTTTTGCTTCAGCTCTTTATTTACTGGATAAGTTTTGAAATTTTATGAAACAGTAAGATCCTTAAGTACATACCTAGAATTAATAGCAACTGTAAATTATTATATTTGCTTTCTATCTAGCAGGAAAAGAACTTACCAAAAATATTGCATCTTTATGATCAAACAATTTATAAAAATGTGCAATATCGTACACAAAATCAAGTTTAATGTTTCGCAAGTTTTTATAAAAGCATTTAATAATTTAATAAAAAGCTACCTTATAACCTCATCGTAACGAGGACAAGGAGTACCTACGAACAGTATAGCAGCAATAACAACTTTTTTAAACTAACAATTTCACCACAGAATAGCTTATTCCTGTACGAGTGAACGGTCTTACCATCTGATGCGCTGCTCGATATTAAATTTTTATTTTATATCCCCAGGGCAAACGGATCCGACCCCGTTCCACACAAGCAAAGAAAAGGAAGAACGTCGTCGTTCGGTCGAACGTCCACCACACATACGAATACTACCTACACCTAATCTGCATAATGATGCCTTTATTTTCTGTTATAGCTCCTTGGAGGCACCTCTTATCTTATATATATACAACAAGCCGTACCTATAAAAGAATTGCACTGCAAACGCATCGCATAGAACTGCTACCATACCATAACTAGCCACTAGCGATACCCCTTTGCTTACCAACCACAACAGTGTTCTTCTTCTTCCATATACAGGGAAAGGATTGCAGGAAGAAGCACAAGGCACCATCGCTCGTCGTCCCCTAATTATGCAAAGTACCTTAGATACTGGCGAGGGCAAGTTCTCCCAAGGATCATAGTAAAAGTTCCTACTACCCGACTATGCCGATACCTATACCGGTGTCGGTCGTGGTGCGATTCCCGTCTTCTGTGCTGCGACTACCTACATCTTTTTTTTTCAATCTTTCAGCTTTCAGAAACATCAAGTTGCACTCTTTTTGAAACGGGAATATAATATTCAATTAGGGAAAGTTTCATTCATTTTATCTCCGGCAGTTGTGAAGCACTTTATAGAAGCTAACATGCGCTGCGCTGCAGCCCTGAGATGTACGAGTCGAGTATATTCAGTCAGAGGTACAAGGTGAAAGTTTTTTTCAAACTAAAAACTGACTTTTTTTTTGAACGACTATACGTAAGGATGACGGCTTCAACACAAAGATTACCAACTCTCTTATACAAGTAGTGTGTACATTTTGTACAAAGAACACATTGAGGATGGAAAAATGTGCAGGTGTGTTGTTTAATACGCTTCCGACAGATAACCGCAAAAACATAGCTTTGGTTGTTAAAACAAAAAACTTTTACAATGTAAGCTACCGGCCGCCCACCCAAACGCCCGCCACCGCCTCTGAAGCTCAATGCTTTTCTGCCACAACATCAGAAGCTCCTAAAAGCCTTCAAGAGTAACGCCGAACTAACGTACAAAAAAATAAGGGCTTATCGTGTTGTGTTTTGAATCCATTAGTTGTGAAAGGTCATTGCTTGTTTAAGTCTCGCAGCTTATTGACAACTTTTTGGAACAAGTACAGAATAAAAGGGATTAAAATAGAAAGATTTTTCAATCAATCATGAGATACCAAACTGTGAGATACTAATCTGTTTCGATTGACAATGCATCATAGTGGGACAAGCTATAAGGCAGTTTTGGAATATTTTCATAAAAATGGTCCGATGACAATGTGCAAAATTTGTTAACAATTTTCCAGCACAGTCCTTTTTATTTTGGAGTTAGTGATTTTAAAAGCAGTTCTAAATACTTCTAAAGGGTTTTCCAATAAGGGGCTTTGTTTTGAAAAAAATACTTATGTATTTCAGCAGCTGTCACTTTTGAAGCTGTTATCTACTGATATTTGAGAAGTAAAAATTACTCCATAACTAAAAATAAAACGAACAAACACATAGAAAATGTTAAAATTAGCTACAAAAATAATGAAAAATTTGCAGTCGCAGTTCGCAGGGCTAAGAAAACTTTGGGTTATCGTGAAGCACTTTTTCGGGCGGCAGTAGTGCAGGTGGACAAATTTGAGTTCTTGAGACTGGCATTAAAGTATTCCGCCCTATGATGAAGAAGCATCTCCGAAACGCATCGCAAATATAATATTTAAAACAAATAAGTTGTAATACTAAAAATTAAAATAAAAACAAATAAAATAACTTGTATTTATTTATTTATTTTTCATAAATTCTTGATACTTGTTAGTGATGTGAAAAATCAAAACCGTTCAGCCCATATCATTGCTAAAAAAAACAGATTTGTAGATTTGTCGTTGAACTTTGAACGCGCGCCGGTATTGAATATTTAGCCTTAAAGAAGACTTTACAATTTACACAAGAACTCAAGCTCATCAAAATGATCCGTGAAATCAGTTTTTACCTCGGGGGCTATAAAAATAAGCAGAATTGTTGCATTTTGAGCTTGGGAAATCCCTGAAAAAGATTGTTGAAAAGCTTTTACGTCCTCAAGGTGTCGCTGTTTTTAAGCTGACAGTAACCGCACCATAATTATTCAAAAACGAGGCTAGGATTAAGTTTTGTTAAATGCAAAAACCGTTTTTTTTAAAAAGTATTGAAAATATTTTATTAATTAGAACAATTAGCATCGAGGGAGAGTTTTGACGTTCTTATGCTGGTAATGTAACATCTAAAATATCTTAGAATCCTACCTGGGATTTTAAGTCATCTTCTGGATGTTTTCCCGTTGTGTTCTCTCTCCACGGAGCAATTGTTAATAATTTTTTTATGGATGGACTTAAAATTACTACCCAAGTTTATTTTTAACTAGAAGGCGCTATGTGCAACGCAATCAACGAAGAAGCAAGAAGAAGAAAATTATTCGATTTAGGCCTTCAAGATGAAATTCATTTTACAATCTGCTGAAGCAGTAGTGGTTCTTTCGTAGATCAATAAGATTTAAAACTCAAAACCAAGCAAAAATTAAACACGAGTAACATATGTTTTTAAAGTGGAAAAATTTTAACGTTAAAAAATACACTGTCCTTATAACTTTATTCTTTCTGATACAATTGATTCGTTTATAATAATTTATGTCTTTAGTTTTTGATTGAAGTGCTAAAAACTATACTTTCATTCAAAGTAACATAACTCTTTCTATCATCAAACTTTAAGCTTAATGATATACCTTTCGCTTTATAATAAAATAAACATCCCTTCGTTTCTCTTTAAAAACATTGTTTCATATCATAATGAAACCTCTTATTGGAAAGCCTTACACATACAATATCAAAAAAAAAAATCACAATCAGAAATGGCTTCAATTTGTAAATATATTTTTGTTCCACTTTATAGAGTTGGCATTTCTTAACTTATTTGAAACACTTTCCTATTATAAAACAAAAATACAAACATGATGGTGACAACGAAAGTAGAGAATTTCATTTAATATGATTTATTTGATGTCTATACGATTGTCTATTTGGTATTTTTATCTAAGTTTAAATATCACACTTCTTCATTAACGGTTTGTCTTTGAAGTGTGGTGGTGGTGGTTCTTTATTTTCGATTTAACAATGCTAATATTAATCATCTAAGTTTATTGATCTTGACATTCGTTCAATATTGATTTAAGTGATATCTAAAAGCAACACAAAAATAAAAAAACAAATACTATCGACAAAGATTTACGGTTCAAATATCAATAAAAACCCAGAGGTATTAAATAAGAGTGATAGCTTTAAGCAACTCATATTGTTCAAAAGTGTTCATCTTTGAAAAAATTTAAATAATCATATTAAAGGGTATTCTGTTTTGGATGATTTCATTTATTTTGATTGGTAAGAATATTTATTCTATGATTTAACTGATCAAAAATGCTTACTTTATTTTTTGTTGAAGTTGTAAAAATAAGATGTCAATTTTAAAGTAAATTTTCTTAAATCAAAAATGTTATTAAATTATTGTGTATTTTTTTTTTAATTGACCTTTTCTCTATTTTTTGTATCTGCATTAAGTTTAAAAGAAGAATGAAAAAGAAAATGATTTAAGAAAATATATGCCAACATTCATTAAATTTGTTGGTGTACATAAGTTTTTTGAATGTAATACAAATATAGCAATCAAAATATGATATTCATATTCAAACAAATGTTGGTGTACCTCAGGGCTCTGTTTTATCACCGGCTCTCTTCCTTCTATTTACTCAGAATATCTTTTATCAACTTCTAACCTATCCAACTGTTTCGATGATGACTGTACCCTCAGTTTTTAGTATTAATTTCTAGATTCATACCCTTGTCCTACAGATGTGGAACCTAAACGGCAGTAAAGTTCAATTTAATTTCAGTTTTAATTTTTTTCAAGTTAACATCTGGACAGAATCAAATGCTGATCCATTCCATTTCCATTTTTATGAGCCGCACTTGTATCGAGGAAACTAATCAACTTTCACAGATCATCTCTTGTCAATTGAATGCATTTGACAGTCTTATGGAAAAACAACTAAAAAAGCCTTGAAATGAACATCGTCAGGATGTGCGAAACAGGGTGTTGAATTCTGTCGTAATACTCGACATTTCAGGAAAGTTCATCAGTAAAGCTATAAGCTTAATATAGAAAATATTCTTTTTTTTTTAATCGCACATCGAGAATGAAGGATGTCTTACCAAACTCTATTTTCCTATCCATTTTATAATTTACATAAAACCTCATGACCAATTTCCAATAGCATATACTTTGGCCAAACTGTATTTGTGTAAAATTCCAAAGAAAGAAACCTTGGTACGATTAAGATTGTCACATAACTTGGAGCGATTCATTAAGAGACCTGAGAATTGTAAAAATTATGACCTAGAAGTAAACTTCACAAAATATGCGCCAGCCCTGCGTTAATTTAAGAAAGACATATTAAATTCCCATAGGAAGTTATTGTAATCGGTCCGGTTTGTCGAATTGAAAATTTTGATATTTCTCGGCGTTTCAAGGTCCCTAGAGTCGAAATAAACGATTTTTAGAGAGATGTTTGTGCGTGCGTGTGTACGTATGTACGTTCGTACGTCCGTACGTCTGTACGTTCGCGACGTTTTTTCGTCGTCCATAGCTCAGGAACCAGAAGAGATATCGACTTCAAATAAATTTTGCTATACAGGTAATAATGCAGAAAGATGCAAAAAGGACTCTCAAGAAAATTGCGTGGGTGGATTTTTTTACCATAGCAGTGTAAAAAAAGGTGAACATTTTGTTTAACGCTAAATATCTCACGAACCAATAACGATAGAGACTTGAATTAAATTTTATATTATATATTGTACCGTAATACCAAAAAAATTTTTGGAAAAAAATCCAATTAACTGTTTTTTTTTATAAATATGAAAAAACTCAAAAATGTTTGTCATCTTGAAAATTTTACGAACAAAAATTGATTTAATCTCCAAAACAATTTTTGCAAGGAAAAATAACGTTTTTAACATCTGGTAAAATTTTGGGAAAAATCGAATTGAAATCTTTTTTTATAAAATATAAAACCTAAAAAAAAACATTACCCAAAGTTGGTAAAAATTGAATTTCGAATCAAATGTCTTTTCAAAAATTTGAGAAATTGAGAAATCGAATTGACAGTATTTTTTACAAAAAATAAAAACTTAAAAAACCATTACTAAAAGTTCGTCAACATTGATTTTCGACTCAAATATCTTTTCAAACAGTTGAGATATTGCCTTCGAAACAATTTTAATTTATAAAAAATATTGTTTTCAACATTTACTAAAATTTTGAGAAAAATCGAATTGACAATTTTTTACAAATACTAAAATTCTAAGTAAGCATAACTAAAAGTTCGTCAAATTGATTTTCGACTCAAAAATCTCTTTAAAAATTTGAGATATTGCCTTCAAATAAATTTTATTTTATAAAAAATTTAGTTTTCAACATTCGGTAAAATTTTGAGAAAAATCGAATTGACAATTTTTTTTACAAAAACTAAAAACCTAAGTAAGCATTACTAAAATTTCGTCAAATTGATTTTTGAATTTGAGATATTGCCTTCAAATAAATTTTAATTTATAAAAAATATTGTTTTCAACATTTACTAAAATTTTGAGAAAAATCGAATTGACAATTTTTTTACAAATACTAAAATTCTAAGTAAGCATAACTAAAAGTTCGTCCTATTGATTTTCGACTCAAAAATCTCCTTAAAAATTTGAGATATTGCCTTCAAATAAATTTTATTTTATAAAAAATTTAGTTTTCAACATTCGGTAAAATTTTGAAAAAATCGAATTGACAATTTTTTTTTACAAAAAATAAAAACCTTAAAAAACATTACTAAAAGTTGGTAATAATTAACTTTCGACTCAAATATCTTATCAAAAATTACAAATTTTGGCTTCAAAACTAATTTAATCTCACAGAAAATATTGTTTTCGACATTCAGTAATTTTTTTTATAAAAATCCACCAGTCAGTTTTTTCATAAAAAAATAAAATCTACAAAAAATAGTACGCAAATTTGGTAAAAATTCATGTCCTGTTCTCGATATGTAGTGAACAATAGAAGATATTGACTTCAAATTAATTTCATTCATCCAATTCAATCCTAAAAAAAAAGATTGACACAGTTACTAATAAAAATGGACGCGTTTTCTTGGAAATGTGTCAAATCAATGACCTTTTTATTCTTAACGGATGCAGTAAACCGTAGAGTGATGGTTAGTGCGTTGGACTGTCATGCAAGGGGTCTTGGGTTCAATCCCTGCCTGTGCCACCTAACTTTTTTTACGGGTACTGCCTATTGCGAGGAATTGACAAATTCTCCAAGAGTAATTCTTGTCATGAAAAGTGCTTTCTCAAACTAGCCGTTCGGATTCGGCATATAAACTGTAGGTCCCTTCCATCTCTGACAACATTACTCGCACACAGGGATGGTTGATAGTTGTAAGTCACTAGGCCCTGGTTCTCCATGGACTGTTGCGCCACCTAATTTATTTTATTTATTTGGATGCAGTAAACAGGATAATCAAGGCGCATTCACATTTATAGGGAGCCCAGGTAAATCAGTTGTAGACTATTGTGTAATATCTCCAGGTTGGAGGAAGCTTATTCAATCATTCAAAGTTGATTCACAAACATTTTCGGATCATATGCCACTAATTGTTTCGTTTTTGATCGACGCCGCCGTAGAAGATCAAGACATTTATACATTTAACTTACCGCCAAAATTAATATGGAAGGAAAGAAGAATAGAAATAAAATAATACAAAATTTACAAAATTTATATCCTTCTACTTTAAACCCAGCGACTGCTGAAGGGAAAATATCTTTTTTAAACGGCTGTATTATAAAAGCAAACACTAATAAGCAAAATTCAAAAACACTCAATTACAAACAGCAATGGTTTGATAACGAATGTAGCACAGCCAGAAACTTATCATTTACATTGCTAAGGGAAATAAATTCTTCACCTAATTTAAATGAAACACTTACCAGAAAGTACACTGTGGCCAATAAAAACTACAAACAGCTGTGTAAATTAAAAAAAGAACAATTTTTCCTGTCAATAGCAGCAGGACTCTCAACTACATGCAACGGTAGAAATTTTTGGTGCAAAATCAACCAACTAAAAGGTCAAAGCATGATTTGTGGGATAAGACTTAATGTTAAAGATCTTGCAAATTATTTTAAACTCCTCCTGAATCCTCAGGTAGAACCCAGTAGCAGAGCCATTTATTTGTAATGATTTCTTGGATCGAGAGATATTAATGATCGAATTGAAAACTGCTTTATTCAAAACAGCAAATAATAAGGCACCAAGCCCTGATAGAATTCCAAACGAATTTTATAAAAATGCTCCTCATGAATTTCAATCGAAAATGTTGGAGATATTCAATTATATCTACAATTCGGGAGATGTACCTCAAAGCTTCAGGGATTCCATTGTCTATCCTATTTTCAAAAAACGTGATGCAAACTTGCCTTGTAATTACAGAGGCATATCTTTTATGAATTCGGTAGTAAAAATTTTCACGTCTATTTTGTTAGAACGCATAAATGCTTGGCTAGATCAAAAGGAGATACTTAGTGAGTTCCAATCCGGTTTTCGGAAGGGATACTCAACCATAGACAATATTTTTACACTAACGTCAATTTCACAATACCTCTTGAGACAAAAAAGAAAATCGTACATATTTTTCGTTGATTTCAAGGCAGCTTTCGATTCGATAGATCGTAATGCATTTTTTTACAAGCTGTCTCAAAAACGTTTGTCAACTAAGCTTATTCGAATTTTAAGAAATATGTACAAAAACACACGTCAATGTGTGTGGAATGGAAAGGGTACGTTCGATTGGTTCAAGACAAAATCTGGAGTTAAACAAGGATGTCTGTTAAGCGCAGTATTGGTCGCAATCTTCATAGATGACATTTCTATGCAACTACCAGCTGGTTTGCAAATAGTTGACCTAGTCATAAAAGTTCTCCTTTATGCTGACGACATACTCTTGCTGGCAAAATCCCTTCAAAGCTTACAACTCATGATTAACAGACTCTCAGAATTTTGTAAGACATGGAATTTAACTGTTAACCTCGAAAAATCAAAAATAATGATTGTGAAAAACAGGCAAACGAAGCTTGAAAAAACTGAAAAATGGCATTTTGATCGTCAAATAATCGAAATAGTAACTGAATATAAATATCTTGGCATTCTTTTTCATTTTAACATGAATATGTCATCACATCTAGAGAAAAAATTGGTATCAGCAAAAACAATGATCAACGTATCTTGGAAAAAAGTTATATCCCGTGCTGAAATCCCAACATCAGCTAAATATAAAGTATTCGAAGCTATTATGCGCTCAGTCATGTGCTACAGCTGTCAGACATGGGGGTGTATTGCATACGAAGAAGTTTAAAAACTGCAACGCTTTTTTCTAAAAAAAAACTATTTTATCTGCCCTCAAATACACCAAACTTCCTTCTTACCCTTGAAACCGGGCTTCCAACTCTTTTCGTGCATACACTAAAACTTCAATTTGACTACATCTTAAAAATTCTCACTTACACACCTAAAAGAATACCAAATAGGCTTGTTAGATAAACTTTTCGAAAGCAAGTAGAGTGGATAAAGGAATGGCGTACTTGGGCGCAAGTATGTGGTGTAGAGCTTACAATTCAATGTGATAATCTTGATCTATTAAAAAGTCAACTTTATAGATTGTTTGAAGAGATAGACATATTTCAACGTAATGATAGTTTACAAAGATCAATCTCATCAACCACTAAAATACTGTACTCAGAACTTACCCAAACCCATGACTTCGTAGAAAATTATTTCAATGAAAAATATATTTGCAGGGCTAGAAGTGAAACACTAAATTTGAATGGATCACCTTACAGAAATTCCTCAGATACACGGTACACTCTATGTAACCTTAATTCAAAAGAAGATTGCTTTCACTTTTTATCAATTCGCCCTGTCTATAAAGAAATTAGAATCCGATGTCTTGGAAAAACAACTTTGTTATTGGAACAAACAAAAAACGTACTAAACGGTGAAAACTGGCTTAACCTATACCATTACTTCGAAGCAGCATCAGAATATGTAGAAACCTGATAATGTCGGAATACATTTAAATTTAAAAATAAGTATCTAAATTATTACAATAGTATGTCATGTTTCAAAGTTATGATTTATCATTATCACACTTATGAAAATGTTTTCTTTTTTTAGCTAAACTAAAAGCCAACAAGTATAACTGTACTCTCTCAAATGAGATTTTAAATTTTTAAATTCTATTAACATGTATAATACGTAATACCTACACTGCCGGTTAAAAGGTTAGAAGCAGGCATTTTCGAGAAGTAAAATCGACATTTCTCCCGTTACATGATGGACTAGAAAAAAAACAACTATGGTAAATGAGGTACTATTTTGTTAACAACAAAATATAAAACTTGGGTAAAGAAGAGATTTAGCTTACGGAACTTTCATGGCAAATTGTTAATTGAGTCAAGAATACGCGAAAATAAATCGGGTCATTAGATTAGAAGCACTTCAAATAAATTTAAATAAAATGCAAGTTTTAGTAATTTTGTATGTTTTTAGCTTTCATTAGGTTTTTAATAATGTGCGCTACCACCAACCTTCATAATAACTTCAATAATTCTATCTTTTAAGGACTTATAAAGAGATTTCAAGTAGACCAGAGAAATCTCACTCCAAGGCAATTTGATACCATGAATTAGAGCTTCCTTGTCATAGTATTGCTTCCATCCGTCATGTACCTTACGTGTAAGCTAGCCCCACACATTTTCAATTACTATGTTAAGGTCCTAGGAAATAGGGTGGTCAAGGCAGCAAGTGGAAGTTTTGATTCGCAATAAGGGATTTTACTTCTCGGACTGTGTATATGGGAGCGTTTTCCTACTGAAAAAGACATGGAATCGGTCCAAAAAGCTTCATAATATTGGGGAATACTTATTCCAGTAAGGCTTTGTATGTTTTCCTAGTCATTTGGTATCTTGGACTACTATGTCTATAGTGCCATACAACAAAATTGAACCCCAGACGATAACGCATCTTTCTTTGCTACGGTGACGGTTTAAAAACCACTACTCTCTCCTCAGGTCATGGAAAAAAATAACCTACCAATCATTTGCGGTCATTCCATTTTGCACATTCCAGCTCATGTGATCTTTCGGGAAACACAAGCGTTCCTTCTTCCTTGTGTCATTAAGTGGTGGTTTTTTCTTAAGCTTCAGGCGCTTTAAGTGTTTAGCATGGCGAATCATGCATTTAACAGTGGATAAGCTGGCCTTAACATTAGCTTTCTCCCCAGTTTTACCTGCCGATAAAGCAGAATTAAACGTTTTTCTAAGGATACTTCGCGAGGTCTTAAGGCAGAGGAAGTGTTTTTTATAATGTTTCAAATAAGACAATGGTTTTTTAAATAATTGCTGACACAATGATCACTTCGATTTTTTTTGTCGGGCTATAGCAAAGCAATAAAGACCTTTAGAGCAATAAACATCTATTCTTGCCCTTTCCTCCAATGTCAAACATTTGTTTTTGCATTTCTGTTAACACTCAATTAAGAACATTTAATTTATAAGTTATACCGTTTTTCCGAAAAAAAAAATGTATGCACTTCCCAAAACAACGTTGATTTATTCACTGTTTCTAATCTTATGACCCGATTTATTTTCGCGTATTCTTGACTCAATTAACAATCTGTCATAAAAGTTCCGTAAGCAAAATCTCTACTATACCCAAATTTTATATTTTGTTGTTAACAAAATAGTCCCTCATTTACCATAGTTGTTTTTTTCTTATCCATCATGTAACGGGAGAAATATCAATTTTACTTCTCGAAAATGTCTGCTTCTAACCTTATGACCCGCAGTGTATATATGTATCTTATCTTTGTTTTGACTAAACTAAAAGTCCTATTAATTTTATACACCTTAATTTCTTTTTCGCTCAAAGGTCAAATTATTTTTAAACATTAATTAAATTTCAATATTAAAATGTAAAACTATGGTTATTAGCAGAATAATTAACTCAAAACTCTTCTGGCAGTCGATTCGTTAGTAGAGGGACACCGCAAGGTGGTGTTCTATCCCCTCTCCTTTGAAACCTAGTGGTGAATGAAATCCTAACTAGTCTGGATGCGGAGGGTTTCAGAGTGATAGCCTATGCGGACGACGTTGCTATAGCAGTTTCAGGAAAGCATCTTAACACGTTAAAAGAACTCTTACAAAATGCCTTAGACAGACTAATACTTTGGGCTGATCGGTGTGGACTGGGTGTTAACCCACACAAAACCGATTTGGTCTTATTTTCGAGGAGATACAAAATTCCATTTGTCAACCCTCCCCATATTAAAGGAATCCAATTAAAATTCTCAGACGAGGCTAAATACCTGGGTCTTGTCTTAGATAAAAAACTAAATTGGAAACGCAACGTAGAGGAAAGAGTCAAAAAAGCTACTGTAGCTCTCTTTTCTTGCAAAAAAGCCATCGGTAATAAATGGGGCTTGCAACCCAGAATCACGCATTGGCTATACACATCGGTAATCAGACCGATTTTAATGTACGGTGTGGCAGTATGGTGGACTGCTTTAGAAAAAGGTTTAAACCGAGATAAAGTAAATAAAGTCCAACGTTCAGCTTGCCTATGTATAAGCGGATCGCTTCGCACGACCCCATCTGCGGCACTGGACACCTTACTCTACCTAACACCTCTTGACATTTTTAGCAAACAAATAGCTGCAAGTTCTGCTATTCGCCTCAAAGCTTCGTCGCAGTGGACTAACAACAACATTGGCCACTCCGTAATTCTTAGTTATTTAGAATCAATTCCAAAGCACACAGACTACACCATCCCCCAACTGCAATTCGACAGAAATTTCCAGATTTCTATACCTCCCAGATCTTTTTGGGAGGATAGGACATTCCTGGAAGACGAGTCAATCCACTTCTATACAGATGGGTCAAAAACAAAAGAAGGAGTTGGTGGAGGTGTGTACTCTGAACGACTGAAATTAAGTCTCTCATTCCGCCTTCCCAATCATTGTAGCGTGTTCCAGGCGGAACTTTTGGCGATAAAAGAAGTCTTGTCCTGGCTTAAAGAAAACGCGATATCGACATCTGATATCCGTATTTTCTCAGATAGTCAGGCCGCTATTAAATCTCTGGATTCTGTCTCTACAAACTCTATAACAGTCCAGAACTGTCGATCATCTCTAATGGAGATGGCACAACAGTTTAATATTCACCTTTGCTGGGTGCCGGGCCATAGAGACATTCCAGGTAATTGTAAGGCAGATGAACTCGCCAGGAACGGTACAGTACAGCCCATCCTACCACGTTTGGCACGTACTGGCATACCAATCGCTACTTGTAAACTGCTGCTAATGCAAGACGCTGTGAGGAGGGCAGGCACCAGTTGGAACAACATCACCACGTGTCAAGTCACAAACAACATCTGGCCAACACTGGATTTAAAACGTTCAAGGTGCTTGCTCTCTCTAAGCAGATCGCATATAAGCTCGATAATAGGTGTCATAACCGGGCACTGTCTAATAGGAAAGCACGCTACGAGATTAGGCGTATTCTCAAATGACTTTTGCAGAAGCTGTATGGACGAGGAAGAGGAAGAAACAGTTCTTCCTCTTCTCTGCACATGCCCTGCTCTGGCTCGAAAACGCAAGAATTACCTAGGAGAGTTCTTCTTTAACGATCTAAACGATCTAAATCATATCGGCATAATCAGCCTCTCACGTTTCGTAAGGGTCTCAAACTGGTTCCATTGAGCTTAGGAAGAAACCTCAAGATTCATGTGGTATCACAATGGGCCATTAAACTGGCCTAAGTGTGTCCGTTTCCATCTTGGACAGCCACTATAACCTAACCTAACCATGGTTAAACATTAAAATTTTTTGTTTTTATATATTTATATTGTTTTTAGTTATAATGGGTGATTTTTTTGAGGTTAGGATTTTCATGCATTAGTATTTGACAGATCACGCGGGATTTCAGACATGGTGTCAAAGAGAAAGATGCTCAGTATGCTTTGACATTTCATCATGAATAGACTTACTAACGAGCAACGCTTGCAAATCATTGAATTTTATTACCAAAATCAGTGTTCGGTTCGAAATGTGTTTTGTGTGTGTTTTATCGACAAATTTTGTTCAGCGATGAGGCTCATTTCTGGTTGAATGGCTACGTAAATAAGCAAAATTGCCGCATTTGGAGTGAAGAGCAACCAGAAGCCGTTCAAGAACTGCCCATGCATCCCGAAAAATACACTGTTTGGTGTGGTTTGTACGCTGGTGGAATCATTGGACCGTATTTTTTCAAAGATGCTGTTGGACGCAACGTTACGGTGAATGGCGATCGCTATCGTTCAATGCTAACAAACTTTTTGTTGCCAAAAATGGAAGAACTGAACTTGGTTGACATGTGGTTTCAACAAGATGGCGCTACATGCCACACAACTCGCGATTCTATGGCCATTTTGAGGGAAAACTTCGGAGAACAATTCATCCAAGATCATGCGATTTGACGCCTTTAGACTATTTTTTGTGGGGCTACGTCAAGTCTAAAGTCTACACAAATAAGCCAGCAACTATTCCAGCTTTGGAAGACAACATTTCCGAAGAAATTCGGGCTATTCCGGCCGAAATGCTCGAAAAAGTTACCCAAAATTGGACTTTCCGAATGGACGCAGCCGCGGTCAACATTTAAATGAAATTATCTTCAAAAAGTAAATGTCATGGACCAATCTAACGTTTCAAATAAAAAATCGATGAGATTTTGCAAATTTTATGCGTTTTTTTTTTAAAAAAAGTTCTCAAGCTCTTAAAAAATCACCCGTTATTAATTAAACCCCGAAAAATACCTCTGATTTATATTAATTAAAAAAAAAATCACATAAACACTTTAGTTTAAATAGCCTATCAGGCAGACGGTAACACCATAGCCTATTATTTTATTTTATTTTTATATGTTAAAAAAAAACAAACAATTGTATATTGATTTCAAGAAAATAAAATCTAATATAATCTAATCTAAAAAAAATCTGCTACTAAAATTGTTTTTAAAAAAAAAAAAAATTAATTGACACCTTTTTTAATAAAACACGAAAACCTACAAACTTTTAAGCAAGACAAATCGACAGACGGAATGGGAATCAGTGTGAGTCCCATCCCAGTGGGCCTCAGAGCTTGACTCGCTCAGGAAAGAATGCAGGAAACTTTTCAACCGAGCCAAAGCCGCAAGACTAGCCTCTCACTGGGATTCTTACAAAGAATCCCTAAGAATTTACAAGAAGGCACTAAGGAAATCTAAACGATCTTCTTGGAGATCCTTCTGTGGCACGATAGAAGAAACTTCTGAAGCCTCTAGGTTACGGAAAATTCTTTCAACTAATCCAGCGATGCCAAGCTGCTTGAAAAATGCAGACGGCTCCTGGACAAATTCAAGTAATGAATCGCTGAACTTACTACTGGATACTCATTTTCCTGGAAGTTCTCTTACCGAGACTTGCAACGGTTATATACGTTCAAGTCCCAATACAACATATCCACAAGGTCTGATCACAAGGGACAAGCTACAATGGGCTCTCAACAGCTTCAAACCATTTAAATCTGCAGGACCAGATGGAATAATACCAGCCGAGCTACAAAAGACTTCTGACATAATTGCACCAATCCTTGAGGCAATTTTTACCAGCTGTCTTTACCTGGTCCATGTTCCCTCGGCATGGCAAGAAGTTAAAGTTGTTTTTATACCCAAGGCAGGTAAATGCTCGCAAGTTAATCCTAAAGATCTACGACCTATAAGTCTATCATCATTCCTTCTTAAGACCTTGGAAAGATTGATTGATATCCATTTAAGGGCAAGTATTGATACAAGACTTCTGTCTTCGTCTCAACATGCCTACTGTAAAGGTAAATCGGTGGAAACAGCGTTACACACCTTAGTACGCACCGTCGAATATTCCCTCCATCATAAAGAGTTCACTATGGTTGCTTTCCTTGACATCGAAGGTGCCTTTAACAACGTGGACACATCTGCAATCACATCTGCACTAACATCTCTAAATGTAGAGAGTTCGCTTCGGGAGTTAATTCATTTAATGCTTACTAGCAGGATAATTAACTCAAAACTGGGCAACTCTTCTGGCAGACGATTCGTTAGTAGAGGGACACCGCAAGGTGGTGTTCTATCCCCTCTCCTCTGGAACCTAGTGGTGAATGAAATCCTAACTGGTCTGGATGCGGAGGGTTTCAGAGTGATAGCATATGCGGACGACGTTGCTATAGCAGTTTCAGGAATGCATCTTAACACGTTAAAAGAACTCATACAAAATGCCTTAGATAGACTAATACTTTGGGCTGATCGGTGTGAACCCACACAAAACCGATTTGGTCTTATTTTCGAGGAGATACAAAATTCCATTTGTCAACCCTCCCCATATTAAAGGAATCCAATTAAAATTCTCAGACGAGGCTAAATACCTGGGTCTTGTCTTAGATAAAAAACTAAATTGGAAACGCAACGTAGAGGAAAGAGTCAAAAAAGCTACTGTAGCTCTCTTTTCTTGCAAAAAAGCCATCGGTAATAAATGGGGCTTGCAACCCAGAATCACGCATTGGCTATACACATCGGTAATCAGACCGATTTTAATGTACGGTGTGGCAGTATGGTGGACTGCTTTAGAAAAAGGTATAAACCGAGATAAAGTAAATAAAGTCCAACGTTCAGCTTGCCTATGTATAAGTGGATCGCTTCGCACGACCCCATCTGCGGCACTGGACACCTTACTCTACCTAACACCTCTTGACATTTTTAGCAAACAAATAGCTGCAAGTTCTGCTATTCGCCTCAAAGCTTCGTCGCAGTGGACTAACAACAACATTGGCCACTCCGTTATTCTTAGTTATTTAGAATCAATCCCAAAGCACACAGACTACACCATCCCCCAACTACAATTCGACAGAAATTTCCAGATTTCTATACCTCCCAGATCTTTTTGGGAGGATAGGACATTCCTGGAAGACGAGTCAATCCACTTCTATACAGATGGATCAAAAACAAAAGAAGGGGTTGGTGGAGGTGTGTACTCTGAACGACTGAAATTAAGTCTCTCATTCCGCCTTCCCAATCATTGTAGCGTGTTCCAGGCGGAACTTTTGGCGATAAAAGAAGTCTTGTCCTGGCTTAAAGAAAACGTGATATCGACATCTGATATCCGTATTTTCTCAGATAGTCAGGCCGCTATTAAATCTCTGGATTCTGTCTCTACAAACTCTATAACAGTCCAGAACTGTCGATCATCTCTAATGGAGATGGCACAACAGTTTAATATTCACCTTTGCTGGGTGCCGGGCCATAGAGACATTCCAGGTAACTGTAAGGCAGATGAACTCGCCAGGAACGGTACAGTACAGCCCATTCTACCACGTTTGGCACGTACTGGCATACCAATCGCTACTTGTAAACTGTTGCTAATGCAAGACGCTGCGAGGAGGGCAGGCACCAGGTGGAACAACATCACCACGTGTCAAGTCACAAAAAACATCTGGCCAACACTGGATTTAAAACGTTCAAGGTGCTTGCTCTCTCTAAGCAGATCGCATATAAGCTCGATAATAGGTGTCATAACCGGACACTGTCTAATAGGAAAGCACGCCATGAGATTAGGCGTATTCTCAAATGACTTCTGCAGAAGCTGTATGGACGAGGAAGAGGAAGAAACAGTTCTTCATCTTCTCTGCACATGCCCTGCTCTGGCTCGAAAACGCAAGAATTACCTAGGAGAATTCTTCTTTAACGATCTAAACGATCTAAATCATATCGGCATAAGCAGCCTCTCACGTTTCGTAAGAGACTCAAACTGGTTCCATTGAGCTTAGGAAGAAACCTCAAGATTCATGTGGTATCACAATGGGCCATCAAACTGGCCTAAGTGTGTCCGTTTCCATCTTGGACAGCCACTTCAACCTAACCTAACCTAACCCATCCCAGCCTCTTTTTTTCTTAGAGTTATCTTAATATGCCTCCTTTAAGAGAAAGACGTTGTTTTACAAGTTATCAAAAGAGTCAAGCAAGGTTGTGTGCTAAGTGCTTTACTCTTTGTTTAATTCCTATATGATCTTTACTATGAACTATCAACTTTCCTCATCATAAACGAAATGAACATAAACGTTCTTTTATACATATGGAGATGACATAGTTCACTTGTCCGATAGTCCTGGCATCCTGCAAATGATTATTGTTTGCTTCAGTAGGTACTACTGTAAATATAGCCTTGATATTAATATGTAAAAGTCTGAAATCATAGGAATGTTTAGTTAGGAACGGTGTTTCGTAGAAGTGTGTCATCAGAAAGTTGGTACTTCTATGGAGGTGAAATACAAAATTTAAAGCAATATAAATATCTTGGGGTAAGTTTGACTTACATTATGTCATGGTCTGAACACTTAACAAAACGTCTTGCCACGAGCATTAGTAATGTGCGCAAGTATGGGTATGGGGTTATAAGGAATATGACCAAACTTTAACGTTTCTTTGTCATAAGATGCTTTAGGCAACCAGACAATACGACTAACTATAAAATCTATATAGAAACTGGTCTACCAAGGGCATAGCTAACTACACTAAAAATACACCTAGTATGCATACGAAAATAAATGTCACTACCTCGCAACCGTCTTCCACGTATTCTCTCTGAAGCTGTTATTCAGATTAATATTTATTTTTCCTAATAGGAATAGTCAGCCCTTTTCCAGAAAAGTCTAGTTCCGTACTCAGAATAGAACCATATGTACTACTTTAAAACCTATCGGAAAAGTATTGGGTCGATTTCACCAGCAGAGCACACCAGTCACAGTATCATGATGAATATTGAAACCTCATATATAATGATGTCCCTAATTATTTTCATGATAATAATTCACGAGATAAATCATAAATCTAATACTTACATAAAGTAAGATGTGGTCTTCCAAACCTAAATGTAAAGCTTTTCGTAATTATATAATTACTAGCCGACCAGTGCTCGCGTTGCTTCGCAAATTGTAACCACGAACATTTTTTGAATATTAGTATTAAATTTTTAACTTCCCATAGGAAGTTATTGTAATGGGGCCGATTTGTCAAATTGAAAATTTTGACATTTTTCGACGTTTCAAGGTACCTAGAGTCGAAATAAAAGATTTTTAGAAAGATGTCTGTGCGTGCGTGTGTACGTACGTCCGTACGTGACGTTTTTTTCGTCGTCCATAGCTCAAGAACCAGAAGAGATATCGACTTCAAATAAATTTTGTTATACAGGTAGTAAGGTAGAAAGATGCAGAAAGGGCTCTCAAGAAAATTGCGTGGGTGGTTTTTTTACCATATCAGTTAAAAAAAAGGTGAACATTTTGGTTAACCCTAAATATCTCATAAACCAATGACGCTAGAGACTTGAATTAAATTTTATGTTATATATTGTAACGTGATACAAAACAATTATATTTTTGGAAAAAAATTCAATTAACGGTTTTTTTTATAAATCAAAAAAATTTGTCACTTCGAAAATTTTACGACTAAAATATGATTTCATCTCCAAAACAATTTTGTGCAACGAAGAATAATGTTTTTGACATCTGATAAAATTTTGAGAAAAATCGAATTGACAGTTTTTTTACAAAAAATAATAACCTAAAAAAAATAAAAAAAAAGTTGGTAAAAATTGAGTTTTGACTCAAATATCTTTTCAAGACTTTGAGATATTGGCTTTAAACTACTTTTATCTTTCAAAAAATTTCAAAAAATTGTTTTCAACATTCAGTAAAATTTTGAAAAAAATAGAATTGACAGTTTTTTTACAAAAAATTAAAAACCGAAAAAAAAATTTAACAAAAGTTGGTAAAAATTGATTTTCGACTTAAATATCTTTTCAAAAATTTGAGATTATGGCTTCTAACTAATTTTAACTTATAAGAAATATTGTTTTCAACATTAGGAAAAATTTTGAGAAAAATCGAATTGACAGTTTTCTTACAAAAAATAAAAACCTAAACAAAAAAATTAATAAAAGTTGGTAAAAATTGATTTTCGGCTCAAATAGCTTTTCAAAAATAAAAATATTGGCTTCAAACTTATTTTATTTCACAGAAAATATTGTTATATTCAATAATTTTTTTATAAAAATCCAACAGTCCGTTTTTTCATAAAAAAAATAAAATCTACAAAAAATAGAACGCAAATTTGGTAAGAATTGATACATTTAGACAAACTTTTAAGCAAGACAAATCGATAGACGGGATGGGAAGTTATCAGTGTGGGTCGCATCCCAGCCTCTTTTTGTTTATTTTCTTCTTTTCTTTCTTTTATTCATACCTATCGGTATGATCACGCGGGATTTCGGACATGGTCTCAAAGAGAAAGATGCTCAGTATGCTTTGACATTTCATCATGAATAGACTTACTAACGAGCAACGTTGCAAATCATTGAATTTTATTACCAAAATCAGTGTTCGGTTCGAAATGTGTTTCGCGCTTTACGCAAATTTTATGCGTTTTTTTTTTTTTTAAAGTTCTCAAGCTCTTAAAAAATCACCCATATTTTATCACACAAATTTTACGTATAAAAAAGTATATAACTTACCTATTTATATAAATTCTGTGCAAATTCCATACGCTTATGAAGCGAAGTATCTAGGCATGACTCTAGACGAAACTTAAATGGAAAGTTCATGTAAAAAAGAAACGCGATGAACTCGAAAATAAACTCCGCGAATTGATATGGCTTCTTATTTATAAGCAAGTACTGAAACCAGTTTGGACGTACGGTATACAACTTTGGGGTTGTACCAACGAAAGAAATATACAAATTTTGCAAACATACCAAAACAAAGTACTTAAAATAATAGTAAATGCTCCATGGTATGTAAGAAATAGCGACTTACATAGAGATTTAAATATAAAATATGTAGAAAACGAAATTAAAAAATTTGCCACAGAGCTAAGATCACGACTTAGAAATCATAGTAATAGCTTAATCCAACAATCTGTTAGCGATGCGTTCGTTTTTCGGCGTCTGCACCGAACAAGACCTTCTGATCTAGCGCAAACAAATTAATCTCTCCACTCGAATTTTGTGGAATCTTCAGGTCCTTTCGTTGGGGAGCTTCCTGACAAAACGCGAACAAAATGACGCTAAAACTACTTGTTAAGCTGGACTTAGTTGTAGTAATAATATAGAAGATAAGGGAGATGAGTTTTAGTCAGTAAAAATCTGACACTACTATAAGCATCGGGCTTATAGTGTCTCTGAAGATTTCTCACCTTCCTGCGGAAAAAAAAAAAAAAAAAAAAAAAAAATTATTATCTGTATAACAAAATTTATTTGAAGTCGATATCTCTACTAGTCCAGTCATTTTAGCTATTTTAAACCCCAATCTGCAGAAAAATTCCTAGTGAGCTGAATTTTTGTATACACCTTTATTATAGAATTGTAACGAAGATATGAAAAATCGACATTGATATCGTGCCGGCTAAAAAAGTTATAAAGGTCAAAAGGTCACGAAAATCAGTTTTTCGCAAATATCTCGCGATCTATTGCTGAGAGGTCAATAAAAGTCATTAGTTATAAAAATTGTTTGTTGAGAAATTGTCTACAAAAAATGTCTTTTGCATTTTACTGTAAAATTAACCGTTTTCGAAATAGAGCGCCGAGAAAGCGACTATATTACAACGATGCACTCGTTTTCTCACCACCTTCGAGGTAGAATGCAGGGCGCGTTTTTTTTACATGGTTTTCCCCGTAGGCAATAATCCATAATATGTAATAAGAGTTTTTTTTTATTTACGAGTGAATAATTTTTTATTTGAATACAAAAAATACAGAAAAATTAACTTTAGTATATAATTTTTTTTAACATTCATTGTCGATATCTTCAGTTTCTGTGTCATCAACAGTTGCTGACAAAACGTCGAGTGGACTTATTCCTATATTTAAATCAACATGTTCATCATTTTTATCATTGGTTGACTCTGCGTTTGAGCATGACTGGCCACGGCAATGCCCACAAACTTTTGAACATCTTAATCAAATTTTTTTGCACCCACAGTTTCCGCTGCAACCTTTTCTACAATTACAGAAGATTGTGTTTAGTAGATTATCAGGTGCTGGTGGTAATAAAGTTGTTATTGGTTGTAGTATTTTATTTTTTATCTCCCAACTCCACTGTTCTGTTCTGGATCAATTTATCCTCCTAGCCAGGTTTTTATTTGATAATAAACTCGATAAATATGCTGTTGAGCTGCTGAAGAGGTAAGTGGTAATAATGGAAATTTTACAGCTGTTCGAAATTTCGTTCGTACGTTGTTAGTAGAAAATGTGTTCCAACATTGACAATGACATCTCGGGAGCAATTTTCTTGATGGAATATTTCTGCAGAATTGTTTAATTGGGGCTTTTTTCAAACATCTTCATGTTTTTTTAATATTCCTTTTCCAAAAAGTGCTGAAGTTTTATCACATCAGAGAAACGACGAGAATATGAAAACCACATAGTCTTACAAAAACATTGGATATATCAGATTAAACATCAGCAGCACAGCTGATTCTTTTCTTACGTGGAGATATTGATGTACTCGGTTCTTCTTGGCGTCGTTTAGAAGCCGCTGTACGCAAATTGTTCGTATAATTTTTACGACAATTGCTATGCACATTTACAAAAGTCACAGTATTTAAATATTTACACCACCTCTAGCGATACTAGCATTTTTTAATGTCTGAAAACCACGTCTAACTTCTACTACATCACCATCCGATAACACTTCTTTGCATATAAAACATGTATCACTCAATTTGAAAACTATTCAAGAGCAATACTACTAAAATAACGTCTTTAACACTCAAGAAATAATTTTCAACTGAGCTAAATACAGCCCGACAGGCAGTAGCAGGTATAAAGATAAAATAAAATACGGAACATCAGTGGAGGTCGTTTGAGGCATTCACGGGCACGAATTGTCCGGGTAACAGTATAGTATACTAGTATTACTAGTGCTGTATGTCTGTGTATGTAGTAGATTTTACTAACAACACACTTACAAACATGAATAAAAAGCAATAGGGTTTACGCCTTGGTGTACAATACCGTATGTGTGTGCATTCTAGTCTTTACTTCAAAAACGGTTAATTTTACAGAAAAATTCAAAAGACATTTTTTGTAGACAATTTCACGACAAACAATTTTTATAATTAATGACCTTTATTGACCTCTCGGCAATAGATCGCGAGATATTTTCGAAAAACTGATTTTCGTGACCTTTGGACCTTTATAACTTTTTTAGCCGGCACGATATCAATGTCGATTTTTCACATCTTCATTACAATTCCGTAATAAAGGTGTATACAAAAATTCAGCTCACTAGGAATTTTGACTATACTGGTTCTTGAGCTATTGACGACGAAAAAAAACGTCGCGAACGTACGGATGTACGGACGTATGACGTACACACTCACGCACAGACATCTCTCTAATAATCTTTTATTTCGACTCTAGGGACCTTGAAACGTCGAGAAATGTCAAAATTTTCAATTTGACAAATCGGACCGATTGCAGTAACTTCTAATGGGAAGTTAATAACATTTTGTGCATGCAAACTTAAAAAAAATTACTTTTATTTTAAGACTACAATTTTTAAAAACTAATTTGTGTCTATAAAATGTTTTTAAAAAATATTAAAACCAATCCATTTATGTATATTCGGTGCGTTTTTGTATGCTTTTTTGGACGAAACATCTAACTTATCGCAAAGAAGTAAAAAAAAACAACACTCCTAAACGGGGTACAAAATATTTTACATACAATTTTTGCACAGCCAATTTGTAAATTTTTAAAAATATTATTCAAAACTCCAAAGTTTGAATTAAGAATTTTTAAAATAATGATTTTAGCCACTTTACTATGACGCAAATCATTTTGATTAAATTTAATTAAACAAATTCTAATTGATTGGCGTTTGAATTTCTCAGCTTATTAATCTTCCAATCAAATAATGATCTTCAATTTATTACTAAACAACACTAATACAACAACAAACAAAAAATAACACCACTCAATCTTAAATTCATTAATATTTTATTATTTTAAGTTAATTTAATTGCGCATCGTCAATAGTTTTAAGCATCAACAACTATAACTCATTGTGCCCGGTTTATTGCTCATATATTTTAAATAATGAGAATATTAAATTAATTACAATCTATTCACATTTCCTTGAGTCTCAAGCTCAATCACTTTTACATCATAATAAAAAAAATACTTAAAGCACGACAATTAATCGTGGGTTGTAATAATTTACATAATGGAATAATGTTTTTTTTATTTTTTCACTATAAACTAGCATCTTATTTTGGCCTTTTGTGGTTTTGGGGTAGTTAGAAACGACTCATCTGCTTATTGCGTCAAACTTATCGACTTTTTTCACCTTCTCAAAGTATTTTTCAAGCTCAACTTCATTGCGGAATCCTTTGATGGGCTGCTTCCGGAACTGGCCATTTGTTTTAGCCAAAATGTAGTAAATCGGGTATGCCCCGGGCGCCACTCGAACTCTCATCCTTTTGCCAATGCTCTTGCCATCGTAGTCTTGCTGATTGTACAGAAGATGTAAATGCTTTTGCTTGGACTTCTTCGACTTCGAGGGCTTCAGTGCTGGCTGATGTGATCGAATAATGGGAGAATCTTCAACAGCTGATGACGGAGCAGTCTGTGGCTTGCGGAACTTCTTCGATGACAAATAGACTGGAACTGGTGGAAGAAGAGACTGAATGTTATACAACGATGACTCGGTGCCGTTTTTATCATCTTGAACGATTGGGGGCAAATCAACTGTATTGACTCGTATCACTTTCTGGGTTGAATTCTCGACATCTGGAATTATGTCGTCAACTATGTTCAAAAGATTCGGTGGTGCTGTTGTGGCCTTTTCATTGGCGCAAAATGCAACTACAATGAACGAACTCAACAAAATAAATTTCGCGATCTAAATGAAATACAACGATTAATAAATCACGATTAAAATTGTATTGAATTACAATAATCGAACAAACCTCTCGACACTCTTCCATATTTGCACTCTTAGATAAGTTTGATTCTAAGTACGGATTCTATAATTGTACAACTTCTAACTTCTACAATCGGCTTACATTCAACGATAATTCACTACGACTGAAGTGATCCGCGGATTCTGTGTTAAGTTTTATTGTCATTCAAGCATCTTAGCTCACTATGCGGCTACAGCAGCGCCAGCGGGAAAGAATCTTTAACTATGTACGAATGTATCTTCATCTCCGTATCTTCATTTCATTTAGATGAGAGATGTCGAGAATATTTGAAATGAGATGGGAGAGAATTCTTTGGCCAACTACTTTATGAATAATGATTGTCTCATCGGAGATTCCATTGTTGAGTAATATTAAAATAATGGTGTCTGCCTCTGCAGATGAAGAAGGCAGGTGGCATCAGAATTTGTATCTTTTCAGTATGGATTAAAAGTATCTACAATGAATTAATATGTATGTGGTTTTTATAGAGAATCAATGAGTGAGTGACACATATGACGTCAAGACCTTGGCTATACTCGTATAGCAATAATCATCACCATAGGCATTTAACACGGAGTTAATTTTATTTTGTGTTATGTTATTGAATTTATAGCCGATCAGATAAAGTAAAGATGTAATTAGGTGTGATGATGAGTCGAATCAAATTGATAGAATTATTATTGTGATCGACAGCTTAGATAATTATTATTTGTTTGTTAAAAATAGGAACTGTTGGCTCTGTAATACAAATACAACATGCAAATCAAAGGTTTTAATAAATGTGAACTTACGTAGTTTATATGAGATAAATGTTAACGACAATGACTATGTTGGTTTTAAACAAACATAATTTAAACATAAATTAATCATTTCTTCAAGCATGTTAAGAAGCATGAAGAGTTGATGACTGGTTATTAGACAAATTTTTATATTATGAATTGAATTTTTTTGCTATCGATTTTAAACCACGAATTGTTGGAAAAATGTTGTTTGGCTTGTTCTTCTAGGCAGATTTTTATACTAAAAAAAAACCACACATCTTAAACTTATTTTTTTGAAGCTATGTACATATATAAGTAAAACAACAAAAAATATTGAGTAAAGTTTAAAGTTTACAGTTCAATTTAATTTGATATTATTAATAGACACCTGGCTATGATTTAAGTAAATAAAATACACTTGCTAAAGGTATCCATAATCACATCATATTAGGAACCTGGTAGAGTCGCAATATTCTCGAGAATTTTGTTTTTCTAAATTAATAAATATTTGTGTCTGATTTATAGTTCTTATATTAATGTGTAAGGTGTAATTGTCTTAAAACATTTTTTTTTTATTTCCTGGTTATTTTAAACAAAATTGTTAGTTAATGTATTTTGTTTAAAAAAAAAGTAAGTATACGCCATGGTGTAATATTGGTATACAAACCGCTGATTGATTTTAAAATTTCTATACGTTATAAAACAGGCTTAGATATTTATGGCATACAAACCGTTGTGACACACTACTGATTTAATTTCGACGTCATATATTTTTGCCTGTGTGAAAATGTGTGATTTTGTGCCAACTAATTGTCATTTACAGGAAGTATTGATTTTATTCTTTCGTACGAAGAAAGAAACTCAAAAGCTATTGCTTGATGAAGGTCTATTCAAAATTTCCAGGTGGTTGCATGGATTGTGAATGATTCAGAAACAGGAAACTTATGAATATCATGAGCATGATTTTTATGCCGGTGAACATTTTCTTCAGCTGCAAAAAAATGTTTCTTTATTGCATGTGTGAGTGATAAGTGATCAAAAATGGTTAATTATCAGCAACATAAGGAATAAAAAGTCTTAAGGACTGCAAAATCATGCTTTTATGTCTTTATCTCGGCCAAAAATTCACGTTTCGAATGGTTTGCTATTTATTTTTTGTGATCAGAGCAGATGTTCAAATGGTAGACATGTGCATTCAAGAGGACACAAGCGTCCACAGGTTTTTCTCAAAACCAACCTCTGTCTATCAACTCCTACTCTCACCTCCCCGTGGTGAACATCGGGTGCCTAGTACCTCAACTGGAGATTGGATTCCAACCCCAGTGGAAAGTTGTTGGGGGCAGCAAACGAGAGACGGGGGTAGAGGTGCGTCCACTAAGGCACCTCTCCTTATCCAGACGGCAGCGGAGGAATTCCCGAGATGGAATCAACGGTGGCGTCTAAAGTTCCAGTAAGGCTGAACTACTTAGTGAACACCTTATAGTTCTTCTACGACTTATTCGGAGCCCAGGCCTATAAGGAGCGGTTTATCCGGCTCCCCGTCCTTGGAGTTATACTAAAGATCTGGCCCTCCAGCTTGGGGGTTGTGCCGTCAGGGTGACTTCCTGACCACTTAAAAATCTTATAGTTGCGAAGCACCAACAAGCCTCGGATACGGACGGATTTACTGCTGACAACCAACGCAAACGAATTAAGGACAACGAACTTCGGATATGCACGTGGAATGTTAGGTCCCTTAACAGACCACGTGCAGCCGAAGAATTAGCGGAGGCCCTAGACTGCTATAAAGCAGACATTACCGCCATCCAGGAAATACGATGGGATGGGCCGGGCAAAAAGAGGATGGAAAACTGCGATATCTACTATGGTGACTGCTACCGAGAAAAAACAGCGCTTATTTGGATGCGGCTTCGTAATTGGAGCCAGACTTAGGCAACAAGTCTTAAGCTATAGGTGCATCAACGAGCTCTTAGACAAAACATACGAGCAGTGTCCTAGCTACGATATTAAAATTGTCCTGGGCGATTTTAATGCCAAGCTAGGAAGGGAAGACATCTTTGGTGGAATAATCGGGAAAAACAGCCTGCACGACAACACTTCCGACAACGGATTCAGGCTCATAGATTTTGCTGCGGGGCGAAACGTCATGGTAGCCAGTACGCGTTTTCCACACCTAAACATCCACAAAGGAACTTGGAGATCTCCAGATCAAACTACCGTCAACCAGATTGACCATATTGCGATCGACGCCAGACACGCTTCCAACATCATGGATGTCCGAACTTTCCGAGGAGCTAACATCGACTCGGACCACTACCTTGTTGTAGGCAAGGTAGCACTTCGGGTTTTCAGGCCCAAGGCAAAACAAAAAACGTCGAACGGCTACAATCGCAAGAGATCGCCAAATCCTTCTCCGACCGAGTTACAAGTAACCTCTCTCGAAGTACTGTGCCGCCAACACAATGTATCGAAAACCAGTGGCAACATTGCCAAGACGCACTCAGAAAAGCCGCCTCTAACGTGCTGGGTTTCAAGCGACCACCAACAAGGAACCCCTGGTTTGATGAGGAATGTCGGCAGGCAAATGCAGCCAAACAACAGGCACGCAAGGCGGCGCTGCATAAAAGGACGAGAGCTGCTCATGAGCTCTATGTGCAGAAAAGGCGAGAGGAACACCGACTTCTCAGAAGGAAAAAGAGAGAGCATGAGAAGCGTGCGGTCGAAGATGTTGAGAGGTTTAAAAGCAGGAATGAAGTTCGAAAATTTTATGAACAGGTGAAACGAAATTCACAAGTACATTAACCTAGAACCGAAGGCTGCAAAGACGAAAGTGGAAACATCATAGTGGAACCGCAGTCAATGCTGAGGATATGGAAGGACCACTTCTGCAGACTGTATAACGATGACGACGAACCGAATTCCGCTGTCAGGTAGGATCATCCATTCAACATAGACGACGAAAGCCAACAATCCCATCCTCCCGACTTAGACGGAGTAAAGATTGCTATATCTAAGCTGAAGTCTAACAAAGCCGCTGAAGCGGATGGCTTGAATGCCGAGCTCTTTAAAGCAGCTGGAGATAAGTTGGTTAGGAGCATGCACCAACTTATCTGTAAGATATGGTCGGAAGAAAGGAAAAGCATGCCCGATGAATGGAACCTCAGTATTGTTTGCCGATCCTGAAAAAAAGAGACCCTCTAAACTGCACCAATTATAGAGGAATCAGTCTACTTAACATCGCTTATAAAATCTTCCCTGCCATAATATGTGAACGTCTAAAGCCCATCGTCAACAACCTGATAGGTCCTTATCAGTGTGGTTTTAGACCAGAAAAGTCCACAGTCGATCAAATATTTACATTACGGCAGATCCTGGAAAAAACCCAAGAACACCAAATCGACACCCACCATCTTTTCATCGATTTCAAGGCCGCATATGACAGTATCTACAGGGACGAACTGTATAGAGCCATGTCTAGTTTTGGCATCCCTACCAAACTCGTCCGTTTGTGCAGGATGACCATGGAGAATTCACGCTGCTCCATACAGGTTGGAAACAACTTAACAGAACCTTTCGATGTCAAAAAAGGTTTTAGACAAGGTGATGCGCTGTCATGTGATTTTTTTAACATCGTACTTGAAAGAATAGTGCAAAGCTCACACGTCAACACCAGAGGCAATATCCTTCAAAAGTCTGTCCAATTACTAGCATATGCTGATGACATTGACATAATCGGAAGAACTCAGCGTGATGTCAATGGGGCTTTTGTGAGTATTGAGGCAGAGGCGGCAAAAATGGGTTTAACGGTTAATGAGGGCAAAACAAAGTACATGCTGCCATCAAGAAAGGACCTACAACACCGACGCGACGTCTTGGTCAAAACGTCACCATCGACAGACGTAACTTTGAGGTACTCAAGGACTTCGTCTACCTAGGCTCCGCTGTAAACGCAGAAAACAACACCAGCGCTGAGATCAAACGAAGAATAACTCTTGCTAACCGCTGTTTCTTTGGGTTAAGAAAGCAATTGAGTGGAAAAATTCTCTCTCGAAGGACCAAAGTGTCGCTATATAAGACCCTTATCATCCCCGTCCTGCTATACGGTGCAGAAGCGGATGAAAGCACCTTGGGTCGTTTTGAGAGAAAGATTCTTCGTGTGATCTACGGTCCCGTATGCATCGAAGGGGAGTGGAGGAGAAGATGGAACGACGAGCTGTACGGGCTGTACAGCGGCGTAGACTTAGCCAGAAGGGTAAAAGTCCAACGACTAAGATGGCTAGGTCACGTAGAGCGCATGGAAACCAATGCTCCGGCCCGGAAAGTCTTCGAATCCACACCCACAGGACAGCGCAGTAGAGGAAGACCGCGGATCAGGTGGCGCACACAAGTGGAAGGTGACCTCACCCAACTCGGAGCGCGAAACTGGAGACATCTAGCTAGGGACCGAGCTAGATGGAGAAGTTTGTTGGGTCAGGCCCTAGTTCACACAGGACTGTAGCGCCACCTTAAGTAAGTAAGTAAGATCAGAGCAGTCTTTATTATTATGAGCGTTTACAACTGAGTAAGGGACGGACACTGATGGACGGTATCAATTACAAAGGCACAATAAATGAATTCCTTAAGATTACAAAGCTTATACACCCAGTCCTACTTGACCCGGGCTGTATTACTTGCATCTTCCAATCAAAAATTACACTCTTATAAGGCCTAAGGAACTAAAATCACAGACATGACAAACACTCTAGAATGTAGGGAACAACATTTTTTATTCACCAGCTGACTCGATCACCGAATATGAACGAACAAAACCCATCAAAAAGACCGTTTACCGAAATGTCTTCACCAAAATCGAATTCATCGAGTACTACATGCAAAAATAAAACACCGGTTGGGAACTTGGCAGTTTGTGATCTGGAGAAAATTTTGCAGAATTCGATGGCTAATTTGTTAGATGTCAAGCTAAAAGACGTTGCAACCAAATCTGATATTGAAGGAATCAGCACAGAGATTACTACTCTTAAACAAAGCAATGCAGAATTGGCGACTCAACTGAACAAAATGGAGTCCAGATGTGTTTTGCTCGAGAAACAGGTAGAATTACTTGAAAAGAAGGCAAATGAGAGGAATGTCATAGTGCATGTGCAACCTCCGACGGGTAATACCCCAGATGCGATGGAGAAAGCTAAGGAAATTTGTTTAGATCTCTTGCAGACATCTAATGCAACTAAAATAACTACTGCACGTCAAATAAGCAAGGGAAGAAATATCGCACATGTCTTAGTTCAAATGGCCAACAGAGAAGATGTATTCCAGGAACTTCGTTCAAAATCTAAATTAAAAAACACTGGTATCACAATTCATAAGGATTATCCGGCAGCAGCAAGAGAGCGAAGAAATCGTTTAAACAAGCTAAGGTCACGCATAAGTTCTCGGAATATCAAAAGTCAAATGAGAGAAGAAATGCTTTTAATTTGCGAAAAAAAGTTTTATTTCGATAGAAATGGAAAATTAATTTTGGATGCAGAAGATGGTTTGTTGATCCTCAAATAGCTGGCTGGTGACACTTATGATTTGACAGCTCTTGAAGATCGAAATAGCGATGGTGGAAACATAATGCAAAATGACAACAGGCCTTCTCCAACTGTAGAGAGTGTTCACACGAGTAATTTTTGACTGTAATGCCGTCTGCCATAATAAAATTAATTTAGTTTATGATAAAAAAAATGAAAATACTTTTGAAATGTTAAATTATAGAATACTTTCTTATAATGTTTGTGGTCTAGTTAATAAGGCAATTTTAATGGAACAATGATTTCGAAAAATTGGAAGGAATAATGTCTGAAAGTAATACTTCTAATCTGCTTGTTGTGGGTGACATGAATGCAAGAACTGGAAGCCAAGCTGGAAATGAGAACAGTGTACTGGGAATCGAGAGAAAATCGAAGGATTTAGTCTGCAACGCAAGACGCTTAAAGCTTATTGACCTGTGTAACTCGTATGGGTTAAGAATACAAAATGGTACAAGCTTGTCAGATATGGAAGGTCAATTAACTTTTGTCAGTGATCAGAGAAGCTCTGTGATAGACTTTAGTCTCGTAGGCAGCGAATGGAATGAGCATATGATTGACATGAAAATAGAGACTGTACCGTATTCAGACCACTTTCCAATGGTCATAACGTTCGGAGTGATTTCCAGAGAAGCTCAAGAATCCAAGGTTATAAATTCCCTACTGAAACTGAAATGGAAACCGACAAACGAGATGAAATATCAAGCAAGGTTTGATATCTCACTGCTGAGTCAAAGAAATTGTGATCTTTCCAAGCTGGATAAAATAATCAAGGAGTCGTATCCAACTGTAGCTGCCAACAGCAAAGCCCGGGAGAACTTCATAGAGCCATGGTTTGATGTAGACTGTAAAAAGGCACGAGAATTATCGTTTAGCTGGCTTAGAGCATACAGATGTTCGAATGATGGCTGCTTTAAAAATCAATATTGTTGTTTGTATTTGAATCCAAGAGATTAGCGTCTTGTAAAAGTGGAAAGGAGTTTTGGAACCTGGCAAAGCAGCTGAACGGAAAAAAGTTTTCAATCCATTTTAGTATAGGTTCTGATCAGCTTGCAGATCACTTTCAGAGTTTGTTGAATCCAACAGAAGGGAAAATTGTCTTTCAATACGTACATAATTTCGGGTTTTAAAAATAACTCTTGATGCTGAATTAAAAAACCAAGAAGTGATTTCAGCTGAAATGGAACTTAAAGATGGGAAAGCATGTAGACCGAATGGCATACCAGCAGAATTTTATAAGTATGGCACAGCAGAGCTAATCAATCGACTGACAACTATATATAACAATGTCATGGAAACAGGGATGATACCACTAGAATTCAAGGAGTCCATCATTTTCCCGATTCATAAGAAAGGGAGCTTGGCCGAGGTGTCTAATTATAGAGGAATATCCTTTCTAAATGCTTCGTATAAAATATTCACTCTGGTTTTGCAAAAACGTTTTAATAAATGGAGAGAAGACAACAAGCTCTTAAAAGAGTTTCAATCAGGCTTTAGGACAGGTTATTCGACGGTTGACCACATTTTTACCGTTAAAAGTATCGCAGAAACGTTCCTGAATAAGGACAAGAAGCTATACACGTTTTTCGTTGATTTTAAATCTGCATTTGATATTATCGATAGACATGCGCTTATCTACAAGCTGTATAGTAACGGAATGTCATGGAAGTTCGGAAGAGTTATTCAGAATCTATATGCAGATACAATTGCTAAGGTATGGAATGGAGAAGAGTTGTCGAGAGGGTTTAAAACACAATCGGGAGTCAGACAAGGCTGTACATTGAGTCCGAGTCTCTTCGCCTTGTTTATTGAAGATCTTACTCCTACCTCTAACCGGGTGGCATAGACTTTGCTGGACAAATAATAAAAGCATTGCTGTTTGCGGACGACATTGTTCTTTTATCAGCATCACCTGAAACATTACAGTTAATGATAAACCGCCTGTATCAATATTGTCAGCTTTGGAGTTTGATGGTGAATCTTAATAAGTCCAAAATTTTGATTTTTAAACGAGGAGGAGGCCGCAATTCAGCGAAAGAAAAATGGTTCTATAATGGAGAGGTCATTGAAGTTGTCACGGAATTCAAATACTTTGGAGTTCACTTAACGAAAAATTTGAGCATGGAAATGCATCTAAGAGAGAAACTAGTTAAGGCTAAAAGTGCAATAACTGCAACCTTTTGTGTAATAATCAGGATGATTTAAAAGAATCTTTATACCAGCTCATTTGTGCAATGGACATAAAACAACGAGAGAAATACATGACTGACGCCACAGGATCTACATATATACAGGTAGCTCTACTTCAACTAAATCACAACTTGGAAGAGAGGAATTATTTTAGGGACGATAATAGCATTGTCGAAATTTCAATGATGGTTAAACTGAGAGGTGAAGTTATGCAGCTGAATTTTATACCTCATAGAGATGACTTACCAATTATTTGCTCATTGTGCAATTTAAAGGAAAGGGAGAATGTTTTACATTTTGTTGGAATATGTCCTGTCCAGTTCTTAAAGAAATAAGAAGGAATACTTTTGGTAGCGAAATACTGACGCAAAATCAAGTTATACGCTTGCTTAACAATATGGAAGCTAAGAAATATAATCAATTCTGCAGGCTAGCTCTTCTCTATAGAAGAAGAATTATAAATGAAAGTTTTTAAATATATTATTGAGCTATGTTATATTTTTTATAATTTGTCAACTAGGCAGACGGTAATAAAGCCATGCTTTTTGTTTTTGTTTGTAAACTTTATAAAAAAAATGTTAATCAACATTATCAAAATAAAAACCAATCTAATCTAAATCAATCTAATCTTGTGTTGTCAACAAGTAAGACGTTCACCTCAGTATATACATAGTGACGTCAAATATATGTTTCATCTTCTATGAGGTCGATCCACCGCATTTGGTCCGATTTATAATATTTTTAACTTCCCATAGAAAGTTATTGTAATTGGTGCGATTTGTCGAAATGAAAATTTTGTCTCCTTTTTGACGTTTTAAGATCCCTAGAACATAAATAAATAGTTTAAAGAGAGATGTCTGCGTTATTACGTATACGTCTGTACATTCCAGAACCGTTCTAGTCGGCCATATCATCAAAGACATTGACTTCAAATACGTTTATTTTGTTTTTTTTTTTTTTTTTTACAGATATCAAAACCAGAAAATCCAGAAAGGTCTCTACTTGAGTGGGTGATTTTCTAACTATAGAAATTTAAATGAAAAGTGAAAAATTTTGTTAATAACTTTTAGTTAATTTTTTAGAAAAATCGATTTGCAACTTTTTTAACAAAACACTAAAACCTACAAAAAACAACAAAACAAAACTTATGAGGAATGGTTTTAGACTAAAATATTATAAGAACAAAGAAAGATATTGACTCAAAATGTTTATATCAAGCACAAAATATTGTTAATAATATTTTGATAAGCTTTTAAAAAAATCGCACGAATTTATTTTGGATTTTACTAAGAAGTTGGAACCAAACCATCGCCCAACTAAAATTTTATCAGGTCCATCTTGAGGTCTGTAGCCGAAGTATACTAGTAAGAAAGTATACGTGATTGGAGATTTGTTTATATAATTGATTTAAAGGTTGGAGTTTGAATCTTGAAAACCCAATGCCGAAAATCCAATTTCCTGAAAACCCAGAATCTCCAAACACACAAAATCAAGAAATTCCAGAATCCCAAAATCCTCAAACCGAAATTCGTAAAAAATTTACTATAAACCTTGCAAATCAATTTGGTCCCTGGAATATTTTCAGATATGGACCTGTGATAGAGTCCCCTGGTATTTACGACTCCTTGATTTCTTTTTAAGAGGCTATATGATAAGTCATTGGTTTATGCCGACAAACCAGCAACTATTGAAACATTTAGGCCCGTTTGATGATAGCTACTCTTCTTAAATCTGTGCCATAACTAAGTACATCTTAAATTCTAAGTATAACGTAATTTATTTTTGGTTGTCAGAAAATTTGTATGTTCCACTTTACTAAGTTACACATAAAATGAAACGTAGCTAACTTCGCTTAGATGTAAAATGTCAAAAAATTCAAATTGTGTAAAATTATGTGTGCTATTTCAAAAACGGTAAATTTATGAATAGATTGTAAGACGCTTTGTGTTTGTTTAAGATTTATTAATATAATGGCTGACAAAAAAAGGACAAAAAATCCCAATTTTTCTCTAAAATAAAAGCGAACACTTTTAGAATGTGCTTATGAAGAAAAAGCAATAATTGAAAATAAAAAAACAGATGGAGTTACGTGGAAGGAAAAAGAAACAGCTTGGGAGAGAATAGCATCGAATTTTAATTCCCATTCGGATTCAGCATGCTACAGGACCGTCGAAGCACTCAAAAAAATGTACCAAGGCTATACAAAAGAAATAAGGAAGGTGGCCGCAGACGAAAAAATGTCCAGAATTCAGACTGTAGGTGGCAAGGCCATGAATGTACGCGATGAAAACTTTGATCTTGCCATATCTATTATGAATCCAAAAACAATAACTGGATATGATAACATTTTTGATGGTGATGGTGCAGATGAGTTGTTCGAAAAAGAACCCGGAACCAGTACAAACATTGTAAGAAGAATATTTTGTTGTTTTTTTTTAACTTTATTATGTACATACATATGTATGCTTTGAATTTACAGATTGAAATACAAACCCAGTCAATTGAGAAACCCGATACATCCGAAATTAAAGAGAAGTCATGAAAATATATCTGATGAGCAGGAAGTTATTTATGAAAATATTGATGAAAATAGCCCAAAAACTAGCATTCTTATGTCCAAAGGATTTAAAAAGCAGTTCAACAATTCAACCACAAAAACAGAAAATAAAGGTAACTGGTGTGGAAGGCGCAGACCAGTTGCTTCAACATTACCTAGCAGCAAAATAACCGAGCAATATTCACATCTATAAGAAATAAAAATTGAGCTTACTAAGCTTCAATATGATACCCAAAAAGAGGAAGCGACTCAAAAAAAATATACAGCCTCTATTGAACACGAGTTAAGAAAACGTTCTTTGGAATTGGATATAGAAATAAAGACAGAATTTCTTAAAAAAATCAAAAGTGATTCGTTCAGAATGTGTGAGACATGTAGTATCCTTAAGGATTTGGGAATCCTTAATCCTAAATAATAAACATTTTAATACTACATTCTCAAAAAAAAATTCTTATACCTATGGATATGTAATTCCAAGGGTACATTATTCATATTTCTTTAATTTTTATTTTGTTTTAAAATGAAATTTATGTTTTTGTTTTGTGCAAGAATTGCATGTATTTTATTTTGTTTGTTATGCTTAAATAATGTGTTAATAAAAATTAAGTTTGAATTAAATTATGTTCTTTCAAATTATCTACGATCTTACAACCTTCTGAAATAGTTGTTTATCAGGTTTTTGCGTTTTTGCATCCCGCCGTTCGATGAAGTTTGGTTATCGTTTCCATTCTGCGAAATATTAGTGCATGAGATCTCTCCTGAATTAATTGCGTTTTGAATGTCTTCTGGGTCAAAATCTACACTTTCAGGAGTTTCTAATGACACACCATTATATCGAAGTAATAGTATAGTAATAGTAATAGTAAGAAATTCATTTATTCATAATTTTTCTATTACAATAGTTAAAAGTAAGAATGAATTAAGAAGCTATGGCTTAGCCGTCAGCTCGGTTGGCAAAATATTATTTAATATGTAACTTTAATTTTTTTTTTTTTTATATAATCGCAATGACAATCAATCAAAATATTCTGTTACTAGTAAAGTTCTATATTTATATATGGCTTTAATATAATTAGCTAGTTTTTTCCAATCGCCTTCGTTCAAAATTCGTATTGTCTCCTGCAGGGTAAGGTATTTCTTTCCGAAGTAAGTTAATCTTTGGGACCAGTAGATTGGACAAACACTCACTATGTGGAAGCAGTCCTCTTTCGCTTTCAAGTTGCAAATATTGCAAAATTGGTCGAAGCTTCCATTATATGGGGTACCATTTAAACTGAGTAACTCACATCTTGTTTTAAAAATAAGAGATATTTCACTGTAGTTGAATCTATCATTAAAGTAGTTCTTATCCTTCAGGTTGTAGTTCAGGAGAGGATACAATATTCTGGTTTCTGATTTACGGGCTTGTTCAATAAACGACACACGGAAAGAATCTTCTTTTTTTTGGATTGTTTTATATAGTTGACTCTTCAGATTGCCCAGGTTGTTGAGATCGAATAAAATTGATTCTCCATATTCGCTTCCAATGTTTAACCACCTAGTCACCCACCAGTCATGGTTTCTCAATTCATACGAGAGCATTTTTTTAGTTAAACGAGAGTCTGGGTATGAACTTATTTTAATAATGTAATCCGCTTGTGATTTGAGAGTACTTGTAAAAAGCATTGGTAGACCTGTCTCCAAATAGATTGCGTAGTTTGGTGATTTTATTGGTAAGTAAAAAGTTTTTTGAGGAAATTCCTATGGAATTTTTCGATAACTTCATACTCGTCTGAACCCCAAACTTGGGAAGCGTAAAAAAGAGTTGATTTGACGACAGAGTCAAATATGCTGTACTTCTTTGAAAGTATAATCCGTTTGTTTGAAAATATGTTTTTCCACGAAATATTCAACAAGCTTTGACAAGAATTGGCTTTATCTATTAGATGATTATCAAATTTTAAGATTGGGTTCAATTTTACTCCTAGATATTTGATTTCCTTCCCAGCTTCTAATTGAATTCCATTGTAAAACCATCTGTATACACTTCGTGTTCGTGATGATCCGGAAAAGACCATAATTTTCGACTTTTCGGTGTTGATTTCAAGTCCCCATTTTGTGCAGTAATTGGCTAGCCGATTTATCATCAACTGAAGGTTTTCTGGAGTTTCAGATAGTATGACCAGATCATCAGCATACAACAAGACGTTTATGATCGTATTAGCAATTCGTATACCACCAGGCAGATCTTTTTCTATGTCGTTGATGAAAAGAGAGAACAGTAAGGCACTAAGAAGGCATCCTTGTTTGACACCAGTTTGTGTTTCAAACCATTTCGAGAAGTGTTTTCCGTCCCAGACTGTTGCATTTGTTTCAGAATACATTTTTTGAATGACTCTTAGAAATTTAGTAGAGAGACCTAACTGTGACAGTTTATAAAATAATGCGCTTCTATTAACGAGGTCAAAGGCGGCTTTGAAATCTACAAAGAAGCTATAAATTTTCTTGTTTCTTGCTTGGAAAGCTTTTACAATTGAGGATAACGTAAATATTTGATCTATAGTTGAAAAGTTTTTTCTGAATCCAGCTTGTTGATCTGTCAGGATATTTTTTTCTTCTACCCATCTTTCTAACCGTTCCACAAGTACTCCACAAAATATCTTGGTTGAGACATTTTCCAATGAACCCTTTTTGTGGATAGGGAATATAATGGATTTCTTAGACGATGAAGGAATGTCAGCTTTCGAGAAAACGTTGTTGTAAAGAATTTTTAAATGGTCAATTAGTTTTGTATTTGCATTTTTGAGGAATTCGTACGGAATACCATCCTCGCCTGGTGCCTTTCCGTTTTTTGACTTCGTTATAACAGCCTGTATTTCCACAGTTGTTATCTCACCATCTAAAAAGCCGTCGAAAATGAGGGGTTCGGCATACGAAAATATTAGATTCGAGTTGTCTGTTAGAAGACGTTTGAAGTGCATAGAGAGAACATCAGCAGATACTCCAACACCAATTTGGAAGTTTAAACCATTAATCTCCTTTGCTATCCTTCAAAAATCCTTTGAGGACTTGGTTTGGCCTAGTAAGTTAGCTTGTTGATTATCAAAGTTAGTTTTCTTTGTTAAGCACATATTCTTGTATTGGTTATTCGCTTTAATATACCAATTTCGTATGTCAGGGTCATTACAAGTTCTGCAGGCACGTAAGAGGGCGAATGATTTCTCCCTGGCGTTTAAACATTCTTTATCGAACCATTTCTGTTTAAATGATGACTTTAAGTAGCAAATATTTTTTGGTGCGGAACTTCTTATGCAATGGGTTATTTGATTTGCGAGTATTTCTGTGGACTCGATTCATTTGTTAGAAGAAAGCTGTCTTGTAAACGGTGATACGAATTTTTCTCTTCACATTTCCATTTAAGTCTGGGAGGTAGGGTAAGGTTTTTCTGATGAGATGGAGTTTCATCATCAAACTCAACAACGATTGGCATGTGGTCAGAAAAGGTTTTACATTGAACCTCAAATTTTTTAATTATTCTTGTTCAGTCATTATTTACAGAACAGTAATCGATAACTGATTTGTCTTATCCTCCTACAAATGTATAATGTCCTTCTGTATCTCCTTCAGTACAGCCATTGAGCACAATAAGGTCATACATTTGAAGTAGTTCCAATATATTTGATCCATTATTATTGCAAACAATATCTTTAGATGTACGGTGGATGTTAGGTATATGAGGATTTGTAACAGTATGCATAATGGTGGTTTGTAAGTTACTAATTCTTGAATTCCAGTCTCCAATCAGTAGAACACTTTTATTAGCTAAACGTTGCACTGTATTGTTCAATTTTTCAAAATCATAGGTCCACTTATTACAATTTATATAGAATGGTATAATGTACATATTGTTTTCCTTTAAACATTTTACAACGGTAGTGCCTTCAAGTTCTTCAAAATCGTAAGTTTCTATATGCGATTGTTTTATACCATAGAGGCTGCCACCACTTGCACGACCTCTTGCAGATGTTTTACTTGCTTCACTCCAAATAAGTTTAAAACCAATAAAATATTTATTAAAATTACTTACATTTTCGATTTTTAAATGTGTTTCAAACAGAAAGAAGATTTCAAAGTTCTTAATATAATTAAAAAAATCTACAAATAGTACTTTGTTATTTAATCCAGATATATTGTATGCTAAATTGTTTGTAGATATATATTTGTTAGAGCTGACGACATATAATTCTCAGTTTTGGGTCAAGCTACTACTAGTACTGCTATTTGAGTTTTCGTAATAAAGTGGCATCACTGGTACATCTGGTTTAGACCAATTATTTTGACGTCTGATTGACAGCATAGTTCCTTTGACAGCTTCAAAATTAAGTTTACCAAATATATCTTCAAGCTCGGTTTCTCCATCTTTATCTTGATATTTAAGATTATTATTATAGTTTAAATAAAATGATTTATTACCAATCATTAAGTTGTTGTTTTTAATTAATATTGATTCATTTGGTTTGACTCTTTTGATGATTTTACGATATCCAAGTAAAATTCGACGTTTGATTTGCGATTGTTTGGTTAAATCACGCTGGATGTAGGCACCAGTGCCTTTTAATTTCTTAGAATTTCTTAACATTTTCGTTGCTATTTCATTAGAGCCAGTGTTAAGTTTGAACTTTAAAACTTTGGTGTTTTCACTTAGTTCTACCGCTTGTGGAATTTGTTGTTGGGCTGTGACATCCCCCAACAAAAGTTTGGTTATATCGAAGTATATTGTGCAAAACACATGTTGCCACAATAATTATCAATGTCGTCTTTAATTGTAGACGACAGCCGTACAGGAAACCGTCTTTTCAATATTCCAAAAGATTTTTCTATAGGACCTCTTGTTCGTATTTGAGACTCATTATAAAGTTGTTCTGCCGTGTCACGGGGACTGAGCAATGGTGTCATCAAATATGGTTTTTGTGAGTAAGCGGAATCACCTGCGGTAAAGTTATACTGCATATACTATGAAATCATTATAAATCAAATTTTTTACCCAGAATATGGCAATCAGTAAAATCTGGACTTTCCATCTTGGCTCTTATTTTACTGCTATTAAAAATTGTTGCGTCATGAGCAGAACCAGGCCACCTTGCAACCACATCAGTAAACACCAATTTTTGCAGTACATTTATTGAAAAATAGCTTTTTCTATTCCTAAATATTTCTGCATCGGAACCCTCTGAGACAAATTTGAATTTCGTGTGAAATGAAACCATATTTTATCATACCTGGAGACTGAATTTTAACATGTGTTCCGTCAACAGCACCAATAACAGAAGGAAAAGATGCTATATTAAAAAAATCCCTTTTAACCTGTGAAACTGATGATGTAGATGGAATTTTAATATAATTTCCTATACAGCTTTGCAATTCCTGTGGCAACTCTTGAAACTATTCTTGAAACAGTTGAAACATGCAAATAAAATATTTATTAATTCGCGCGCGCGAATATTACCTATGCATAATCTACTTGTTTACTACTTTAAGTTGTAATCACTGTATTATATCTACCTATCCATAAAAAACATAACTGTTGATTCTAAGAGCCAGAAAAACAAAATTTTATTTTGCTACATCTAAAAAGATTTACTTGCGAAGCATAGCTCAAAACCTCTCGCTATCTTAAAATTATTGTTTTTGTATGGAATTATGTATGTATATTATCTTTACTTTTCGTTTGTTAACTATTGAAGTAATTTATTTTTCAATTAAATGACTTTCCTGGGAATTTATTGTGTTTTTTTTTTGTTATTTTTTGTTGTTTATTTATGAGAAAAAGATAGAAAAGGTAAAAGTTTGTTATATGCATATTAGACTTCTATATCAATTGTTCATAGTGTTAAAGATCAACTGGATTAAGATTAAAAGGATTTAATTCGATCGAATATTTCGACTTTTACAATGCGAGATTTTGTTATAGCGAGAATTTCATGCAGAAGCGAGATTTTTTTAAAAATGCGAAATTTTGGTTTGCGGGATTTTGAAAATGCGAGATTTTCTTATGTAAGATTTTAAAAATGCGAAATTTTGTTTTGCGTGAAATTTTTAAAAATGCGAGATTTCGTTATAAGAGATTTTAGTTTGCGATCAATCGTACCGCTCCCGTGTGATGACATTTCAGTAAATTGTTGTTCCAAAAAAAGTAGTTCTTTGTTCAAACTAAAATAAAATAATAACAATGATTTTTGAATTGGCAGATTTGCTGAAAGATAATGTGGAGGGCCTTGAATTCATTGAAGTTGGTGTCCCCCGTCAGGTTTACGATAGGAATGAGTACTTTTTTAGTTTCGGTGAATTGGCCTTCTACAAAAGATTTCGTTTGACTAAAAAGATGACTATCCATGTTTTAGAACAAATCGAGAAGGATCTTGAAAGGCCTTATAACAGGTTTGATACATGACTTTTATAACAAATCGTTGAACAAAATGTTCCGTCTTCCAGAAATAATTCAATTCCACCCATAAACCAGCTATTGATAACTCTACGATTCTTTGCTACAGGCAATAATCTTTTAAGTATTGCTGATTTTGGAGGGATGCATGTTTCAACTGTTTCAAGAATAGTTTCAAGAGTTGCCACAGGAATTGCAAAGCTGTATAGGAAATTATATTAAAATTCCATCTACATCATCAGTTTCACAGGTTAAAAGGGATTTTTTTAATATAGCATCTTTTCCTTCTGTTATTGGTGCTGTTGACGGAACACATGTTAAAATTCAGTCTCCAGGTATGATAAAATATGGTTTCATTTCACACGAAATTCAAATTTGTCTCAGAGGGTTCCGATGCAGAAATATTTAGGAATAGAAAAAGCTATTTTTCAATAAATGTACTGCAAAAATTGGTGTTTACTGATGTGGTTGCAAGGTGGCCTGGTTCTGCTCATGACGCAACAATTTTTAATAGCAGTAAAATAAGAGCCAAGATGGAAAGTCCAGATTTTACTGATTGCCATATTCTGGGTAAAAAATTTGATTTATAATGATTTCATAGTATATGCAGTATAACTTTACCGCAGGTGATTCCGCTTACTCACAAAAACCATATTTGATGACACCATTGCTCAGTCCCCGTGACACGGCAGAACAACTTTATAATGAGTCTCAAATACGAACAAGAGGTCCTATAGAAAAATCTTTTGGAATATTGAAAAGACGGTTTCCTGTACGGCTGTCGTCTACAATTAAAGACGACATTGATAATTATTGTGGCAACATGTGTTTTGCACAATATACTTCGATATAACCAAACTTTTGTTGGGGGATGTCACAGCCCAACAACAAATTCCACAAGCGGTAGAACTAAGTGAAAACACCAAAGTTTTAAAGTTCAAACTTAACACTGGCTCTAATGAAATAGCAACGAAAATGTTAAGAAATTCTAAGAAATTAAAAGGCACTGGTGCCTACATCCAGCGTGATTTAACCAAACAATCGCAAATCAAACGTCGAATTTTACTTGGATATCGTAAAATCATCAAAAGAGTCAAACCAAATGAATCAATATTAATTAAAAACAACAACTTAATGATTGGTAATAAATCATTTTATTTAAACTATAATAATAATCTTAAATATCAAGATAAAGATGGAGAAACCGAGCTTGAAGATATATTTGGTAAACTTAATTTTGAAGCTGTCAAAGGAACTATGCTGTCAATCAGACGTCAAAATAATTGGTCTAAACCAGATGTACCAGTGATGCCACTTTATTACGAAAACTCAAATAGCAGTACTAGTAGTAGCTTGACCCAAAACTGAGAATTATATGTCGTCAGCTCTAACAAATATATATCTACAAACAATTTAGCATACAATATATCTGGATTAAATAACAAAGTACTATTTGTAGATTTTTTTAATTATATTAAGAACTTTGAAATCTTCTTTCTGTTTGAAACACATTTAACAATCGCGCGCGCGAATTAATAAATATTTTATTTCAATGCGTGATTTTAAATTGTGAGATTTTAGTTTGCGAGATTTTAATGTTGCGAGCTTTCTTTAATCGAGATTTTGTAATTGCGAGATTTCGATACAAGAGATTTCATAATGCGAGATTTTAAGATACGAGATTTTAAAAACGAGATTTTAAAATGCGGTCAATCGTACCCAACCCTCATCACACAACATAATCTCCTAAGTGAAACTTAAGGCTTTATGCCCTATTATATCTTCCCCATAAAATAAGTTCCACTTAGGTTCATTTATGTCAAACTTTGAGTTCTGTGCAAACCATTAAGCAGAACTTAGTAACTTATGTGGAACTTAAATAGTTATGAGTCGTATCAGCAAACGGGCCTTAAAGCTATAAATTAATGTCACCATTGATTCCGTACGCCCAGATTTATTAGAAGAAGTTTTGAACAAATGGACTGATTGAATGGACTATGCAATAGCAAAAAATTAGATTTATTGAATGAACTACATATATATGCCAACAAATATATTCAAAAAGTAAATGCCATGAAATTATCTACCACACATTTATTATACAAAATTCATTCCTACAATTATAGTTCTATCTTGTTTTATTATTTAAAGTTATCAATTATTATTTTCAAACTGTTATAAAGACAATTTCCCGAAAAATTGAAGTGAATTCAGTGAAGATGAGAAAAAATAACCTTCAAAATTTAACTTCTGTCTTTTAAAATAGTTCATTATTTCTGTGGCGTGAATATTTAACTCATTGCGTGCCTTATAACATTTCTGCAAACAACCGTACTAATTGGTATTTTTTTTCAAAATAGAATAATATTTTTTACATGCTATGCTTCTTCCAATCGCTATACAATGTTTCCAACTTAACATAATATTATAAGTTCCACTCCTCTAAATGTACTGATTATCGCTAATCAACCTATTAAAATTCCTAAACCTTATAAAATTCGTCACGAGATGAGTTCAATGATAAAAACAAAAACTTAAAGAATCTACGCGATTCAGCTCGCGCCGCGCCGCCGCCGCGCCGCCGCGCCCGCCGCCGCCGCATTGGGCGCTGTTAGCTGCTACTGTGATACCTTAATAAAAAAAAAACACGCAAACAATTTTGTAAGTGGGTCAAGCTGGGGGCAAGAATTTCGTTGTTAACTTATTTTTAACATGTGAGCCTTTAACTTGTTTCTGCACAAATTTCTTATTGAGTATAAAAACAAAACACCATCATCAGCGTGGAACATGACAACATTTTATAGATGTTTAGATAATATACTTTAAGATATAAATTTCCATTAACAGAGTACGTGACACACAAACTGTTAATTTATCACCTTTCTTCGGATAAGAACCAAAAAGAGACAAATTAATAAAACAATAACAACAACAATAATAATACAAAATTTTTAGATTCTTTTTGTTTTATTTATTTGGCCGTTGAACTAACTTCTTTATACTGTTTTGAGTATCTGTTTGGATTGAAATGTTAACTTACATATATTAACAATTCAGAAACTTAAAGGCGAATTACAGGTTCGTAATTAAATTAAGATTAAAAAAATGTACGTCTGTTATTGGCAAACAGACTAGAATTCAAAATAAAAAAAAAATAAGTAGGTATAGATAAAAGTTGTTGGTGGAAGTGACATTTTCCAAAGTGATGAGAATATTGATGACGGGCTTTAGCTTTAGGTCAATGAAAAAAACACAATTATTTATATTGTCACGACGACGCGACGACGCGACGTTTCGTTCATGTCTATGAACATCATCAGGTGTGGCAATTAATCTATATTTGCATTAATAAATTGGTTACAATTTGATAATATTGAAAAACTATGAAAACTTACACTTGTTACATGAATATTGTACTTAAGAATAAAATCATTTGATTCACAACAATTTTTACAAAAATTTAAAAAATAGACCTAACTACACAAAGATCAACTGACAAGTAACAGGCATAGGAAAATTAGTGTCAAAAGATCATATTGTTAGAAGTTTTTATTCTCGTACTCTCTAACAAGTTAGTGTTTGTACTGAGGGCTTATCTCTTCCATATCAGTTTTTTGGTTCATGGTGTTGTTGGCGTTGATGATATGCAGCGTTTCGATTATCATTCTCTTATTATAGTTGTCTTTTTTTTGCAGTACTTTTACATTTTCAAAGTCAGGAGAGTGGTTAAGAGCATGATACAACTAATAAAGATAGCGCATTGCGCATTTATGGCTGAATCACAAACACCCTTCAGCTTCGGCTTCGCCTGACGTTTACGAGTTCAGCCATAGGAATTCAATGCATGCTATCACAATGGAGCTTCGACCTCACGTTTCGTTTGACAATCGTAAGGAAAAGAACGTAATGTAACGTAATGTGACTCTAAACGGAAGCTCTAGTTCAGTTATCTGAACATTTGCTGTGTCTGACAGCTCAACAGCTGTAAAAAAAATGTCAACAAAGAAAATATTTGCTCTTTGGAGGGATGAAATAATAGAAATGTCATTCAAAACAATCTCGAAGCAGGCCCACCGTAACGCAGACGAAGCCGAAGCTGAAGCGTGTTTGTGATTCAGCCATTAAGGTTTTGGTTGCCAAACTATTGTGACGTCACGAACACTCAATCAAATGAAGAGAGCTAGTATATTTGGCGCAATTTCAATCTATTTTCTGTTGTGAATGTTAACGGAAATGAATTTTAAAAATTTTTAAATCAATAAAGTTATTTAAAGTGGTATTGTTCATAACTTATACAAAAAAACAACATTTATTAATAAACATGGGTGTTTGTTCTGTTTTTTGACTGCAACAACAACGAAAGAAATAAGATAACGAAAGATTCCAGCTTTCATAAATTTCCATAAAGAAATTTAAATCTCTGGAAACAGTGGGTCTTGTTCAAAGCGTTGTCGCGAGCTGTTAGCCTTGGATACCTCGAAGACGAAAGTTGGGAAGAATGCTATCAACCATTCAAATATGTAAGTTTCTAAACAGTAATGTATCGCACAGTATTTGAGTTTAAATTTTTTTGCAGACAAATGATTGGTTCGACGTCATGAATGTCAGGTCTCCCTATAGTGATTCACGTGAAAGGGTCCACGCATACGGACTACATTTGGAAACCCAACATAAAATTTTAGATGACATGTCGGATATGATTTTAAATATGCGTGTAGTTGGCAAAAAATGTTTGCTACCATTTCAAAAAGGTAAACTACAAAACTATTTCAAATAAACACTATTGAATATATTATATTGAAGGTATCGTCCAATCTAATAACTATTAGAACGGCTATTCCAGGAAGTCCAACTTATAAATAAGAAGAAAATTTAATTCGACAAAAATTAAATAAGATGTTTATTGTACAAGAAAATATGATCAAAAAAAAAATAAACTGAAAAATATCGAACTTCAATATTGTTCGATATTAAACCTATAAATATTAATATCACAAGTGTTCTTATAGTAAAGTATATATATACAAATAGTTCATTATAAACATATGTATATACTAACAATAACGCCCTGCAATTATTGCACAAGGATGTATTGGAACGTTTTGGCGTTAAGTTCATAATGACATACCGATTGAACCAAGACGTCCTTGAAAACTTCTTCGGTGTCATAAGAGCTAAGGGTGGTCTTCATGATTAACCAGATGGCCAAGAGTTTAAGTACAGGATGAGGTCATACATCCTTGGGCACAATGAAGGTGCACTTTCTGACAACGGAAATGTTTGTGTGGATAATACACCAGACTTATGTTTGGAAGAAATTTCTTTGACAGGTTTTATCTCACAATTTTATAATCGACTCATCTTAACAATATTCGCTTTTTCAGGAAGGATTTTTGTCGTTGTCAAAGTCGACAATAGCATGCCTATTGCTTCTGAGCCAGAAGAAAATCTCCCATTTTCTTACGATGGTTTGAAAAACTTGGCTGGCTACATTTGCCATCGTTTTCAAAAACACCATACCAAACCTGGAACAAATTGAACCAGACGAAAGCTCTTGCGTCAATCATTTGGACGAAGGAGGCTTTTCTAAAGCAAATCCCACAATGCTGGCTCATTTCGCTGCATTAGAAAATGTTTTTAATGCAGTAAATGGAGAAGGTGAAGGCATTTACATTTGTCCAAACTATGTACATATATCCAGCATTTACTTGAAGTTGCTTTTCTTTCGTTGTCGTATGCACTTCCGAATGCGAAAACTGAATAGACAAATCACTGAAAACAAACTGTCCAGAAAAAGAAAATACAAAAAAATTATTAATCAAATAAAAGGTTGAAAAACCACTGATTCAAAAAGACCATTATATCTTTTATTTAACCATTTATCACTAATTAAACAATCTTCCAGGTAATTCTATGAAGAAAAATGCATCCGAATGTAAAAGAAAAAAAAAATGCTCAAACACTCAAACACACACATTTTCTTTAACTTACAAAGAAACACAAATATTATCTATTTAAAAACATTTACCTAAATGAAAAATATTAGAAATATTAACATTTTATTATAATAACAAAATATCTAACAAATTAGTGCCAATTGTTTTGTTTTGATTTCACATACTGAATAATAAACGTCAAACTCGTGGAGTGTTCGTGACGTAGATGCGCAGAACGAAACAAAAATAGAAACGCGAATGCGCTATCTGTTTTAGTTGTATCATGGGTTAAGAGTTAAGACTTAAGAGTAATACAGTTCGATGCCAGTGCTGTCTTCTGTGAGTTATTACTTTGTAAGTCTGATTTATGTCCTGAAAGCCTATTTTTTAATTTTTGTTTGGTGGTTTCAATATAAATTTGGTTGCATTCTTCGTTCAAGTTGCCTTTACAATTTATTTTCGAGTTAAATTTAACAATCCCTCCTGATAAAGTTGGTTTTTGAAACCAATCCATTTTTAATTTGTCTTCTTTTCTGATATTAATTGTGTCAAGATACGGTAGTCGGTTATTTTTTTTTTTCAACAGTGAATTGAAGCTTTTTATGAGAACTATTGAGGGTGGCTAATGTATTTTCTATGTCCTCTTTTTTTACAATCGAAAAAATGTCGTCTACATATTTTGTGAGAATTTTAGGTTTGGTTTTTAGTTTGTCCAGAGTATTGTCAAGAAGTTCTTCGAGCACGATGTCTGCTACAATCGGAGATGCAGCGTTTTCCCATCGATATTCCATCCCTTTGTTGGTATATTTTATTACCATTAACTATAGGTAGTTGTGTAGTACCCGTAGCGTGATGGTTAGTGCGTTGGACTGTCATGCAAGGGGTCTTGGGTTCAAGCCCTGCCTGTGCCACCTAACTTTTTTCACGGGTACTGCCTCTTGCGAGGAATTGACAAATCCTTCAAGAGTAATTCTTGTCATGAAAAGTGCTTTCTCAAATTAGCCGTTCGGATTCGGCATATAAACTGTAGGTCCCTTCCATCTCTGACAACATTACTCGCACACATGGATGGTTGAGAGTTGTAAGTCACTAGGCCCTGGTTTGTTTATTAAATATTTCACCAATTGTAGCAAGGTACTTTTGTCAATGAACATATTGGTCGAAGAGGTATAGATTATAGTAATTAGTATGTTATTTATGTATGTTTTTTTTCATAATAATTAGTATTGAAATTGATAAGTGCTTTATATATGTATTTTTCCCAGGCCAAAATAATTGCTACCACTGTTTTTTTTTTGAATTCAATTCTACTACAAAAATATTTGTAAATACCGCCTGAAAGATATATTTCGTTTCTTCCTTTCGTTCATTTTTAAATTTTCTTTGGTTGATTTTCAGAATTTTTTTACAGTATTTAGTGGAATCTTTTTAAATATGTAAAAACTTATTTTAACATTAACAGCTATTTCCCTCTAAAAATCGTGACAGAATGTTAGTATAATATGCGGAACGCAATGTTGCTTGAATAATGTTTTATATACGTAATATTAAAAAGTTATATAAAAAGTTTGTTTTTTAGAAAGAAGGTCCAATTGTCTCAATAAATTGCGCTTTGGACCCTCGGAGCTTAGAGCAGTTTGAATAGGAAAAAGATTTTGGGCGAAAAATCATTGATTTCTGACGAGGAGCATTTTCATCTCGCCGATGTGGCTGCTAGTCAATATACAAAACTGCCTCATCTGGGTTTCAAAAACCACCACGTTTACGTTATTGTCGAGAAGCTAATGCTACCACAGAGATTGACATTTTGGTGCAAATTGAGAAATGATTGCATCATTGGACCATTTTTCTTACCGACCCAAATCAACCAACTTCTTTTTACTGATATTGAAGACATGGATCTGCCCGACTTCTACACCATGGCGGCGCACTATGCCACACAGCTAATGCAACAATCAGCCGCCTTGGCGATGTCAATTGTATTTTTTTTTTTATTTTTTGTTGGGAAACGGAAAGGAGCGATTTAAGTACTTAAGGAAAACAACTTCAACCAAGCCTTAAAATTGAAGTGAAATACTGCACTACTGCAATTCAATACACACTAAAAGTAGCTTTCATTTGGCAGTGGTGTGTTTAGATATTTGGGAAAGCTTATTCCTTGTCAAAGCAGATGATGTTTTTTTTTCTTGGAGCTCTTTAAAGAATTGTTAAAACTAGGTCCGCTGATTATAGAAAATAGATTAAAACCACTACATTTGTATTTTTCTAGCCATTTTTTCTTTGCTTTTTCACTTTTTGAGCTTCTTCACTTAGCATTAATTAAGGCAGTTAAGTTTTGAAAATAATAGTATCTATTAAAATGAGATACCTGTGTACTGTAAGGGTATGTAGTACCAAGGACTAAATATTTTGCAGTCTAATGAGAAATTTCCGAACATTTTCAAAATCAACCTCATAATCACAAGAAACCACTTCTATGATAATATGCACATTTCTAATCAACTAAGCACTAAGAATATCGTCTGTATTTCCGTCATTCGAATTTTCGGAGCCAACATTGAACGAAAAAAATGTCAGATCCTCAAAAAACTTGGAACGTCAAGAAAGCGTAACAAATATGTTTGGCCTTATTTCCCTTTAAGAAAGTAAAATAAGGCTAATTTGCAAAGTGAAATAGAACGAAATGGCTTGCTTACTCACAATGCGTATTATCTATGGGGTGGATGCATTAACGATTTCTGCTTTATGAAATTTCTAAATTTGGGCATTACGACATTGAACGTTGGTTTGGGTGAGATGAGATTTTATTTGGGATGTGACGTTTTTTTAGTAATATTTTTAATATTGTTTCTCTTTTTGGGCTTTATGTCATTTTATGGTTTGGTTACATTTCGTACGGTGATATGATAAGACATAAGAAACGATAGAAATCATAATCGTCGTAATACCCAAAATATATGTTACAAAGCCCATTTGGCAATATGACAACCAAAAATTTGGGCGTTCTTTTATTTAAAAATTATTTGGGCGTTACGTTACTCGTTTTGGGTTTTTAATTTTTTTTTTAACTTTTTGGGCTTTGTGACCAATTTTAGGCTTTATGAAATTTTAGGATTTGGACATCATGGTTTTGGGCAAAAAGACCTAACGCCGTATTTCACACCTAAGACTACCAATAACATATTTTTAAAGTTAGCAATCAAGCAACAGTAAGGTCTAGCAAATTTCTGCAATGTCAAGTTTCTAATGCGTTAGACAACTAAGCTTTAAACTTCCTCAAGTGATCGGTTCTTTAATGTAAATTAAATATAAGCTCGTTTGCTTAATTAAAAATAACTTTATTAAAAATAACAATACAATTTCAACACAATAATATCTTAAAACAAAATTAAAACGATCAGCATGATCGCAGGTTATACTGGAACTGAAGAGCAGGATAACTTCGGTGTAGCCTTTATATAGCGACTGTTACAGCTATTTGTTCTTGCTTGTTGTGTAGTGTGTGATGGGGTTGACAAAGAATGTCATTGTTTTAATCTTGTCGCTGGACATGATGATATGATGATGCGGACGTGACTTGTTTGTGTCGTTTGTTGACACTATTCATTTCAATAGATTTGGGATAAGTGGTTTTCGGGTTTAATGTTTTTCGGGTTTAATGATTTTCGAGTGTAAATGAATTGTGACGTTTTAATTAAAAAGTATGATGCGTTAACTTGTATCCGAAGATTCTTTAAATGCAACCATTAGACGGCCACATTTACAGTTTACAGTCGGCGGCTCTTAAAACACCAAATTTACCGTAAACATGGATCAGTTGTACCAACAATTCAAAATAATAACATGGAACGCGAACGGACTTACCGCAAAAATCGAAGAACTAGAAACGGTTCTACTTAACGAAAGAATAGATATTTGTTTGATCTCTGAAACTCATTTGAAAAAAGACTCAAATTTAAGTATTAAAGGTTATTCGGCTTACCACGCATGCCATCCATCCGAAAGAGCAAGGGGTGGTTCTTCCGTATTTATCAGAGAAAATATCAATCATTCGTTTGAGATAAATATCGAGCTCGATACAATGCAAGTTACTTCCGTTAGCATAAAAGTTAGACACTTATTTTTTAATATTGCGTCTATTTACTGTCCTCCTCGGTCCAAGATAGACAAAAACGATTTTAAAGATCTTTTCAACGCTTTAGGTCCAAAATTTATTATTGGCGGCGACTTCAATTCAAAACATTCATTTTGGGGATCACGTTGCATTTCGACGAAGGGTAGACAACTCTACAAAGCGGGTATTGAATGTAACGTTGAATTTTTCTCATCAGGAAAACCAACGTATTGGCCAACCGATACAGCGAAAACACCCGATCTTGTTGACTTTTTCATCGCAAGAGGAATGAACAGAAAATATATGACAGTAGATAATAACTTCGATTTTTCTACGGATCACTCGGCCGTTATCTTAACAATAAACAGTAACGTAATCGAAAAAGAAAAGCCCCTAATTTTAACAAATAATAACACAAATTGGGATAAATTCAAAGAAGATTGCGAAAATAGAATTATACTGAACGTCTCTTTGCAAACTCCGTTTGAGTTAGAAGATGAAACAGAAAAATTTATAAATATTGTTCAAGAAGCAGCTTGGAATAATACTCCGATCTGTAGTAAAAAGTCAAGGCAATACGAAGAAAAAATTCCAGAAGATATAAAAGAATTGATACGCGAAAAACGAAAAGCTCGAAAAATATGGCAGCAATCACGTGCTCCTCAGCATAAAATGTCGTCAACTTTTTATCAAACAAGATTAAAAATTTGTTACGAGATTTTAAAAACAGCCTATCTTGAAAGCCTAACAGCAGACAAAAAATCGAATTATTCTTTTTGGAAGACGATAAAAGGTATTAAAAAGCCTCAAATAATGTCGGCACCTATTCGAAAAAATAATTCTGAATGGGCAAAAACTGATAAGGAAAAGGCGGATTTATTTGCTAATCACCTTGAGGAAACGTTCAAACCTTTCGATGGTCAAGAGCTTCTGACTAATGACGTAGAGCTCCAACCAGCGCCGGACAATTTTTCTATCAGGAATATTACTTTGACTGAACTTGTCCAGGAAATAAAACGGCAGAAAAATAATAAAGCTCCTGGCTACGACCTGATTAACGGTCGTGTCCTCAAAGAGTTGCCTAAAAAAGCAATGGTTAAGCTCTTACAGCTCACTAACGCTGCTTTAAGACTTGCTTACGTACCCACGCAATGGAAAGTCGCCGAAGTAATAATGATCCCCAAACCGGGTAAGCCACCGAATGAGAAAAAATCGTATAGACCAATTTCTCTCTTACCAATTATATCTAAAATATTTGAAAAATTGCTTCTTAAACGAATGCTACCAATTATTGAAGAAAAACGTTTAATTCCCGACCACCAATTCGGTTTCCGGAATAATCACTCGACTATTGATCAGGTTTACCGAATAACTAACGAAATTGAAAAAGCATTTGAAGAAAAAAAGATTTGCTCAACTGCATTTCTTGACGTTTCTCAAGCTTTTGACAAAGTTTGGCATGACGGGCTAAAATATAAATTAAAAGTCTTTCCAGAGCAAATATATAACATTCTTGAATCGTACCTAGAAAATAGATTCTTTCGAGTTAAGCAAGGAACAGAGTATTCGGAGTTTAAAGAAATAAACGCTGGGGTTCCCCAGGGTAGCGTCCTTGGACCGATTTTGTTTGTTCTTTATACCCGAGATATACCCCAAACAGAAGGCACAACTTTAAGCACTTTTGCCGATGATACAGCTGTACTCGCAATATCGGATTCAATAGAAACGGCAACCTCTAAGCTTCAAAAGGCATTAAATAGCATTTCAGATTGAACAAAGAAATGGCGAATTGCTCTTAATGAAACGAAATCGACGCACACAAATTTTACGTATAAAAAAGTATATAACTTACCTATTTATATAAATTCTGTGCAAATTCCATACGCTAATGAAGCGAAGTATTTAGGCATGACTCTAGACGCGAAACTTAAATGGAAAGTTCATGTAAAAAAGAAACGCGATGAACTCGAAAATAAACTCCGCGAATTGACATGGCTTATTGGAAGATAATCCAATCTAAGCGTTTATAACAAGCTTCTTATTTATAAGCAAGTACTGAAACCAGTTTGGACGTACGGTATACAACTTTGGGGTTGTACCAACGAAAGAAATATAAAAATTTTGCAAACATACCAAAACAAAGTACTTAAAATAATAGTAAATGCTCCATGGTATGTAAGAAATAGCGACTTACATAGAGATTTAAATATAAAATATGTAGAAAACGAAATTAAAAAATTTGCTACAGAGCTAAGATCACGACTTAGAAATCATAGTAATAACTTAATCCAACAATCTGTTAGCGAGGCGTTCGTTTTTCGACGTCTGCACCGAACAAGACCTTCTGATCTAGCGCAAACAAATTAATCTCTCCACTCGAATTTTGTGGAATCTTCAAGTCCTCTCGTTGGGGAGCTTCCTGACAAAACGCGAACAAAATGACGCTAAAACTACTTGTTAAGCTGGACTTAGTTGTAGTAATAATATAGAAGATAAGGGAGGTGAGTTTTAGTCAGTAAAAATCTGACACTACTATAAGCATCGGGCTTATAGTGTCTCTGAAGATTTCTCACCTTCCTGCGGGAAAAAAAAAAAAAAAAAAAGTTTACAGAACAATTGAGAAGCGTGGTTAAACACTTTTAAAAATTTGGCTACTGTTAGACAAGATTTTTCCCCAAGTGATTTAATTTTCGATTTAACACAATTACTTTTGTATCCCTTAAAATTTCAAATTTGCCGTCTAATTCCTTCAGATTTGAACTTTTCACAATATAAAAGAGCTCATTTTCTTTTAATCGACACGGTTTTGAAAATTTGTTGGTTTCAATTTTTAGAAAATGAAACTTGCCCCAACCTTTATGTTTCTCTTAAAATTTTTCACCGAAGATTTAAATTTGAGTTTTGCGCAATGGCAAACCTTATTGTTTATAAAGTTTATACGAGCATCTACAAACGACCCAGTCATGTACCATATCTGTCTATTCATATACGTTTATAAGAAATAAGAAGAATTCAATCTAATTTGCATATGAAAACAAATCAAGCCTTAAGGAAAAGTAGAATTAATGTTTACATCATGCAATGGTATCTTTAAAACGTGCTTAAGGTCGACTTGATAGGGATAATATAATAATTGAAGAGTATAGTCTAAGAAGATGAATTAAAATTCATGCCTTTTTTTTTTTGGCATCACGATTCAATGTGCCACTTATTTAACTTAACTTAACAAGAAGAAGAAGAATCCTTATCTTGATAAATTGAGAACCTGACTTTTGAAAGTTGATATACTCATTTATTTCCTTAACACCCCGATATTGATATGAAGAGGAACGCGCGTGTGTGGATAATTCATTTCTGGTAATGAACGTCCTAAATTCGCTAACTTAAGTGATGTGAGTGATTTGATAAAATTAGGAACTTATTTATCTGTGATTTATTATTCGTGTTAAAGAGCTTTGGATATACTTAGAAAATAGATAGATTAAAGTAGAAAAGAAACAGATTAGATATTTTGTTGAAAACTTAAAATGCAAGAGAATTGGTCACAATAAATTGCTTAACATTTCAAACTAAATTTTACTTCCTATGAAAGTATACATTGTTTTTGGAAAGTGTGAGCACTAGAAAAGGGAGAGAGGGGTTGAAAGGAGGTGTCGGTGCACATTGGTTTTGAATTCCTGAATAATGCAATGGCTGGGAAATACAGAGTGTGGCAAGGCATTCCACATTCGCGTAGTACGGCTAAAGAACGAATCTCTGTATATATATATATACTGATGAGCATTCCTAGAAGCGCGAGTAGTACGGTTGAATTGTTTAAGGGGAGGAATGCAACTGGCTATTTCATTTGAGCATAAACCGTTAAAATAACGGTAAAAAAGGGTCAGACAAGAGACCTTACGACGATGTTCAAGCGAAGTAAATGAACTTATGATGATATTATCATCTATCAATTTAAATGCTCTACGTTCAATACTGTCCAAGAGGCTTAAGTAAGGTGCAGGAGCACCAGCCCAGAAGGAGTTATACTCAAGCTTTGGACGTATATAAGTCTTTTAGATAACAGCCAGATCAGAGGGGGAGAAAAACTTCTTGCACCGCTTTAGAAAACCCAAACATCTTGCGGCATTTTTGGCAACATCGGGTATGTGATCATTCCACAAAAGGTGGTTGGTGATACACATACCGATAATATCGAGATGTTCATGTTCAGTCTCCTCGGTGCAAGCTCCATCTGAATAATGGCAAAGGGCGTGTATCTCGCTTTAACGATACAAGACAGCATTGGGTTTTTGAAGCATTAAATTCCACGCGGTTTTTTATTACCCATTGTAAAATGTTCTTTAGGTCGAAATTTAATGAGCTTATCATATTTTGTCGTTGCAGTTCCACATCCGAAGAAGAGGGATGTGATGCTGAAAACGAATATAAAAAGCTAAGAGTCCTATCGTCAGCGAAACAATGTATTGGATTAGAAGTTGCAGACAGGAAATCATTAATAAAAATGTGTGTTGGAAATAAAAGTTCAATTCAATTAAAGATTTGGTTTGCAAAATATTGCATTTTCTTACAAACTATTTACTGATGCTCGAGAAGTCGAGAAGAACGAGAAGAAAAACATACAGTAAAAGCCGCTTAAGTGCCTCGTCTTAAATGACCCGTTTTGATAGGCACTTACAAGGATTAGGCTTTTGGTGTTTTTTTCAGCTAATTTCAAACGTGTACATACAAATTATTAAAAGTTTATAAAATAAGATGCAATTAAACGAAAAAGATATTTAATCGAAAGGTAAAGGGTGATTTTTTTAGCTGTTATCTTTTTGGCAACACTGGTTTAAACAGCTGACGCACGTTTTGGGTTTTGTTTCACTGTCAAACATCTTCAGTTTGGTCTATAATTTAACCATGAATCGTCTTACAAACGGATAACGCTTGCAAATTATTAAATTTTGTTATCAAAATGCGTGCTCTGTTAAGAAAGTTTATCGCACCCTTCTTCTAGCGAGCGACGAAGCTCATTTTTGGCTTAATGGGTACGTAAATAAGCAGAATTCCAGAATTGTGGATTCTGGAGTCAATATCAGCATTGCAATTATATGAAAGTTTTTATGTAGCTTTTCCTTCAATATTATTAACTTCCCATAGGAAGTTATTGTAATGGGTCCGATTTGTCAAATTGAAAATTTTGACATTTCTCGACGTTTCAAGGTCCCTAGAAACGAAATAAAAGATTTTTAGAAAGATGTCTCTGCGTGCGTGTGTACGTAAGCTCGTACGTCCGTACGTTCGCGACGTTTTTTTCGTTGTCCATAGCTCAAGAACCAGAAGAGGTATCGACTTCAAATAAATTTTGTTATACAGATAATAAGGCAGAAAGATGCAGAAAGGGCACTAAAGAAAATTGCGTGGGTGGTTTTTTTACCATAGCAGTTTAAAAAAAAGGTGAAAATTTTGGTTAACCCTAAATATCTCATGAACCAATGACGCTAGAGACTTAAATTAAATTTTATATAATATATTGTAACGTGATACCAAACAAGTATAATTTTTGAAAAAAATCTAGTTAACAGTTTTTTTATAGATCAAAAAAACTGAAAAAAAAATTGTCACCTCGAAAATTTTACGAATACAAAATGATTTTATCTCCAAAACAATTTTGTGCAACGAAGAATAATGTTTTTGACATCTGGTAAAATTTTGAGAAAAAACGAATGGATAGTTTTTTTTATAAAAAATAAAAACCTAAAAAAAACATTACTAAAAGTTGGTAAAAATGGAATTTCGACTCAAATATCTTTTCAAAACTTTGAGATATTGGTTTAAAACTACTTTTATCTTTCAAGAAATATTGTTGTCAGCATTCAGTAAAATTTTGAAAAAAATCGAATTGATAGTTTTCTTACAAAAAATAAAATCTTAAAAGAAAATTTAACAAAAGTTGGTAAAAATTTATTTTCGACTCAAATATCTTTTCAAAATTTTTGAGATTATGGCTTCCAACGAATTTTAACTTATAAGAATTATTGTTTTCAACATTCGGAAAAATTTTGAGAAAAATCGAATTGACAGTTTTTTTACAAAAAATAAAAACCTAAACAAAAAAATTAATAAAAGTTGGTAAAAATTGATTTTCGACTCAAATATCTTTTTAAAAATTTGAGATATTGGGTTTTAACTACTTTTATCTTTTGAAAAATAATGTTGTCAATATGCAGTAAAATTTTGAGAAAAATCGAATTGACAGTTTTTTTTACAAAAAAAAAACTTAAAAGAAAATTTAAAAAAAGTTGGTAAAAATTGATTTTGGACGCAAATATCTTTCAAAACTTTGAGATATTGGCTTTTATCTTTTAAAAAAAATTGTTTTCAACATTCAGTAAAATTTTGATAAAAATCTAATTGACAGTTTTTTTACAAAATATAAAAACCTAACAAAAAAACAATACTAAAACTTGGTAAAAATTTACTTTCGACTCAAATAGCTTTTCAAAAATTAAAAATATTGTCTTCAAACTTTTTTATTTCACATAATATTATTTTCGATATTCAGTGGTTTTTTATAAAAATCCAACAGTCCATTTTTTCATAAAAAAATAAAATCTACAAGAAATAGTACGCAAATTTGGTAAAAATTGATGTTCGGTTCTTGATATCTCTCAAATTAATTTAATTCATCTAATTAGTAAAAATTTAAGAAATGCTACTTAAATTGGTAAAAATTTGTTTTTCACTAAAAATCTATTTAACAAAACTAGATTTTCAAACTAAACTATTTCTTTATATGAAAAATATTGTTGGTAATTTTAAAATTTTTAAGAATAATTCAACTGACAACTTTTTTAACCCAACACGAAAACCTAAAAACTTTGAAGCAAGACAAATCGACAGACAGGATGGGAAGTTTTCAGTGTGGGTCACATCACAGCCTCTTTTTTCTTTTTGTATTCTTGGTTGATTGATGTAATAATTATTATAATATTGACAGTAGTAAGTTAGCCTTACCATGTCTCTGTAAATTGTGCAATTTAGTTTAAGAAAAAATATTATAACATTGATGCTACAATAAAGATAAAGATAAATCAGCATTGCAAGAGCTACCAATACATCCACAAAAAGTCACAATTTGGTGCGGTTTATGGGCTGGTGGCATCATTGGACCGTACTTCTTCAAAGATGATGCGAATCGTAATGTAACTGTGAATGGTGAGCGCTACCGTGAGATGATATTCAACTTTTGTTTGCCTAAAATGCAAGAGCTTAGTAGTGCCCGTGGCATGATGGTTAGTGCGTTGGACTGTCATGCGAGAGGTTTTGGGTTCAATCCCTGCCTGTGCCACCTTAATTAAAAAAAGAGTTTTCACGGGTACTGCCTCTTGCGAGGAATTGACAAATTCTCCAAGAGTAATTCTTGTCATGAAAAAGTGCATTCTCAAATTAGCCGTTCGGATTCGGCATATAAATTGTAGGTCCCCTCCATTCCTGACAACATTACTCGCACACAGGAATGGTTGAGAGTTGTAAGTCACTAGGCCCTGGTTCTCTACGGACTGTTGCGCCACCTAATTTATTTATTTATTTTTATTTATTTTTAAATGCAAGAGCTTGACTTGCATGACATGTGGTTTCAACAAGACGGTGCCACATGCCACACAGCACGCGCAACAATGGACTTATTGAGAGGCGAGTTCGGTGAACATTTTATTTCACGTTCGGGACCGGTCAATTGGCCGCCTAGATCGTGCGATTTAACGCCTTTAGACTATTTTTTGTGGGGCTATGTTAAAGCTCATGTCTATACATACAAGTCCGCTTCAATTGACGCATTGGAAGACAACATTGAAGCATTTGTTCGTGAGATTCCGCTGAAATGTTGGAAAGAGTATGCCAAAATTTGACTAAGCGGATGGACCATTTGAGGCACAGTCAATTTCAACATTTGCATGAAATAATCTTCAAACATTAAATTATATGGACCGTACTATCGATTCAAATAAAGATTTCATGCATTTTTCTGAAGTGTTTGTTTTTTTTGAAAAACTTTCCTATATCTTTTAAAAAATCACCCTTTACTTATAAGATCAATTTTATATCAACAAATCCTTAGAATTTCGGTTCTCAGAAATAAAAGGGGTAAGCAATAAATCGAGAGCCACTTGTCCGACTTTAACTGTACCCAACGCAACGGTTCCTATCTCTTTAATTTGTCGGATTGTCCAGATCATATTTTTGTTGGCTACGAGGGGAAAAATTTAAAAACATGTACGTCTTCTATTCTCGTTCGTATTCATTTCCCTAAAACTAACCAAAAATATGTAAGGCTTCCCCTAAGAACAATACCACTTTATACATAATATGCATATTTTTGTAACAAAAATATCACATTGGATTTATTTTATGGTCGTAAAAAGTTTTGTATCAGAATAACCTTGAAAAATTTCATGTAAGCCTTCACTATTTAAATTTCTTCGAACACCATCCCAATTATCCTCTGTGCTATATTTTTTCTTTTTTTGGAACTAAGAACCAAAGTCCATATAGAACTATACTTAAACTTCGCAATAATTTTGAAACGTGATTTACATTTAAGTTGTCATCGTATAGGACTTAATCTATGTATTTTTTTTATGATTGGAATTTTTATGTTTCATTATGTGATTGCGAATTTATTAGAATTATACTGAATTTTGTTTTTATAACCTTAACCTACTTATTTTGGATGAATATATTTACATAATACGATTGAATAGATTTTATGACTAAGCATATGATAAAACGATTTTTTTTTTTTTTTTTTTAATTAAGAACTATAGATTTGTATGTGTGTATGACAAGATACAGTTATTATATGAATTTAAAGTATAAATTCAAGACCGTGAACAGAGAAAGATTACAATTATGTAAATACTAAAATATTAGAATAATATATAGTCATTAAAACCGCAAATGTGATTTCTGTTAACAAAAAACTATTAATTTTGTATGTGAAGTTTTTAGAATCAATTTTTAGTAAACAATATTGTTTGTTTTTGTTGTTTCAAAATTTCATTAAAAAAATGGGTTATTTTGGAATTTTGACAAAATTTTGTAATACATATATTTTTCCAATAAATATATCTAAATAAAAACAATGGACGTAGATTTGTAGAAATAAATTTGGACTTACACAAAATTAATTTCTACCAATCTATATCCATTGTTTTTAATAAAAACGAACTTTTCGAAATTTTGACAATTTTTTAGAGAAATATAATTTTGTTTTCTAATAAGGAAAGTTTTTAATCAAATTCTATAAATCAATTTTTTTTAATCAAATTCATAAACACAATAAAGACAATACGCTTAATTAATAAACTGTTGAATTATATATTCGAAATAGTTTCACGACCTTTAGTCCTCAAAAATTGGACTCATCAGTTAACTGTCCAATAATTTAGTACATTTTCTTCTACTTGTAACGGGTTATATATTTTGCGGTTTTAAAAGTATGAGGCTGGAATTCCACATCTGTCAAAAAAAAGTTGTTGAACCATTTTATATTTCAGTTGAAAGTCTGACATTTACGAAAATGGATCGAATAAACATTGTTAAAACCCAGGACATTACATCCATAAAAAGTCACTGTTTGGTAGGTTCTTTGGTCCGGAGGTGTGATTGGGCCTTACTTCTTCGAAAACGACGATGGAACGACTTTCACCGTCAATTCGGAGCGTTATGGTCATATGATAACCGAATTTTGTTTGCCTACTGTTGAAGAATACCACTTGCAGAAAATGGGGTCGTAATTTGTCGTCGTGGCGATATCAACTGGCTGAGACACCGCCCAATATTTATGTCTAAAAGTGGTTACAAATTACCTCAAAAGAATCGATGCTTGCATGAATTCGGGTGGTGGTTATTTAAATGATGTAGTATTTTACACATAACTTCAACGCAACGTTAAAACTTTATTATTAAAAAAGAAATATCACGAAAAAAAAATATTTTGTGTTTTATTTACGTTTACTATTGTAACTGCAAAAGGGATAACCCTATATAAGACAAACTGAACATAAACAAAAATTGCGTATTAACAATGTTTTTCCACCAGTTAACTCATGAATCCAAGTGAGAATATTGGTACGAAGCGGCTATATACTAATTTTGATAGACTTTAGGCCGCTAAGATAGTTCGAATATTTGTTTGTGTTACTTATTTGGAAAAAATTGTTAACTACATTGCAGACAGTTGTATAGTTAACAAACAAGGTATACATAATATTTTTCAAAATCATTGTCATTTGATAATTTAGATCATAAAATGAATTTTTTAACTTTTCCCATAAACGAAAACATATACATATCACTTAAAAATGTATTATTTTCTGATAGAAAACACTTAATTTTTCAGTTGGCGCGGGTAGATTTTGGCGGTGACATTTTGTTTTGGTGACATCTGTCAAATCTTTTGTTTATTATTTAGTTGTTTATGCAAAATCATAATGGCAAGTTACACGATTGAACAGCACTTTCAATTGATAAATTTTAATTATCAAAATGAGTATTCGTTAACGTAAACGTTGCGCGCATTGCGCTCATTTTACGGTAGACGCGGTAGCCCTTCACAGTCGACTCTTCAAATTTTGGTGGCCAAATTTGAGACGACCGGTTCAGTAATCAGCCAAGGAACGCAAGATCTTCCAAGAACATCGTCGCGGTCCATGAAAGTGTACAGCAGAACCCGAGGCAGTCTATTCCTCGCCGAGCACAAGAACTCGGCTTTCGCAGACTTCAACTTAGCGAATTTTGCGTCGGGACTTGGGCCTAAACCCGTACAAGATCCAACTGACCAAGGGGCTCAAAGTTCATGACCATAGACAACGCCGTTTGTTCGCTGGCTGGGCTTCGAATCGTTTAGAAGAGGACCCCAATTTTGGCCGAAAAATCATCTCTAGTGACGAGGACTGCTGTCGTTTTTGCTACTATAGTAGTATTTTACTCCTTTCGAGAGTCAATTGCTACTCTACTACCCACGGACGAAAACTACTCCACAAAATAAAACGCAAAAGAAATTCTTATTTGGTTTAGGTACAATAAAAACCAAAATTTAAAATATAATGCCAAAACTTGCACATCTCTGATTGCATTTACCCACTAACATCTCTGTCGTGTCGTTGTGTTCTATTTCCATTTCAAATGTTCGTTCCATTCTTTAGGGCCGGTTATAGATATCAGTAAAATTTGAAACAGGAGGAATCTGAAGTGTTTTTCTGATGAGCGTTTATAGCAATCAGTAAATTTACATCATTAAATTAAATGTCACTTTGAGGCTTCACGCCTCAGACAATTTTTTTACTGTTGCTTTCATCAGTAAAATTTTTAATGATGTAATCGGAACAGTGAAAAATTGGAACACCAACAGTAAAACAAAAATTTTATTGATGGATTTTACTGATAGCTATAACCGGCCCCTTAAAAACAATTTCACCGAAAAATGGGAGGAATCGAAAACTTTAATCGAGAATTACAAAAAATTGTATTAGGCGCTAGTTATAGCTATTATTGGTTTTCATCATTGAAAAAAAACATTGGATTTTTTTTGACAGGTCCTTTATATCTTTCCTTAAAAATTTCTGTTATTGAAAAAAATTTCCTGCTTTAAAACCAACACAAATTTTTTATTGAAAGAAATCTGTCATTGGAACTGTGTAATATTGGAACTCAAATCAGTGGAATGATTCGTTTCAGTTTTGAACATAAAAGTATCAGCTGTTCAGGAAAATAAATTTCCGTCCAGAAAATATAAAAATGCATTTTTAGCACAAAATAAATGCGCAACTAAACTTTTTTTTCTGAAAAAAAAAATTCTTTGTGTGATTTCTGATCGATCAGTATATTTCATTTCTAATCAAAGGGAACCACCGTCAAATATTGATTCAAACATTTTTCCGGATCGATTTCAATGATAGCTATAACTGGCCCCTTAATGTTTGTAACTGAAAATATGAAAGATCGAATTTACAATAATGAATTAAAAATGTATTATAAGTTTAAGGCTTTATTTTTGTTTTTTTGTTTATTCAATCATTATTTTAGGGTGAACTTTTTTAGTACCTATTTTATGTAATTATGAATGTATTTTATTTTTGTTGTTTTGTTCGATAAGTCATATGGTAGGGATGAGCTTTTCTTATGCTATTAAAATGATGAAATTAATTTTTTGTATGTTGATTTTAAATATTATTTTTTTTTGCCAATTTCTTATTTAATAAACAAAAAGTGATGAATTTAAAATCTTTTTTTATTTATTTTAACAATATTATTTTAAAATTTTAGCCTTTTAGCAGTGAAAGCAAAAATTTGCCATGACATTAGATCCTTCTATTTGTCTATTTTCGGCACGTTAACATTCGCAGTAGGTCAATTAACTTCGAATTTGGACATTATTTTTTTCAGTTTTTAATTTGGTCATGGGCCAAGCATGTGTTTGTTGTTTTTTGTTTTACTCTTCAATTTAGGAAAATACTCCCCAAAATGATAGAAAAATACTACTCTTGAATTTTTTAAAACGACAGCACTGGTGACGACTCGCATTTTTGGATGAATGGCTGTGTTAACAAGCAAAATTGCGGTATATGGGACGACACCAACCCACACGAGGTTCACCAGGTAATAATGGATCCTCAAAAAGTTACCGTTTGGTGTGGAACAGCGAGCGCTACATAACGATGATAACTAATTTCGTAGACGACATGTGGTTCCAATAGAACGGCGCTACGTACCAGACAGCAAACGCCACGAATGACATTTTGCATGAACGATTTGAGGGTAAGGATATCTGTCACAGTGTTGATGTGAATTGGCCACCAAGGTCATGCGATTTGATCCCGCCAGACATTTTCCTGTGGGGTTTCTTAAAGTCGAAGGTCTATGCAAATAAACCACAATCAGCCGATGCCCTAAAGGTGAACATAACACAGGCCATCGCTCAAATTCAGCCGGATCTATGCTGAGTAGCCATTGAAAATTGGACCGCTCAAATCCGTGCCACCGTAAGAAGCCGAGGCGGGCATTTGAATGATGTCATATTCCACACTTAATGGCATACATGCGCCTTTAAAATAAAAAAAATATTTTTTTAATACCTCACACACAGCTTGCCTATTATTCCATTTCAACATCTACCCGCTCTTATTGAAAAACCCTTTAGTTGCTGACTGCAGTACTAGATTCAAATCATCGTTTGGGCAGAATATTCGAAAAATTGATATTTTCGACGTTTTTTTAAACCGCTGTAACTTCTAAACGCTTCCTCGTAGAAAAAAAGTTACAAAAGCTATTTTGTAGAACATTTTATGATCTTTAAAGTCTACGTGAACATTTATAGCATTATAGACTTTTGGGGACTTTTTTGATGCGTTTTAACAACGAAGTCCTCAGTGTGTGTACACAATTTTCGAGGTTAAATGTCTAGAACTTAAGTCAAAATAAATAAGTAATTGGGGACATTCACAGCTAGTGGCTACGTAGTCAAGGCATTCTGATTGGCTAAAAACTTTCGGCTGCAAAGCTAGTGGACACATATTTTGACGATTCAGAATCAGCTGATCGGTAAGGACACACAAGTTCAAAATGAAAAAAGAGGCTGAGATGCGTCCCACACTGATAACTTCCCACCCTGTCTGTCGATTAGTCTTGCTTAAAAATTTGTAGGTTTTCGTGCTTTGTTAAAAAAGTTATCAGTTGAATTATTCTTAAAAATTTAAAAACTACCAATAATATTTTGCATATAATGAAATAGTTTGATTTCGAAATTATTTTTTTGTTAACGAGATTTTTAGTCGAAAACCAATTCTTACCAATTTTAGTAGCATTTCTTACAAAAAAAAAAATTTTTTTTTACCAATTTTAGTAGCATTTCTTAAAAAAAAATTATTTCTTATATACACAAATATACATATATTGGACGAATAAAATTAATTTGAAGTCAATATCTTCTATTGTTCAGGAGATATCGAGAACCGAACATCAATTTTTACCAATTTTGCGTACTATTTTTTGTAGATTTTAATTTTTGTATGAAAAAACTGACTGTTGGATTTTTACAAAAAATGTACTGAACGTCGAAATAAAAAATTAGTTTAAAGCCAATATCTTAAAGTCTTTAAAAGAGATTTGAGTCGAAAATCAATTTTTACCAACTTTTATTAATATATAGTTTAGGTTTTTATTTTTTTTTTGTAAAAAAAGTGTCAATTCGATTTTTCTCAAAATTTTTCTGAATGTTGAAAATAATATTTCTTTTAAGATAAAATAAGTTGGAAGCCATAATCTTAAATTTTCGAAAAGATATTTAAGTCGAAAATCAATTTTTACCAACTTTTAATAATGTTTTTTTAGGTTTTTATTTTTTATAAAAAAAACTGTCAATTAGATTTTTCGCAAAATTTTATCAGATGTCAAAAACATTATTCTTTGTTGCACAAAATTGTTTTGGAGATGAAATCATATTTTAGTCGTAACATTTTCAAGGTGACAAATTTTTTTCAGTTTCTTTGGTTTATAAAAATACCGTTAATTGGATTTGTATCCAAAAATATATTTGTTTTGTATCACGTTACAATATATAATATAAAATTTAATTCAAGTCTCTAGTATTATTGGTTCGTGAGATATTTAGGGTTAACCAAAATTTTCACCTGTTTTTTAAACTGCTATGGTAAAAAAACCACCCAGCAAATTTTCTTGAGATCCCTTTTTGTACATCTGCCTTATTATCTGTATAACAAAATTTATTTGAAGTCGATATATATTTTGGTTCTTGAGCTATGGACGACGAAAAAAACGTCGCGAACGTACGGACGTACGAACTTACGTACACACGCACGCACAGTCATCTTTCTAAAAATCTTTTATTTCGTTTCTAGGGTGATATTTCCATAGTGAGAGCTACATAGATTACAGCATTTCTCGAAATCAAGGCTTGTATCGTTCAACAATGCTCTCTGAATCGCCTCTGACCGAATACCAGTGATGAAGCTATCTATAAACGCATCATCCAGAGCTTGAGCTTTCCATTGAACTGGGGATAGCACTTCTGGTTCTTCGAACTTATCGCAGCACTTGACGACCTGTGCTCTATTAGGCTTCAACGACAACAAATAACCTCCAAAACCACACGTGCTCGCTAAGGCTTTGAGATGCATGATGAATTCGTTTATATTTTCGCCTTCTTTTTGATAAGTGTTGATGAATTTATAGCTCGAACATTAATTCTCGGTGCAAGATGTGATTTTAATAGTCCCAAAAGTTCTTCAAATTTCATATTTTTAGGCTCTTTAGGTTGCACTTAGTCTTTTAGAATTTTATAACAATTTTTTTCCAATTAAAGTTAACAGAATTAAGGCTTTATTTTCTTCCTTCACTTCATTTGATTGAAAAAATGCGCAATCTATCTTCGTAGAAATCGAAATCCTCTCCTGGCTCGAATTCTTCCACTTTCCATTTTCAACGAAATGATTAGACGGCATTTTGACACGTTTTTCGGATGATTGACTATTTTAATGTAATTGTTTTAATTTTTAGTTTTATCCTCGTAGCCAATGTTTTATTTACTCGTTTGAATAAAAGACAATGAATTTACAATTCAAATAACTATTTATTTAATTCCAAGTAATAAACTCTTACGTGCTAACATTATGCTGGTTGGAATCAGAGAGACCGGAAAAGCTAAGATCTACTTTCAACATAATTAGTTGGTAGCACAATAATTCAGTAGTTAGTGCACCCAACTTTGAAATATAAAATAAATGAAATGAATACATACAGTGATCTATTTGAATTCCATACTTTTTTAAAGTTATCAAATCAAAAATGTTTCTTATTTTATATATGTATTTCTTTTGTCAGTTATACAATATAACAGTTCCGGATTGACTAGCTTTGTAGTGCAATTTTGCATTCACATTTTCACAAGCTGTATGAATGGGCCTATTTATGGACGGATGTAAATTTTATGACACCAATATTGAAAGATAATTGCTGCCAAAATTGTACTGAATTGAAATTGGAATAGATTTTTTTACGGATAAAGGCAACAAAATGTAGTTTTTAAAAGATTAGTAGCACAAATATGAAAGTAGAAGTATTGGTATTATGGAAAGTACGTTGAGATGGGAGTCAGGAAAAAACTTTGCTATGCATATCAAAAATTGTCTTGAAGAGTTGGGAAAAATAATGTTACAAGCAAATTCAATTAGAATTACTTGTAATTGAAATTTCCACACACCTTTTCAATTACTTTTAAATGTAATGTAAGAAAACTGAAACATAATTACATGTAAATAAAAAGTGTCAATTACTTTCAATTTAGTTTCTTGACAAACATTTTTGCCGCCTCTGCTTCAATACTTACAAAGGCCCCATCGATATCATGCTGAGGTCTTCCGATTATGTCAATGTCATCAGCATATGCCAGTAATTGGACGGACTTTTGACAGATAGTGCCTCTAATGTTGACGTGGGAGCTCTGCACTATTCTTTGAAGGTCGATGTTAAAGAAGCCAGATGCCTAAAGCTTTTTTTTGACATCAAAAGGTTCGGTTAAGTTGTTTCCAACCTTTTTAGAACACCACGAATTCTAAATAGTCATCCTGCATAAACAAACGAATTTGGCAAGGATGCCAAAACTATACATAACTCTATACACTTTGTTTCGCAGATGCTATATCATATGCGGCCTTGAAATCAACAAAAAGATGATGGGTATCGATTTAATGTTCTTGGGATTTATGAAGTATCTGTCGTAATGTGACTGTAAACCTTTATGGTCTAAGATCGCACTGATAAGGAAGACGTTAAACCAAATTACCCCCAGCTTTTTTGAAAAGTTCGGCATCTATGGCGATTTTTATTTTATCTAAGTCGGGAAGACGGAATTGTTAGCTTTTGTGCGTCTATGTTTAATGGATCATCTTGCCCGAAAGCAATTTTCTATTGTTGTCACCGTTAAACAGTCTGCAAAGGTGGTCCTTCCAAATCCTCAGCATTGACTTCGGCTCTACTAAGGTGCTTTTACTTTCGTCTTTGGAGCCTTTGGTTCGAGGTTATGCACTGCTCATAAGGCTATCGAACTTTATTTCTACTTCTAAACCTCTCTACATCTTCGACCCCATGCTTCTCTTGCTCTTTTTTTTAACCTCTGAGAAGTAGGTGATGAAATGTAATTACTGTTTCTCAACTCTGCGGCGGCGTTATTCCATAACTTCGTTTGACATATGATATAGAACACGGTCATCATTTTTCATACCAGAAAGCCCATTTAGCTTTTCAAAAGATAACTTTCTTCCCTATTTATAAAACACTTCTAATTGATGTTCTGTAAATACTTTGACGAATTAATCTTAAAGCAGGTGCAGCACAAGTAGTGAAACAAAGATAGTACACAAATATTTTAATGGAAAAATAGCGATGCACGGTTATAAGTAGGATGACATATAACCCACACCTGAACTAAATATTTGATACCATATTTAAATATTTTCAAGTATGATAAAAGAAAAAAAATTAATTGTATTTATTTTAAAACAAAATAATTTAATATTATCTCAACTATACCGGTCGAGGTTGATTTTGTACTACATTTTCAATTTTAAAGTGTCTCTTAAATAGTTGCTTCATTTTTTCTATTTTAAAACCGATATTTTCCCATTAAAGTGTCCATTTGCATGGCCCAAAGTATAATAAACTGGATATGCTCCTTCGAAGAAATTCACCAAAGGAGCTTCTGAATTTTTCGTTTTCCGTTCCAAGTGTAAACCTGCCATTAAATCCATTTCAATGGGAACCATTACTTTTCGCATATTATTAAGCAATGGATATGGATAGGCAACTCGACTAGCTTCGTAAGGCACAAAAATTGTAGTCACTTTGGAATCCGTGAATTTATCACTTCCAGAAGACATCGTCAGCTTAGAAGAACAAATTACAAAAGCAATTGCATAGAAGAGCCAAATCTGCGTTAGTATAAGAAATATTTCAATTATTTTTATATGTAATAACTTTAAAAAAATCAATTAATAACTCTATGTACCATTTTATATGTTTTGTATGAAAAAAAAAATACTAAATAATAATTAAAATCCGTTTTATTAGTGGGTAAGCTTGATTTGCGTATCGATAAGTTACTAACCTCTAGCGAATGGCGTAAGACCTTTTTATTTACTTTGAATGGCCTTAGTATTTTGCAGATATTAATTATTGTTAATACTTCATGCTAAATTAACATTCAAATAGACATGCCTTAATGTTTTAAACAATAAAAGGTAAATAAATTCTGTACCTAATCAATAAATTTAATAAATTAAAAACGAAAAAAGTTGAAAACCAATGCCAAGCTCAAATACTCAAATACTCGGAACAACATTATTTGCTTTTTCACTACAATGTATGACTATAAATCTTTTGGCAAAAGATTCTTGTTATGACAGGGATTTTTTTTTTCAACAATTGCTAAATTTATAACAAATTAATCATCAGGGACTAATAATAAATTATTGTTAGAACAAAAAATTGTATAGTTAGCTAATTTCTGTGAGGGGTAGGTAACTTAAGAAACAAGTTATGATAACATTTTGACAATAATCTCCCTTTGTTTTAACCTTAATCCTGATGTTGAGTACCTACCTAATAAGGAAAGTCCTTTTTTATTTTGTTGGATAAATATTTAAATCTGTTGTCTGAGCCTTTTTCAATTAACATTGACCTTATTAATGTGTGTTCTTATTCCCTTAAGCGGTTTTGACAAGGGTTGATATTTTAGAATCTACGCAGCAGTAAGACTATGGCTAGGTTTAGAAGCATCATAACAAAAGTCGACGACCGAACCCAAATATAAATATACATATATAGGTAAACACAACAACTAAAATAAAAATTTAAAGACTTATTATAAGAAGACATGACCTATGTATAAGATATTAAAAAATGATTTATTTTATTTTCATAGCCAAAGCCGGTTGTCGAGTCAGATAAACAAAAGTAATAAATTATGTACGAGTATTAGGTATGAGTATATACTTGTATATTTTTGTAAGTTCAAGTAGAATATTTTTTAATTTGTCTCTCGAAATGACTCAGAGAAATTAAGGTATAATTTGTTATGGTGAACTTTCAACTTTTAAATTTTAAACTTTAATGTAAGTTAAAGGATTTTATGGGAATTGTACAATTGTATTGTAAATTGTGCTAAATTTAATGAATAAATTGTAACACACTCATTTTTTCACCAATGTTGCCATTACAAAACCAGCCAACAAAATAAAGCGTGATTTTTTAAAAGCTATAGGAAAGTTTTTCAAAAAAAAAACAAACACTTCAGAAAAATGCATGAAATCTTTATTTGAATCGATAGCACGGTCCATATAATTTAATGTTTGAAGATTATTTCATGCAAATGTTGACCTTGACTGCGCCTCAAATGGTCCATCCGCTTAGTCCAATTTTGGCATACTCTTTCCAACATTTCGGCCGGTATCTCACGAATAAATGAGACAATGTTGTCTTTCAATGCATCAATTGAAGCGGACTTGTCTGTATAGACATGAGCTTTTACATAGCCCCACAAAAATAGTCTAAAGGCGTTAAATCGCACGATCTAGGCGGCCAATTGACCGGTCCCGAACGTGAAATAAAATGTTCACCGAACTCGCCTCTCAATAAGTCCATTGTTGCGCGTGACTTAGATACTTTGTATCTTTCAGATAAATTAAATAAAAACACTGTGTTGTTCGGTTGGTAGATTGAGACTGAAAAATGTCTCTTTTTATTAATATTGAAAATGAATGGTCATTTCGTATCATCAGCAAAATATAGTTTGTGTGGGAGCAAACTCCAGACAAGCTATATTTGATGAATCGTGAAATGCGATAGTTCGGAATTTATCTTAGAATTGGAGTTATATGTATGGGTTCAGTTATGAGACCGAATGGTAACATAACTCCTCCCCGCTTTAATACAGGATTCTCCTGAATCTTATTTTCAATCTTTAAATTAACTCTGTTTCTATTTTTAGTCAACAATTTGTATGCTATTAGTAAAATTATAATGATTAATATAATAGAAAATGAACCCAAACTATAGTTCATTGTTTTGTGATATTTGATTTCATTGATTTCTTTAATATTATTTTCTTGTTTATAAATAATGTCTTCAAAACTCAATTTATTTGGTGTTTTTACAATTACTTCATTATTTGGAAAAACAAACTTTTGCTTAAAAGTATACTGATTATTACAAAAAATCTTAGTATCTACTTTAACTGTACAATTATTGAATGTAATTAAGAAGTTACCATTTAGTATAACTTGTCTCTCGTCGCAGTTACTTGAAAGATTCTTATTTACAAAGTTTTTTACAATTAACATATTATCTTCAATTTCAATTATTTCTTCATCTTTTCTTAATATCTTTTTACAGTTTTTATTATATATACAGTTTTCACTTAGTTTAAGTTCTTTTACAGATTTATTATTTTCAAAAAAGTAAGTTTTATTCTTTATTTCAACTACATATTCTGAATTCATTTCAAGTTCATTTTGTTCGTAATCGGGAATTGGAATCAATAATTTCTTGGCAACTGTTATAGTTTCTTTTGGTATTTTTATTGCAAAGACAATAAATTCATTTTCATATTTAGCAACACCTAGTCTTATATTTTGAAGTTTCTTAAAGCCTATATTATACAATGAAATTTCCTCACTAGATAGTATATTTGGATGAAATACACCCGTTCTTGCTGATGCTATATTTTCTTGAATATTTTCTACCTGTTCTTTAATTATATTCAGTTTAAAAATTAAAATAAACCTTCTGAAAGTGCTCGTTTGTCTAAAGAATCTATTTCATTCATCCTCTTTAAAATCTTTTGCCTATCGCTTTGAATTATTTCTTTTAATTGCATAAACGTTTTGTTAAAATTGTCATTTACTTTAATTTGCTGTTTAAAGTTTTCAATTATATTATGATTATTAGTATCAGTAACAATAAAATGGTTTTCTATATCAATCCTGTCATCGTTGTCCATTGTTCCGTAAAGCCAATGCAAAGCTTTTCCCATAAAATTAAATACACCTCGTTTTTGTTTATGTGGAATAATTGTCATTATTTTGCTTTTAATATTTTCAATTTCTTTGTTGATTAAAACAATTTTATCTTCAAATGTAATAGATTCGAATGATAATCTAAGCTCTTCTAATATATTTAAAATCTCTTTTGGATTGATTATATGTAAGAGAATGTCATGTTTATTTACTATCTCTTCCATGTCTATTTTTATGATTGCGAATCCTAAATTTGACTCGATTTTTTCTATTGTCATCATCTGGTTGGTTATAGGGGTAATTGCTATTATAAGTACTGCAAATATAATCCAATTAGCCTGCAAATTTTAAAGGTCTTTTAATATTGTTTTCATGAATTCCTTTTAATTTATATTTTCTGAATTTAGGCTTTTCTTTATGCCTTAAATTAACATAGTTTTTTATAAATCCTTCGTCACTAATTTCTTCGTATTCTTCTCTATTCTTGTTTAATTTATCTATCACCGTTTTTTTCTTCGTAATTATTTTATTATAAATTTCAGCCTTATCTATTCTACCTTCTTGAACGTCTTGGGGTTTGGATTTAATGGTTGAATGAAAACTTTTGTTATATAACTCTATGGCTTTCAAAATATTAATCTTTATTGAATTATTATTTTCTAAATTTAAAGCTCTTATTTTTTCTGTTAATGTATTATTAAGTCTCTCTGCATCTGCGTTACCAGTGTGGTTGTTAGGTTTCACAAGATGTAGGTCTATATTTTCGTCTTTACAAAATTGTTTAATGTTAATGCTTTTGAACTCATTGTCACAAACTAATTTTCTAAAATGTCCTTTTATTGACATAAAATGTCTAATTTTTTCTATTATTGTTTGATTATTCCTATCCTCCAGATAGAAACTGACTGCATGTTTGGAAAACTTGTCAATAAATATCAAAAATGAATGTTTGCTATTAACATAAATATCCATGTGGATAATTTGGTTGATATCTGATGGTGTTTCAGTAATCATGGATTTTTTCTTGATAGGTTTTCTATCATATTTAGCGGCGGTGCAAATGTCGCAATTATTTAAAACCTTATTTACCAGTATTCTCAAGTCAGGGAAATATATATATTTCTTTAAACCTTCATAATTTTCTACTATTCCTCCAGGTCCCGTTTCATTTTTGTGATACAATGATATCTGTTTTTAAGTCTCCTCTTCATTTTGCATATCCTTAGCAAAGAAAGTACATTTTACAAACTTTGTGTTTATACTATTTGAAAATAGTTCTATAATTTTTTGTTGTAAAATATTAAATTTCGACTCTGGTAACTCTGAGAATATAACTGTTTTGCCCTTTTTATATATTTTTTTTAAAATAACCTCCAAATTATTCTCTAAATCGTTGGAATCTATATATACCCTATTGTTTTTAAAGACTTGTTCATACTCCTTATTTTTTATATCAACTAAAATAATTTGATTTTTAAATCGATTAACGATTGTATCAAGAATTGGAATATGATCTTCAAAATTTTCGTTTTGAGAGTGAACAGTCTCCTCTTCATCTTCTTCCCTTTCTTGGACATTCAAATTTTCAATATCATCTTCATTTAAATTCTGGGTTCTCAAATTGTCAGAATCCCCTTCATTCTCTTCTTGGAAACTCAAATTGTCAGTTTCCTTTTCGTTTTCTTCCTGGAAACTCAAATTGTCAGTTTCCCCTGCATTTATTTCTCCTAAAGTAGTCCAATTATCAATATTATTTATTTTATTCATTTTATTTCGTTCAAATATATTTATTTCATTAGTATCGTTGTTAATTCTACTTAGAAAGTCCGCTATTCTATTGTCACTTCCTTTAATATAGTCAAGCTTCATATCATATTCTCCCAATTGAACTAACCATCTATGTAGCCTAGGATTTATATCCTTCCCTGTAAACTTAGAGTACAACCCTTTAATAGGTTGATGATCCGTTTTAAGATCAAACTCCCTTCCAAATAGATATGGTCTAAAATACTTAGTACCCCAGACAACTGCTAACAGTTCTTTATCTATTGTGGAGTAGCTATGCTCATGTTCATTTAATGTCCTAGATGCATAACAAACAGGATGCCCCTCTTGGGTTAATACGGCCCCTATCGCAAAGTTACTTGCGTCAGTTATTAACGTAAATCGCTTACTGAAATCAGGGTATCTTAAAATTATAACAGTAAACAGTAATAATTTCTTTCAATTTTTCAAAAGCAGATATGTAGTTTGGATCGTTAAGATTAATATTCATGCCTTTTTTCAAATATTTTGTAATAGGTTGAGCTACCTTTGCATAATTTTGTATGAATTTGCGGTAGTAACGTTTTCGATATGTTCTTGGAGGGAAATGCTAAAGATAAGGATATCGTCGAGGTAAACGACGCAAATTTTATTGATATATTTTCTGAGTACATAATTCATAAGACGTTGAAACGTCGCCGGGGCGTTTTTAAGGCCAAACGGCATCCTTACATACTCATAGTGTCCAAATGGGGTGGAAAAGGCAGTTTTCTTCCTGTCTTCTGATTTCATCAGAATTTGGTGAAAACCTTTTGCCAAGTCTATTGTCGTTAAGTAATTAGCTTTCCCTAATTTATCTAATATAGAGTCTATATTAGGTATAGGAAATTTATCGCTAATAGTTACTTCGTTTAACTTCCTGTAGTGTATGACTATCCTGTATTTTTTCTTGCCTGAATTGTCTGATTTCTTTGGTACAATCCAAAGAGGACTATTGTATGGGGAGAAACTTTCGGTAATTATTCCCTGTGCTAACATATCTTTTATCTGTGATTTTATTTCTTGTTCATGTACAGCAGGGTATCTGTACATCTTTGAATATATGGGTCGTTCTGTTGATGTATTAATCTCATGTTGAACTTCGTGAGCAAATGTCAACTGATCTCCTTCCCTATAAAAGAGATCCTCATATCTATTTAAAAGATTAGCTATTGAATATTTCTCTTCTGAGTTTAAGTGTTCTAAATTAAATCGTTCAATAATACTTGTTTCTAAATAACATATTTCGTTAACTGTATAAGGATAATTATTCTGAATTGGTATCTCATTTTCATTAATAAATATATAGTTATATTCTCAATCAATCTTAACTTTTAAAGGAATTAAGAAATTTTGCCCAATAATGGCATCATAATTACGATTAGGATTGAGTACTTTCCATGATAAACTTCCCTTTAAATTAAACTCTATAGGCATTGATGTAACTAATTTATTCGTTACTTTCTGTATTCCGTTCAGTGTACTTAAGTACAGGGGTTCATTTAGTTTTTCTTCAGAGAAACTTTTTAAGATATTTGGTTTAATTATACTGGTATCTGAACCAGTATCTATAAGGCATTGTATTTTAACATTATCTATTGTTAATGTAACTATTGGTAGTTTACTTTCCGAGGCTCTTCTATAAAATTTACATCATCATGCTGAAAGTTACCTATTTCCATACGTTCTGGACTTTTTGTGTTGGAAGATTCATTTGCTCCTGAATATTGCCCTGAATTTTTGTACCTGTTTGAATTAACAAATCCTGAATTATTATTTTGTCTTGTGTTGCCTGAGTTATTTTGATGATTTCCCGAATTATTATAATTCTGTCTAAAATTGCCTGAGTTATTTTGGTGATTTCCCGAATTATTTTGCCTAAATTTATTTGAATAATTATTACAATTATTGTTCCAATTTTTCCCATTATTTCTTTGTCCAGAAAAATTATTTTTATTATTATCATATCTTCTGTATTCATTGTTATATTTACTCACAATATTTTTTTCATTATTTATTTTACTACTATTTTTATTCTTTCTATGATTAATATCAATATTTCTCTCGTCGTCTAACATTTTTAATCGGAAATATTTATTATAAATTTGTATCAAGGTTGCACCATCTTCAATATGTGCTCTAATATTACCATCAATTTTTTCAATTAAGGTATTAACTAAATCCCTGTCAACGTTAACACTTTTATAAATATCAGGTTTTTTTATATCAAATTCATATATTTCGTCGATATCGTTACTTATTTCTCTAAATACTTCAAATAATTCTGTTAAATTGTTTACCTTCACATTTCGACTGTAATTGAATAAGTCTGAATAATTCTGTCTAGGTCTGTAACTCAGCATAAGCTCCTCCTTCACCCTTAACCATGTAGGTGAATCTCCAAGTTTGCGAATGCATTTAGCTGCTTCTTCAGTAATCTTCTCGTTAATAATAATTTGCTCCGTGTATTTTATCAAATCATGATAATTCCCGCAGAGTTGAAAATGTTGTTCCACTATTTTGATAAAGGATGTAAGTGTTTCCCTCTCTCCTTTAAATGCTTTAATATGCCTGAATTGGCTTATTCTTTGATCAGGTGTCATAGTGAATTGTTTTCTGCTTGCAATTAGTTCTGCTTCTTGCTGTTGCAGTTTTTCAGTCAACATTCTAATAGTTTCTTGTGCTGTTTCAGACATTTTGAATTAACTTTTTGTTCTTTACACTACAATATAAATCACTTCTTTATTTTATTTTGATTTCTATTCTTGAGAAAACAAACTTCTGAGTTCCGATCGCTATTTAATTTTTTATTTCTTTAGAAAAAAATATTCGAGCTGCGGTTGCTATGTATGTATATATTTTTCTTTAGAAAAAATAAACTTCCGACTGCGCCACTTAGATACTTTGTATCTTTCAGATAAATTAAATAAAAACACTGTGTTGTTCGGTTGGTAGATTGAGACTGAAAAATGTCTCTCTTTATTAATATTGAAAATGAATGGTCATTTCGTATCATCAGCAAAATATAGTTTGTGTGGGAGCAAACTCCAGACAAGCTATATTTGATGAATCGTGAAATGCGATAGTTCGGAATTTATCTTAGAATTGGAGTTATATGTATGGGTTCAGTTATGAGACCGGATGGTAACATAACTCGTGCTGTGTGGCATGTGGCACCGTCTCATCTTGTTGAAACCACATGTCATGCAATTCAAGCTCTTGCATTTTGGGTAAAACAAAGTTGGATATCAACTCACGGTAGCGCTCACCATTCACAGTTACATTACGATTCGCATCATCTTTGAAGAAGTACGGTCCAATGATGCCACCAGCCCATAAACCGCACCAAACTGTGACTTTTTGTGGATGCATTGGTAGGTGTTGCAATGCTGGTTGATATTCACTCCAAAATGGGCCATTTTGCTTATTTACGTACCCATTGAGACAAAAATGAGCTTCGTCGCCGAACACAATTTTTCGGTAAAAAAGTGGATCTTCGGTCAACTTTCCAAGAGCCCATTCACCAAAAATTTTACGTTGCAGTAGGTCGTTCGGCTTCAATTCTTGCACCAGCTCTATTTTGAAAGGCATCACACCTAAATCCTTCCGCAAAATTTTCCACGTTGTTGAGTAACAGAGGCCCAATTGCTGCGAACGGCGGCGACGAATCGATAATTGATGGTCATCATTAACACTGGCCGATACAGCTACGATATTTTCTTCAGTTCGCGCTCTACGTAAGCGTGTTGGTAGTTGAATGTCCAACAATGTAAATTTGGTGCGAAATTTAATCACAATAGCCCGAATAGCCGCTTCAGCGCGTCAATTAAACTGACCATAAAATGGAAGAAGCGCGCGATGAACTTTCCTAACAGAACACGCATTTTGATAATAAAATTCAATAATTTGCAAGCGTTGTTCGTTTGTAAGACGATTCATGGTTAAATTATAGACCAAACCGAAGATGTTTGACAGTGAAACAAAACCCGAAACGTGTGTCAGCTGTTTAAACCAGTGTTGCCAAAAGATAATAGGTAAAAAATCATTCTTTATAAAGAGTAGTGGTCTCAAATGACTACCCTGCGGAACACCTGAAGGCGTAATGATGATACTGATTTGACTCCAAAAATGGTCATCATCATTCTCGGACATGTTGTTGTAATACACAAATCTTTAAAATTCATAAAGCCCAAAATTGGTCACAAAACAGACAAAGGTCACAAAACCGAAAAAGTTAAAAAAAAATCGCCAAAAACCCAAAGCGAAAGTCGTAACGTCCAATTTTAGAAATGTCGAAACGTCCAGCATTTTTTGTTTTGCAAACATTTTGGGTATGTATGGGGGCCATCCTGCCTCCCCGCAGCCCCCTGCTTTCATTACATTTAAAGAAACTTTGAATGCATACAACCTCGCACCTACTTCAAATCCTATAGTAAGCCAAGCAGGAGGGTTGCAAAGAGCAACACCATCCCTCCCCCTCCCGCAATTTAGTCGCTATGATATTTTGAAATTAATTTGGGCAATATGACATTGATTTTCTTCTAAAGAAATTTTTGGGCAATATTGCATTTTTACTATTTTGGCGGCATTTCATTGGGCAATGAGACCGAACGTTTCTATTTATTTGGAATTTATTAAAAGCCGAAAAAGTTTTAACACCCAAAGGGTTGGTAATATTGCCAAAACCGTACAACAACAAAATGTAAATAAAATGTGACCTATGATGACATTTTTAATTTGGGCGTTATGGTTTTGGACGCCGCTTTTATTATCCTCGGTAACATTTCTTAAAATGACATATCAACTGCGGTAGTACATTTTTCGATTTGACAACATACATATGTCGGAGTTATTAAGAGTTTGCATGGGTCATATAGATAGTCCAAATTGTGGTATTTGTTTCAATAAATACAACTGTAATTAATTTTCTGATACAAATAAAAACAATAATTAAAAAAGAGACTGGAGTGCGGCCCACACTGATAACTTTCCATCCCGTCTGTTAATTTTTTTTTCCTTAAAAGGTTTGTAGGTTTCCGTGTTTTGTTAAAAAAGTAGTCTGTTGTATTATTTAAACAAATTTAAAAATTACAACCAATAATTTGCACATGATAAAATTGTGTGATTTCAAAATCTATTTTTGTTAACGAGATTTTTAGTCAAAAACAAATTTTTACCAATTTTTGTAGCATTTCTTAAAAGTTTTTATTTCTTATACATATAAGCAAATACAAATTTGATGATACATTTCAAATCTATTTGAAGTAAATATCTTCTATTGTTCACGAGATATCGACAAACGAACACTAATTTTTACCAAATTTACTGTGAGATAAAATTAGTTTGAAGCCAATATTTTTAATTTTTGAAAAGATATTTGAGTCGAAAGTAAATTTTTACCAAGTTTTAGTATTTGTTTTTTGTAAGGTTTTTATTTTGTGCAAGAAAAGTTTCAAATAGAAATAGAAAACAATATTTGTTATAAGACAAAATTAGTGTTAAGCCATAATTTTAAATTTTTGGAAAGATTTTTGAGTGAATATCAATTTTTACCAACTTTTAGTAATTTTTTTTGTAAGGTTTTTATTTTTTATAAAAAAAACTATCAATTCGATTTTTCTCGAAATTTAACTGAATATTGACAATATTCTTATATATAAAAATATAAATGAATCGCAAAATGAGTTGGTTACCACATAACTCAACAACGTCTGGAACAATTTGGCCAATTCTTTTTTTTAAATGTTTGTTGAAGTTCAAGGATGGTTTTTACGGCGAGAAAAATTCCAAAAATTGCCGGAAAAACCACCCATACAAATGTTTTCTAACTAAAACGTAGTCGGCTTAAAGAATTTGACTTCAAGTCATATAAAATTAAAAAAAAAAGAAGAAAAATAAGAAGAAAAAAGTGTTGATTACGATTTGCTGTTGTTTTTCTTGGATTTTCTGTTACCTTATCTACTGAGTTTTCTTTTGTCAACTGATAAACGGCTGAAACAAATCCATTTATCGTGTTTTGTGCAGAGTGTTAATGTTAGTGTAAGTGTTTGTTTAGTTATTGTTTAGTGACAAAATAATTTATATTTGATATGCCTCCTATAAGATGAACCAATTTAGGTAGAAGAACCCGAACTGCTACAAAACAAGCTAATTGACGATCTAATCGTACTGCACAAGAACGTGAAGACCAAATTGAACGCGAAAGAATTCGGATATCACATACGCGTGAAGCGCGAGCTCCACATTTAACTAATGATCGCTCAAGTTTGAATCGAGCTGCTTTCAGTTATGATGTGTCAATTGACTACAGAAACTACCAATGTGTTGTTATTGGTTCTATGAACTCGGTTTGCTCACACTGTAAGGAATTGAAATACAAAAACGAAGCCAATGGATTGTATTGCACAAATGGTAAAGTAAAATTGATACCATTGGGTCCACCACCAGAGCCATTGTACACATTGGTTTCAGGAATAGGAACAGATTCCGTACACTTTTTGGAACTTATCCAACACTATAACAATTGCTTTCAAATGACTTCATTTGGGGCAACAAATGTAGTTCGGGAAAATTTCTTGACAACTTTCAAAGTATGTATTGTAGCAGTTATTCATAATTATTTTAGCGAACAAAATATTCTATCACCTAATTTAAGATAATAAAGCAATAAAAAGACGAACTTATTCAGAAGATGTTTCTCAAAATTACAGAAACCATGATTGGTTTAGCAAACGAGCTTTATTGGCTGCAAAAAAACATTGATGTAAATGAATTTAATTTCAAAATTCAAGAACAAATTACAGGCGAATCGAGGATTATAAACCAGTTGATTCGGCTATACTAACCAAGATGATGTAGTCAATTACTTACTTACTTACTTAAGGTGGCGCTACAGTCCTGTGTGAACTAGGGCTTCAACCAACAAACTTATCCATCTAGCTCGGTCCTTAGCTAGATGTCTAAAGTTTCGCGCTCCAAGTTGGGTGAGGTTACTTTCCACTTGTGCGCGCCACCTGATCCGCATCCTTCCTCTACTGCGCTGTCCTGTGGATGTGGATTTGAAGACTTTGCGGGCCGGAGCATTGGTTTCCATGCGCTCTACGTGACCCAGCCATCTTAGTCATTGGACTTTTACCCTTCTGGCTAAGTCTACGTCGCTGTACCGCCCGTACAGCTCGTCGTTCCATCTTCTCCTCCACTCCCCTTCGATGCATACGGGACCGTAGATCACACGAAGAACCTTTCTCTCGAAACGACCCAAGGTGCTTTCATCCGCTTTTGTCATAGTCCATGCTTCTGCACCGTATAGCACGACGGGGATGATAAGGGTCTTATATAGCGACACTTTGGTTCTTTGAAAAACGATTTTTCCACTCAATTGCTTTCTTAACCCAAAGAAACAGCGGTTAGCAAAAGTAATTCTTCGTTTGATCTCAGCGCTGGTGTTGTTTTCTGCGTTTACAGCGGAGCCTAGGTAGACGAAGTCCTTGACTCTACCTCAAAGTTACGTCTGTCGATGGTGACGTTTTGACCAAGACGTCGGTGTTGTAGGTCCTTTCTTGATGACAGCATGTACTTTGTTTTGCCCTCAATAACCGTTAAACCCATTTTTGCCGCCTTTGCCTCAATACTCACAAAAGCCCCATTGACATCACGCTGAGTTCTTCCGATTATGTCAATGTCATCAGCATATGCTAGTAATTGAACAGACTTTTGAAAGATAGTGCCTCTAGTGTTGACGTGTGTGCTCTGCACTATTCTTTCAAGTACGATGTTAAAAAAATCACATGACAGCGCATCACCTTGTCTAAAACCTTTTTGGTTATCTAAAGGTTCTGTTATGTTGTTTCCAACCTTTAAGGAGCAGCGTGAATTCTCCATGGTCATCCTGCACAAACGGACGAGTTTGGCAGGGATGCCAAAACTAGACATGGCTTTATACAGCTCGTCCCTGTAGATGCTGTCATATGCGGCCTTGGGTTTTTTCCAGGATCTGCCGTAATGTGAATATTTGATCGACTGTGGGATGTAGTCAATTATCCACCAGGATTTTTAAACTCGCTGGATTTGCCTGGATTGCCACCTCACAATATTCAATTAAAGGTTGGATCAATAGTTATAGTGTTGCGAAATATCAACCAACCGCGTATTTGCAACGGTACACGATTAGGAAATAACTTACTTCTAAATCGTTATATATGTTTCATTTAATTATTTTTTATTCACAACGCCCTGTCACCAGGGTGACGGTTCTGTTCAGGAGAATGTTTAGCCACTTTTAAATACGTACGACTTTAAAATACGTAGGAACAAAAACTGCCACTTTACAAATCTTTATGACAGGACGAAGTCTGTCGTGTCCGCTAGTATTTTATAAAATAAAACTAATTCAAAGCCAATAATATATCAAATTTTTGAAAAGATATTTGAGTCGAAAATCAATTTTTACCAACTTTTAGTTATGTTTATTTTAGGTTTTTATTTTTTATAAAAAAAAGTGTCAATTTGATTTTTCTTAAAATTTTACCAGATGTAAAAACCTTATTTTTCGTTGCACAAAATTATTTTGGGGATAAAATCAGTTTTTGTTCGTAAAATATTCGAGGTGACAATTATTTTTTTTTTAATTTCTAAAAAGCCCGTTAATTTTATTTTTTTTCCAAAAACGTACTACTTTGGTATAACATCTATACTAATATTATAATGGGTGATTTTTTTGAGGTTAGGATTTTCATGCATTAGTATTTGACAGATCACGCGGGATTTCAGACATGGTGTCAAAGAGAAATATGCTCAGTATGCTTTGATATTTCATCATGAATAGACTTACTAACGAGCAACGCTTGCAAATCATTGAATTTTATTACCAAAATCAGTGTTCGGTTCGAAATGTGTTTCGCGCTTTTTTATCGACAAATTTTGTTCAGCGATGAGGCTCATTTCTGGTTGAATGGCTACGTAAATAAGCAAAATTGCCGCATTTGGAGTGAAGAGCAACCAGAAGCCGTTCAAGAACTGCCCATGCATCCCGAAAAATGCACTGTTTGGTGTGGTTTGTACGCTGGTGGAATCATTGGACCGTATTTTTTCAAAGATGCTGTTGGACGCAACGTTACGGTGAATGGCGATCGCTATCGTTCAATGCTAACAAACTTTTTGTTGCCAAAAATGGAAGAACTGAACTTGGTTGACATGTGGTTTCAACAAGATGGCGCTACATGCCACACAGCTCGCGATTCTATGGCCATTTTGAGGGAAAACTTCGGAGAACAATTCATCTCAAGGAATGGACCGGTAAGTTGGCCACCAAGATCATGCGATTTGACGCCTTTAGACTATTTTTTGTGGGGCTACGTCAAGTCTTAAGTCTACACAAATAAGCCAGCAACTATTCCAGCTTTGGAAGACAACATTTCCGAAGAAATTCGGGCTATTCCGGCCGAAATGCTCGAAAAAGTTACCCAAAATTGGACTTTCCGAATGGATCACCTAAGACGCAGCCGCGGTCAACATTTAAATGAAATTATCTTCAAAAAGTAAATGTCATGAACCAATCTAACGTTTCAAATAAAGAATCGATGAGATTTTGCAAATTTTATGCGTTTTTTTTTTAAAAAAAGTTCTCAAGCTCTTAAAAAATCACCCGATATATTCGAAAGTAACTCTGTCTGTTACTCAATCAAAATTCAGGTGGGCCGATCGCTTTTACGCCTAAACTACTAAACAGATTTAAATAAAATTTGGTAAGAATATAGTTTGAGACTTAAGAAAGGACACGAGTTACTTTTGACCTCGGGAAACAACGCATTCCCATGGGAAAAATTACTTTCCGGAGAATCTGTTCGCTTACGCGGTAGACGACGCAGGTGGTGGCGCGGGGGGAGGACATCACTGAGTGGGTCTACCCGAACGGGCACACACGTGAGGGCACATGCCGTTGTCGGAAATATGCAAATTACAGAGAAATCCTGCAAATATTTTATTTGTCGTGTAAATTTAATTGTTTCTTTAATACTTAATGATTTACTCGGTTTGTCTTTGATCATTTAATTTACGAGAATACTAATATTAATACGTGTTTATTTTTTAGTTTTAAAATAATAATTTTAAAATAATAAACGTTATGTAAACCTACTTAATTTCTATTTGTTTTGGTTCCTTTTAGTCTTACTTAATTTAAATAGAAGCTTTTAAATAATCTCCCTTTCGTTTACGTTTCTAATTAATCTTGGTTTCGTTTACGTTTAGCTTGATATTACGCTAATATGCCTGGAAAACGTATATCCAATCTAGCGCGTAGTTCTAGCAGAGCTCGAGCTGCGAAAATAGCTAGAAGCTAAGATTCCGAAGAACAGACATAGGGCTCATAGAGCTTCTGAGACTGAAGAGCAGGGTCCATCACGACGTCTTTTAGATGCTGAGCGCGATAGGGCTCAAAGAGATTCTCAGACTGAAGTTCAGAGTGAAACCCGTAGATCTTTAGATGCTGAGCGTCACGTAACTCAAAGAGCCGCTGAAACTGAAGATGAAAGACAGTCACAAAGACTCTTAGACGCTAAGCGACATGCATCACTAATTTCGTCAGAGTCCCATGATGAATCACAAAGACGGCGTACTTTGAACGCTGAACGTCAGACACCTTATGATTGATTACATTAATCATAGATTAGTTCTCATTGGTCGGATGGATAATAAGTGCACACATTGTGAAGCACTAGAATGAAAAGAAGAAACTCCGGGCATGTGTTGTTCTGGTGGTAAACTTTCGCTCCCATTACTTGGCGAGCCAGAAGAACCTCTAAAATCTCTGTTTTTATATGACAACATTGACGACATGAATCACGGCGATTTTTGAGCCGTATAAGAAAATATAATTCGTGTTTCCAAATGACATCTTTCGGAGTAGACAATGAAGTTGTTATGCCTGGATTTTCACCTACTTTAAGAATTCAAGGACAGATTTATCATAGGATTGGCTCTTTAACCCGCCAATGGTAACCTACAGGTCTGTGAGATCGAAAAAAATGCGAATAACTTTCTTCGCCGTTATTGTTTTTTGTTGAACTTGAATTTGTATATTGTAATAAAAGAGCTTCTGTTGATTTAATTAATCATTGATATCATTTAACACCAAATATTAGTAACACATTTCGAAAAATCTTCAGTTGAAAACTCGGTCCGTGAGACCGGCCGGCGTCACCATTGATCAAAGTCAAATTTACGTCACCAATGTCGGGTTAAAATGTATTAACCTAACCTAACTTAACCTATGACAATAACACTTAGTATGGCCAAATCCCATCTCGGCACAATTCTACTATCCAAAAAAAAACTATCTAATGCGGACGAAGTCGCGGGTAAAAGCTAGTTAGAATATATAGTATAAATATAAAATTTAATTCAAGTCGCTAGCGTTATTGATTCGTGAGATATTTTAAGTAAACCAAAACTCTCATCTTTTTTTTAAATTGGTATGGTAAGAAAACCACCCACGCAATTCTTTTGAGAGTCCTTTCTGCATCTTTCTGCTGTATTATTATTTGTATAACAAAATTTATTTGAAGTCGATATATCTACTGGTTCTTGAGCTATGGACGAAGAAAAAAACTTCCCTCACGTACGGACGTACGAATGTACGCACACACGCACGCACAGACATATCTCTAAAAATCTTTTATTTCGACATTAGGGACCTTGAAACGTCGAGAAATGTCAAACTTTTCAATTCTATAAATCGGAACGATTACAATAACTTCCTATGGGAAGTTAATAAGAGTTTAAATATTTTAAGTTTATACATTATTATGGAATTTCTGCTTTTTTTATTGATGTTAAATTGAACAAAAATTATTTTTAAAGGATTGATTTTTACTCTAAGCCAAAAATATATATCTACATATAAATTGAAAAAAAATAATTTTCAAATAAAATAAAGTTCTTTTAACTCCGACGTTTCCACTCAAATCATTTGCAAAAACCTCTTAAAAGCATGAATTTCCAAGAAAATCCATTTAGAAATGTATAGACATTAAGTCAATTTACAATCCCTTAATACCAAAAATCTATTGATTCTCTGAATCTATACACATTAAAGGTATCTTTTACCTTCTTTAACAAGAACATAATTTCAATCTTTGCATCTGTCCTTTCCCACATTTTAAACCCAAGAATTTATTGGTATAGGTACTTGTATCATTTTTTATTGGAAATTCACAAATTAATGTCAATATGTTCCTGCAATTTCAATAAAAATCGTCTTCAACACGAGCTAAGGCTTTTTAAAATTATCTTTTCTTTAAATATAAAAATTAAAACAAAAAATTACTGGCACGTTTTGGCAAATTGTGCAAAGTTCACCAAAAGGCTAATGACGTCTTTCAAAATCAACTTGAAGTACACTTAAACTCATCTTCTGTTGCAATCTATTTAAAAAAAAAAGTACATATATATTTTCTATTCATATCTCTGGTACAATCTGTAAGCAAAAAGAAAATTCTTCTTTATTTCTACAACATCAATGAATTGCCAAACTATCTTGCTCGACTGTCGTTGGTGGTAATAAATCACTTCATGGATACTTTTCAACTCATATCGCTGCTTCCATCATTTAATACTTTCCAGACGTATCAAACATTTCAATGAAGAAAAATATACTTTGTACAGAAAAGCAATCCTATTAAATGGAGGACGAAGGACGAATGTATGGTCCGGTCCTCCCCCTCCTATACCATAATACACATCAGAGACCATAATACACTATACACAATATACCTCCTTTAACTGAATGACCTTTGGGCAAAATCCTTTGGCTTCACATCTCGTGTAACAACATAAAGCCAATACGGATACGTGAAAACATTTCAAAACATTTCGAGTGCCGCTTTCTACTTTTTATAAAGATGTATATTTTTATTTGGTCCATTTTTTGTTATTTAATATATCCTGAATATGGTATTGGTGAGGAGGGGGTGGGGGGTTGAGTGAAAAAGGGTATAATAATATAAATAAAAACATTTCTTGAACACATATAGACACGTTGCACGTTAACTTCAACTAACAAAGTTTATAAAAGCCGGAAATAATGCACTTAAAAATTGTTTGGCAAAAAGTTTTCAACTTTCAAGAAGAGTATAAAAATATGAGAGTCAGAGTGTGTTGCAAAAGAATCAAGTGAATATAAGCAGCAAAAGGAAAGGAGTTTCTTGCTTTTTCTTAGATTTTTGTTTGGCTAATGTTTTTATTTTTTGTTTTTTTCAGAAAAATATATACGAAGAAAAACGCTCGTTCTGAGCAAACGGACAACTACAACTTTACTGGCCGAATCTTTGGGGTGTACTATGGATATGAAAGGAGTAAATAGAGTGGAAACTGCTGACCGTTGATAAGAAAAAACCAACAAACTTTTATTTTTTTTTTTGACAGCGAGATTTATCTCATCGTTCGAGTATACTTAGATAGGGTGAAAGGGGGTGATTAGGAACGGATTTGTATTTAATTGTCATTATTTTGAAAACGATATGAAACGACAGTATCTACAGTCATATTTTCTGGCAGTTTTAAAGCATTATCATTTCTTTTTTCTTTCTTTTTTTTTCTTTAGTTGGCGCTACAGTGCATTGTGCTCCTGGGCCTCAAGTAATAATTTTCGCCGGCTTACTCGATCTCTAGCTTGCTGCCTCCAGTTTCGAGTACTTATTTGACGTGCGTCGGCCTCAACTTGAGATGAGACCTGCCTGTGCTTCTTGTTCCCTCAGGCTTGGCGTTGAATACCTTACGGGCTGGAGCTTCGATGTTCATTCGCTCAACACGCGTTAGCCATCTTAAGCGTTGAACACGCAGTTTTTTTGACCAGTAGCAAGTCGCTGTTCCTGATTAAATCTTCTCCGCCAGATGTTACTTTGCCTGTCGACACAAACCGGACCATAGATCGTACGCAGAACCTTCCTCTCTAAGATACCAAGAGATCCTTCATCCGCCTGAGATAGGGTCCATGCTTCTGCACCATACAGCAAGACTGGGATGATTAAGGTTTTGTACATTTTCTCTTTGGTACTTCGCGACAGGGCTTTATTACTCAACTGCTTGCTTAGGCCAAAGAAACAGCGATTAGCAAGGGTAATTCTAGGTTTGATCTCCGCGCTGATGTCATTTGCAGAACTAACAGCAGTACCCAGATAAACGAATTCGTTTACCAACCCGAAGTTATACCTATCAATTGTCACGTTGTGACCAAGTCTACGGTGTGAATCGACTCTATTTGATGACAGTAAATACTTCGTTTTGTCCTCGTTAATGTCAAGACACATTTTCTTCGCCTCAGACTCGATATTAGAGAAGGCAACCGTCACTGCTCGTTTGGTTCATGACATGACAGCGCATCGCCTTGTTGAAGTCCTCTGGTGGTTTCGAAGGTTTCGGTCGAGTTTCTTCCAATTTTGACGCAGCAGCGAGCATTTTCCAACGTCATCCTGATAAGTCGTATCAGTTTGGTAGGGATGCCAAAAGTCAACATGGCACGGTATAGTTCGTTCCTGTCTACACTGCCATAAGCTGCTTTAAAATCGATGAAAAGATGGTGTGTTTCAATTTTATGTTCTTGGGTCTTTTCCAGGATTTGGCGTAGAGTGAAAATTTTGTCGATTGCCTGAAGTCACACTGTTAAGGGCAAATCAGGAGTTTACATAATACGCTGGGCAAGATCTTGTATGCGATGTTTAAAAGGCTAATGCCTATGTAGTAGTGTATGGCGCAGAGAAGGCGGTCACCTTTTTTATGGATCGGGCAGATGGTGCTTAAGTTCCACTCGTCGGGCATGCTTTCTTCCGACCAAATTTTAATAACTAGCTGGTGCATGCTCCTTACCAGATCTGCTCCAGCGTACTTAAAAAGCTCCGCCTGCAGACCGTCATCGCCGGCCGCTTTTTTCGACTTCAGCCTGGTGGTGGCTAGTTTGATCTCACTCTGGTCGGGTGGGTGGAACTCTAGATCGTCAACCAAATGGATTTGACGTGGCTGCTCGCTGGCGGAATCATTGACTTCATCACCATTAAGCAGCTGGTGGAAATGATCTCTCCAGATTTTTAGCATTGACTGCGTCTCGACTACGGTATTCCCCTCCTTATCTTTGGAGGCTCCAGGGCGGCTAGTGAATCCCCTTGTTTTCTTTTTGACTCTTCTATAAAACCTGTTTCCTGTTAAAACATCCCTGAATCTCCTCGACTTTACGCTGCTCATGAGCTTTTTTCTTTCTTCTGAGCAAGCGGTTCTCATCCCTTCTCTTGTCGTCGACTTAGAGCTGGCGGGAAGATCGTGTCCTCGTTTGCTGCCACAATCTGTATGCCTCCGTTTTTCATTTCACTAAAGATAAAGTTTGAATTTGAATTCTAGACTAGTTGAAGCGAGACCAAACCGAGACCTAGGCGAGACTCAATTGTGTGAGAGTTTCGCTCTCACTAAAAGATATATAAAATGTTCGAGACTACCAAAAGTCTTATCTCTTCAAAGCTCCTTACTTTTCCTCTAAAGATTTAAAAAAAAAAGAATAAGATCTCATTACTTCTCTGTACCGACAAATGAAATTATAATGAAATTGAACGAAATAAAATGATTAATAATCTAATTTCCGATATAAATGGAAAAACATCAATGCTAGAGAAAAAACTGTTACGACCAAAGTTGTAGATAGTTTAATTTTAAACAACTTTTGCTTATGACAATTTTGGCTTAAGTTAAAAAATAAAAGAGTTATTTATCGAAAATCAATTGTTCCTTAATTTAAAATGGCGCCCAACGTAGATCGTTTAAGTTTAAGGAATTCAAACACATTTGTTAAGTCTCCCTGTGACATCATCTGTTAATTTGGAACAAAAACCTATTTAGTTTTTATTTGTTTCCAAAATATTATATGTTTGTACTTACCCCCATTTACCCTACTCCTTCTTTTTTTGGTTAACATTTTTATGGCCCACAAGTTGTTCTTTTCAACATTGTAGGTATTTTATTTTTCTTGTTTTTTTTTTTTTTTTTTAATGGAAGAAGTTCAAATTTTGTTTATTGTTGGTCTGAGCTTTTACTATTTGAAGACAAAAAATATAACAAGTTTGTAGATATACAGTAAGTAGGTTCTTTTTGTAGGGGTTGATGGGAATTCATAAACATCATTGGCTAGACTTTTTTATTTCAAATACATTTTGTAGTTCTTTTTTTCTAAAAAGTAAAATAAATAAGAAATGAACAACTAATAAACTGATGAAATCTTGGCCAAATAATAATTTCTTCCATTTTTATTTGTTAAAAATGCCTTGGCTCCGAGACTATACAAGTTTTTATTTTAAAAGTTTTTGTGTTTTTGTCTACTGATTAAAATTTCTTTCTTAATCTTTCTATTTGTTCTGCATAATCGTATCATAACTTTTCAAGGTCTCATTTAGAATCCTTTTCGTATTTAAATTATATGCAGTTATGATGGTTCCTCAGAGTATATAATGTTCTACGTCTAGACCTTGTAGGTGATTCCATTTTTAACCTTTAATTATTAAAAAAACAAAGGGTAGGCCAAATACAAGCTTCTTTTAAAATTTTCAATGTTTAATGTCCTTATTAATAAGAGCAAACATTTCGAATCGTCCGTCATTAAAATGACTTCTGCCACTGGTTTCTCAGTAAAGCATTTTATTCGCTCCAAATTTTGGATTAGCATAACATGAGTCCTTTACGATTCGTCACAAAAAGGGAAGTAATCAGATCGCAGCTCATGGTGCGTTGATTATCGATAGTAGCATGAGATGTGTGAAATGGAGTGTTAACATTTGGAAATAAGTTTTCAATATTTCCCAACGTTAAGATTTTGATCGGGAATTAGTTGTTAATGTCAAAATAACCTATGAGTTAAAAAGAAGGTTCACTTGGGGAGTTTATTTCTTTTAAAGCTGACTAGAAGAACAATTAACTCAAAACTGGGCGACTCTTCTGCTTGAAGATTTGTCGGCAGAGGAACACCGCAAAGTGGTGTTCTATCCCCGCTCCTCTGGAAGCCGGTAGTAAATGTTATCTTATAACTGGTGTGGATGCGAAGTGTTTTCGAGCGATTGCCTATGCGGACCGGTGTGCACTGGATGTCATATTTTTAAGGAAAAACTAAATTTCATAGTTAAACCTGCCTCTGTTAAAGGTATCAAATTGAAGTGCTGAGAGGCTAAGTGTCTGGCTCTTATTTTAGACAAAAAAAATTAAATTCGAAACGTAATATACAAGAAAGAGTTAAAAAAAATGATTAATGGGGCTTACAACCTTGAATTACGCATTGGTTATAAACATCGGTAATCAGATAGATTTTACTGTACGGTGTGGCAGTATGATGGATTGCTTCTCTGTCTAACACCTCTTGATAAGGGACTCAAACTAGTTTCATTGAGCTCAAAAGAAAGCATCGAAATTCATGTGGTATCACAACGGCCCAATAAAGTGGCCTAAGTGTGTTTTACTCCATACCGGACAACAACTTTAGCCTAACCTAACCTTACCTATAATTGGACTTTAAAGCTTGAAACAACATTTCTGTCAACGGTTGCAGTTTGGCATCAGAATCTCTTAAAGAAAATGTATGCCTTGGTTTTAGATGAATCCCCAATTTGTTGGATCAGAAATTACTTTTCCTTCTACCTAATACAAGAACTATTGGATGAGTTCATGTCTGAAACCCAAAAAATGAATGCTGGTTTCCCTCAGGGTTCTGTTCTGTTCTTTCCAACACTCTTTCTTATTTTTATTAATCCAGCATTCGTTTGAAGAATCATATCCCTCTTCTTTAGATGTAAAACTGCAACAACAAAAATGATAAGATCATTAAATTCCAACCCAAACCGTATCGTTATAGCGAGATATACGTTTGAGCTGGTGCTGGTTGGAAGGTATTCAGAAAAAAGCTTTTAAAATTATTTGAGCCAATAACGTCACTCATTCATCGAGGTAACTTTTCTAGTCTCACTCTTTTTTACCGATATTTTAACCGACTATTCCACTGAACATCGGGTGCCTAGTACCTCAACTGGAGATTGGGTTCTAACCCCAGTGGAAAGTTGTTGGGGGCAGCAAACGACAGAGGGGGGAGAGGTGTTTCCATTAAGGCAGCTCTACTTATCCAGACGGCAGCGGAGGAATTCCCGAGATGGAATCAACGGTGGCGTCTACAGTTGCAGTAAGGTTGAACTACTTAGTGAACAACTTATAGGGCTTCTACGACTTATTCGAAACCCAGGCCTATAAGGAGCGGTTTATCCGGCTCCCCGTCCTTGGAGTTATACTAAGGATCTGGCCCTCAAGGTTGGGGGTTGTCCCGTGGGGGTGACTTCCTGGCCACGTAAAAAAATACCTTAGTTGCGAAGCACCAACACTGTTGACAACCCAAGCAAACGAAATAAGGACAACGAACTTCGGATCTGTACGTGGAATGTTAGGTCCCTTAACAGAATACGTGCAGCCGAACAATTATTAGGCAGATATTACCGTCATCCAAGAAGTGCGATGGGATGGACCGGGCAAACGTAAACTAAAAGACTGCGATGTATACTACAGCGACTGCTATACCGAGAACAAAGACAGCGTCTATTTCGGTGTGGATTTGTTGTTGGAACTAGACTCAGGCAAAAAGTCGTGAGTTTCAATAGTGTGAGCGAGCGCATCACGACAATCCGCATCAAGGCTAAATTCGCCAACATAAGCCTGATATGCAAGCATGCCCAAACAGAGGAGAAAGATGAAGACAGCAAAGACATATTCTTCGAGCTCTTGGACAAGACATATGAGCAGTGCCCTGGCTATGACATTAAAATTGTCTTAGGAGATTTTAATGCCAAGCTAGGAAGAGAAGACATCTTTGGTGGCACAATCGGGAGATACAGCCTGCACGACACCACCTCCGACAACGGATTCAGGCTGATCGATTTCGCTGCGGGGCGAGACGTTCTGGTAGCTAGTACGCAGTTCACACATCTCAATATCCACAAGGGGACATGGAAATCTCCTGATCAATCAACCGTCAACCAGATTGACCACATTGCGATCGACGCACGACACTTCTCCAGTATACAGGATATCCGATTCCGAGGGGCCAACATTGACTCGGACCACTACCTCGTTGTAGCCAAGGTACGGCTACGGATATCCCGGTCCAAGCCAAAACAAGGAAGTACTGTGAGAAGTTTCGACGTTAGACGGCTACAATCGCAAGAGACTGCCATGTCCTTTTCCGATCGAGTCTCTAGTAACCTCTTAAGGAGTCCTATGCTGCATGCATTAAGCATTGAAAACCAGTGGCAACATTGCCTTGCAGCCATCAGAGATGCCGCCTCTGAAGTGCTAGGTTTCACACTTCCACAACAGCGAAACCCCTGGTTTGACGACGAATGCCGGCAAGCGCACGCAGCGAAACAACAGGCATACAAAACGGCGCTGCACAGGAGGACCAGAGCTGCTCGTGAGCTCTACGAGCAGAAGAGGAGAGAGGAACACCGGCTTCTTAGATGGAAAAAAAGACAGCATGAGAAGCGTGCGATCGAGGAGATAGAGGGATGTTACAACAGGAATAAGGTTCGTAAATTTTACCAAAAGGTAAAAAAAACCTCCCAAGAAAACATCGTAGTAGAACCGCAGTCTATGTTGAGAAATATGGAAAGACCACTTCTCTAAATTATATAACGGCGCTGATGAACTAAATTCCGCTGTAAGGGAGATACAACCACTCAACCTAGGCGAGGCAGATCAACAATTCCGCCTACCCGACCTCAACGAAGTGAAGATAGCTAATCTAAACTGAAGTCAAGCAAAGCTGCTGGAGCTGACGGCATCGCTGCCGAACTATTCAAAGCAGCAGGCGATGACTTGGTAGGGAGCATGCACCAACTCACCTGCAAAATATGGTCGGAAGAAAGCATGCCCGATGAGTGGAATCTCAGCATAGTGTGCCCGATACATAAGAAACTGCGCCAACTACAGAGGCATCAGTCTCCTTAACATTGCATATAAGATCCTCTCTGCCGTATTATGTGAACGTCTGAAGCCGTTCGTCAACAACCTGACGTGTGGCTTCGGACCAGAAAAGTCCACTATCGACCAAATATTCACACTACGGCAGATCTTGGGTATCAATTCCCACCATCTCTTTATCGCTTTTAAAGCCGCGTATGACAGCATCTATAGAGAAGAGCTCTACAGAGCAATGTGGCGCAGGGACATAGGGCCCAGGGACATAACGCCCAACTTTTTTTTTTGGGGCTTATGTCTCACTTCGGTGGGACATAAAACCGAAATCTTATTTGGGCCCTAAGTCCCACCGAAGCCCCCAATAAAAATTTTGGGGCTAATGTCCCACTTAATAAGAATCACCAAATGACACAACTTGGAGCACTTCAATACCACAAGACTTTGTTTTGTGGAGTTTATTTAAATCCTGAGATCCCGCGAAGCGGGCCACCCACAGGTGCTTTTATTCAAAAAAGCTGTTGATATTGGCGCCTGCCTGGCGACTTTACATACCCTAAGCGGAGCAACGGAGTTGCGTTAGCGGGTGTGACCCCGAAAAAGGGAGTTAAAATCCTGAGAATCCGCGAAGCGGGCCACCCACGGGGGCTTTTATTGAAAGAAGTTGTTGATATAGGCGCCTGCCTGGCGACTTTACAAACCCTAAGCGGAGCAACGGAGTTGCGTGAGCGGGTGTGACCCCGAAAAAGGGAGTTAAAATCCTGAGATCCCGCAAATAATGTTGAAAATAAACTTTTTTGTTTTTCCTAATTTTTGTATTATCACCGTATCAAAAAATTATTGTTCATTGTATTGAGCTACAAAAACTTTATATTCTTTTTTGGCTCTGCAAAAATTTGGGGATAATGTCCCATTTTTAATAAACAAATTTGGGACTTAGGTCTTACTTGGTTGGTACTTAGAGCCCAAATTAAATTTCGGCTTTATGTCCCACTCGAACGGGACATAAACCCCAAAAAAAAAAATTCGGCGTTATGTCCCTGGGCCTTATGTCTCTGCGCCGAGCAATGTCTAGTTTTGGCATCCCTGTCAAACTTATCCGTTCGTGCAGAATGACGATGGAGAATGCACGCTGCTCTATCAAGATCGGAAAAGATCTCACCGATGCATTTGATGTCAAAAAAGCTTTTAGACAAGGCGATGCACTGTCATGCGACTTCTTCAACATCGTTCTGGAAAGAATTGTCCAAAACTCAACCGTCTACACCTTCAACACTAGAGGCACAATCTTCCAAAGGTCCATCCAATTACTCGGATACGCAGATGATATTTTCATAATTGGAAGATCAAAGCGTGATGTCAGTGGAGCGTTTTTGAGCATTGCGACGGAAGCGAAGAAGATGGGTTTAGTGGTCAATGAGGAGACCAAGTATATGCTGTCTTCGAAAAAGGACATTGAACAACGACGTTTTGGACAAAACGTCACCATGGACAGCTATTACTTTGAGGTAGTTGAGGACTTTGTCTACCTAGGCACTGCTATTAACACAGACAATGACACCAGCACTGAAATCAAACGAAGAATAACTCTTGCAAATCGCTGCTTCTTTAGACTTAGAAGGCAATTGAGTAGTAAAGTCCTCTCTCAAGCATCTAAAATCACCATCTATAAGACATTCATCATCCCGGTTCTCATTTATGGCGCTGAGGCCTTGACCCTGTCAAAGAAAGATGAGAGCGTCTTAGGATGATTCGAGAGAAAAATTCTTCGGGTGATTTTTGGTCCCGTACGCATAGATAAAGAATGGAGGAAAAGATATAACGACGAACTGTACGGGCTGTACAGCGACACTGACCTAGTTAACAGAATTAAAGTCCAACGGCTTAGATGGCTAGGTCATGTAGAGCGAATGGACATCAACGCTCCAGCCCGGAAGGTCTTCGAATCCAATCCGGAGGGACGGCGCAGTAGAGGAAGACCGCGACTCAGGTGGCGCACGCAGGTGGGTGAAGACCTCAACCAGCTTGGCGTGCGAAACTAGAGACAGCTAGCTAGGGCTTGAGCTGGCTGGAGACGCATGTTGGTTGAGGCCCAGGTCTGCCCCGGACTGTAGTGCCACCTTAAGTAAGTATTCTACTGATATACGCTACTAGTGTTCAAGAACAGATATTTGTTCTTTGTCCGTACTATTCGAATGTGAAATACCTTACCCCGATCTGCCTTTTGCTGTCATTGCAATTTTTAAAAAATTAAAAAATCAGTGTACAGCAACACCTCCTTCAAATTCGGTATTTTAATCAAAAGTCGATATGTTAATTAAATTCAAAAAAGTATGTGCACCGATCCTAAGACCTATGACCAACGTAAATTCGACAAGAAAAATATTCCGAATTGAGTTATTAAACGACTTTTCCACGTCAATTTTACGCATCAGAGCTAAAATTTTACCCTTTTGGGTATTGTTTTATGGAGAACTGTGAAGAACCGATTATATGTATATATGCCAACAATTCCTAAGCAATGCAAAAACTTAAGGCCAGTATGATGGACCATGAAACCATCAAGAAAATGCTTGACTGTTAACGATCAAAATGCATGCTCTTGAAAATATGGATGTCAAACTTTTTGTTAAGGAGAAAAAATAATAGAAATAAAGCAAAGTTCTCTCACAAAAGGCAAATTATTTTCAAATGTAAGCTTTTGAATCAATTGAATTTTTGAAAAACAACTAAACGTTTAAAAATCTTGTTTTCCAAAGCAAAATAAATAAAAACATAACATAAACAAGTAATAAATTCATTTTGTTTTTGGTATATTTTTTTGGCAATATCTCGTTCTCGATTTCCTTAGAATTTTTAATTTGCAAACTAAAAAAGATCCCTCTTCCTCTACCGTGAAACTTGATTTTCCGTAAAATAAAAACTCTTTTTTATTATTAAGTCTTTTTAACCGTTATGTGATGTGCAGATATATCCTAAAAGCTTTCACATCGCTAACTGCAACTATTTTATATGAATATACCTACCTTCATAATATCTACTCTTGTTGTTAAACACCTATTTCTATGATATCTTCATTTTTGACACAGACGACGAAAACGGAGACAACTTCTTTATACTCCAGCATAATAATCTTGCAAATTGTTACCCATATCACATTCGGAGAAACTTAAATAAATTGTTTCAAATTTTCCAGAATCTCATTTCATATCTCGTTGCTGTTGTCGTCGTCGTCGTAGTCGTCGTTGTAGTTGTTGTCCTCATCGTCGTAGTTGTATCGTAACCCTGACAAAAATTCCCTTCATTCCGCTTTAAATTCCTTTGCTCATCAAAGGGATATGATGCACACACAAAAGGCATGATAACCTGCTGAATATTTCATCAGGTTCAGGATTCAGGAAGACAGAGGCATCTTGCTCTCGATAAAGGTAAGCTAAAGCATAGTTTTTTGGGGAAAAAAAAAAACTAAAACTAAAATGGCAAACGTTAAAATAAAAAAATAAAAAGGAATAAAAATAAAAATGAAAACAACAACAATAAAAAAAAACATCACGTATTGTGTATTCAGATAGTTCCATCTCCACAATCTCACCCCATCATTTGAGATCCTTCAAAAACGCTTCCCAAGAACAAACGAAGATACGTGGCATCTTTTCTGTCAAAAGAATACAAAAAACAGAAGAGAAACTAAAATCGGATAGAAAGGTCCTTGCTCTGCATTGTTTTCCCCTGTATTCACACACACCTTTGGCCAGGAATGAGCAAACATTTAAACTTGTGAATTTATCCTTATACCGCCAGCACCAGCACCAAGTACCAAGCACCGGCAATGAGACAGCAAAAAGGGTAAATATTACCTCAACTAGAGTACGGCTCTAGCATCCTTACAAAGGACGTGTGGATGAAACTTGAGAGTGTTTAAGCAACGAGATTCCTCGCAAGGATGCGCATAGTTGCGCTTACCATATCAACAACAAAAACTATTGGATTCTTCGTTTTGCTTGTTTGATGCTCGCTCTTCTCGCTGCTTATGCTGGCTTCAGCTTCATCTTCGGCTTGCTTCTTCCAAAAATATATATAGTTGGTGTTGGTAGTGATATTGTACCTATACCTCTACTATCGTCATCGTCATAGTGAACGTTTGTTCGCTTTACGTGACTTAGTTTCTAAATAAGGACGATATGATGGCAATGAAGGACCACCCATCTCTTAATAGCGGAGCGGCACCTTGAGGAAATAATAATGAAGCTTCTTTTTCTTTTCCTTGTTCTTGTTCTAGCTTTTCTTTCAACTCGTGATTGCAACAAATTTTGGACAATGCAAAGCGAACTCGAACTCCAGCAGCTCCAACTCAATTCAAGAAAAGTTTTCCTTCCGATTTTTGTTTTCTAAGGAAATTGTTCTTCCTCAGTATAGAATTTATGCCGTGAGAATGAGAAAGGTGTCTGATTCTGATGTGATGTTGTTTCCAAAACTATCCGCATATACATTGTAAGGTTTGAATCTAATCAAGAGGAAGGACTTTGTTTCTGGGATTTAATAAAAATAAAACCCGGAAGTTGCTAGTTTTTATTTTATTTGTTTGTATATCTTCCAAGACAATTGAAGGCAAGGAGTTTTGTAGAATCCCCCAAACACCCAGCAGTGCAAGTTTATGCTAGATATTTATTTGTATTTTTTCCGTATTTGAAAAATGATATGTGAGTTCTAATGAAAAAGTTTTGGAGATTGGCCTTTTGTTTTAGATTGATGCCAGTTTTTGTTTTCTGATGGCACATGGTCAAACAATCGTCTAGACGTTTCATTCAAAAATGGAAACAGTATCGTTTTTTTTTGTCAGGAACGTTCATCAGACCAGAAAGAACCATAAAACTAAGGATGTTTATTTTAGGAAATAAACATTTTTCAGACACTTTGAAAGAAGTGATAATTTGGATTATATTTCGTTTTAGATTAAATGATTTAAATAAAGAGTTATGCGGTGAAAGGATATTCTCATGGACAGTGGTTTTGAATTTGTGCACAATAAAATGGAAGTTTCCCTTCCATTTTATTGTGCACAAATTCCAATACAAATTCGACAGGGTAAAGTATTCAACATTCGTGAAGTGTGGAATTGATTACAACTCTAGAGTTAGAGCGTAAATTGGAATTTCTTTTTATTCACTAAATTGTTTTTCAACTCTCTAGTTGGCCTACTTTAGAATTTAAAAATATCCCTGGAATATTTTGGAAAATGAAGCAGAAACTGTTAGTTTCAATATTAAATTTCTGTTAATATAACGGGTTTTTATTAAGATCAAGTATTTATCAAGCGAAAATATGGTGTTCAAAAAATCGGTGTTAAATTTTTGGATTGAGGGATAACTAAGTAATATAGACAATATGCGGTTAAACTACGCCAAACACCTTCAAGCAGGCTACTTAAAAATTGAAGTGATTAGAGTGATGGTAAAAGAACACATATGTATGTACATGATTTTATCGTTAATGTCACCATTCTTAGTATTTTGGCAGTCACAAGGGTAATGACTTTAAATATGGCGTACGCTGCACAAGAATTTGTTGAAAACAAACACTTCGCATATTAAATATGATTTACAATAATTTAAAATGCATAAAAATAAATACATTCAGTGACGCAACAGTCCGTTGAGAACTATGGCCTTGTCACATATACAACTCTCAACCACTCCTGTGTGCGAGTACTGTTATCAGGCATGGAGGGGACCTACAGTTTTAAGCCGAAACCGAACGCCTTATTTGAGAAAGCATTTTTCATGACAAGAATTACTTTTTGCCTCGCAAGGGGCAGTAACCGTGAAAAAAATTTAGATGGCACAGGCAGGCCCGTCGAGAGGAATTCCAGGCCCGGGACGGAAAAATCTCGGGCCCCCCTATTTACCATTTTTTCAAAATTAATGCCTACTAATATGGTACGTTCTAAAAAAAGTGGTAATCATCAAATCAATCTCACGGGTATCGCCAAGTTTAGTTGAAATGGAAAATGGATAGAAAATTATTCTACATGCGAGTAGATCAGATTCCGAACAGAATCATACATTCAATTCGATATTGCCAACGACATGTTAGTAACTGATAATACGGTCGATTAATTATTAAAAAAAATTAGTATATAGATCTATTACCTACTATGAAAATAAAATAGAGCGAAGTAAAAGTATTTGAAATTTGTCTTTAAAAATAACTATGTATTTTAAAACGTTTGCATTAAATGCTCTTTATTGTTTTACTTTATATTTAAATATTATTACAATGTTTTCATTAAAATTAGTTTGCATTCAATGAAATATTTTTTTTTGCAAAAGAGCTTTCCTAGCTCTCTGAGCAGCAAAGCAACTTATAATTGCTTCGAAATTCAATTTCCTTGCCAAAGGTGCTTCGAAGCATAGTGTAGCAAGTCCAGAAACACGATCTGGTGATGAGCACAAACGATGAAAATTCTTTGTTCTGGCAAGGACGCTAAATGAACGTTTGGCACTAGCTACGATTACAGGTATGGTGGAAAACACACAGAGAGCAACACAAATCGTCTCCAAGTTCTGGGAATAAATAGAATTGAACAAACTCAATTGCGGAAGTTCTGCTTCAAAATTGGCTTCATAAATGTGTTTCAGATGAATTATTTCTTCTTTCAACTCTTGAGACTCATGCGAGTTATACTTTTAAATAACCCTGGTAGCGGAGTTTTTAATCTCAATTTTGTCCATTGTTGAAAACTGCCATAAAAATGATTCAAATTTTACATCGTATCGAACCGACGAGAAAATCGAGATATACATAATTGAATCAACTATGACGTAAAAGGTGTTTCTCTTGAAATTTATTTCTGCGTCTGTTTCAATTTGCATTCCGGCTCCTCGATGTTCTACAAAATTTCTCTTTAATTTCCTTTTTCAGTTCGATGGAAACGATTCTGAAACATCCCCCAATCCAGTAGCAACTACTTTGCATTCAAATAAAATTTGATCCCATCCGTTTCGAATAATGTTCAAATCGGAGATCAAGTTGTCGAGATTTCGAATTTCAACGTCAATAGTCATGTTTCTGTCTTGAAGAATGATACTTCTTTCATTTATAGCGCTAAGAACCTCGCACCAAATCGAATACATCAGGACGCATTCAAATGTGTGCATATATTTTAAAACGCCATTTACATCTCTTCGAGCTTCAGCAGTTAAATTAATATCACTTAAGGCTTCTAATGATGTTCTAAGGTTGTTTAGATGATTTGCAAATGGTTTTACTGCCTCAACTCTAGCTGACCAGTGACCATCTTGTATCGGAAAGTGTGTGAAGGGATCCGGCCACATTTTTCTTAAGATTTTTCCAACGTTGTGCACTGCTGCTAAACAAGTTCAAACACTTTTGAACATCACCAAAGAATGTGATTGCGGCAGTACAACATTTCGTTATATACACACTTTGAAGTGATTTGATATCCTTCAAATCTTCAGTAAACAACTTATTCAAGATATTAATTAATTAATATTACGAAAACCACAATTGAAAAACGTTTGCGTGGGATTTTCCGGTCCCCCGAAACCGAATCAAAAATTTCGTTGCCAGCAGAAACAAAAGAAACAGAAACCGAAATAAATAATTTTGTTTTGTTTTAAGTTGCCGGGCCCCTTATTTTGACTTTAAAATTTTTCAAAATAAAATAAATTTTAAATTTACGTTAAATTAAATAAGAAAAGCGAAATAATTTATTATAACTTTCTTTCAATAGTTCAGAGTTGCCCAAAAAAAATGTACGCCAATAATAATCAGGGGCCCAGATCGGCAATCTTGTGACTGATAGATTGGTAGATAACATGCAAACAGGGGCCCGATTGCGGAAGCATGAATGATTTTAAATTTTCGGGCCCTTAAAAATAAGTGGGAATATGTATGTTGATGATGAATATAGAGTATATTAAAAAATACACTCTCTTCATTGCTTTCAATTTTACGGGCCCCTAGAAAATCCTGGGCCTGGGGGTATCCCCCCCTTTCCCCCCTCTCGACGGGGCTGGGCACAGGTAGGGATTGAAGCCAAGACCTCTGGCATGACAGTCCAACGCACTAACTATCATGCCACGGGTACTATCGGGTGATTTTTTAAGAGCTTGAGAACTTTTTTTAAAAAAAAACGCATAAAATTTGCAAAATCTCATCGATTCTTTATTTAAAACGTTAGATTGGTCCATGACATTTACTTTTTGAAGATAATTTCATTTAAATGTTGACCGCGGCTGCGTCTTAGGTGGTCCATTCAGAAAGTCCAATTTTGGGTAACTTTTTCGAGCATTTCGGCCGGAATAGCCCAAATTTCTTCGGAAATGTTGTCTTCCAAAGCTGGAATAGTTGCTGGCTTATTTGTGTAGACTTTAGACTTGACGTAGCCCCACAGAAAATAGTCTAAAGGCGTCAAATCGCATGATCTTGGTGGCCAACTTACCGGTCCATTCCTTGAGATGAATTGTTCTCCGAAGTTTTCCCTCATAATGGCCATAGAATCGCGAGCTGTGTGGCATGTAGCGCCATCTTGTTGAAACCACATGTCAACCAAGTTCAGTTCTTCCATTTTTGGCAACAAAAAGTTTGTTAGCATTGAACGATAGCGATCGCCATTCACCGTAACGTTGCGTCCAACAGCATCTTTGAAAAAATACGGTCCAATGATTCCACCAGCGTACAAACCACACCAAACAGTGCATTTTTCGGGATGCATGGGCAGTTCTTGAACGGCTTCTGGTTGCTCTTCACTCCAAATGCGGCAATTTTGCTTATTTACGTAGCCATTCAACCAGAAATGAGCCTCATCGCTGAACAAAATTTGTCGATAAACACATTTCGAACCGAACACTGATTTTGGTAATAAAATTCAATGATTTGCAAGCGTTGCTCGTTAGTAAGTCTATTCATGATGAAATGTCAAAGCATACTGAGCATCTTTCTCTTTGACACCATGTCTGAAATCCCGCGTGATCTGTCAAATACTAATGCATGAAAATCCTAACCTCAAAAAAATCACCCGATACAATTTAAATTAAAAATGCATAGCATTTGCAAAATATTCTTGAAGTTTTGTTCGTGAAATTTCTTTATTTGTATCAAAAGTTATGTAGTCAAGTGCAAATTCTGGGAAGAACTCATTTTCTGACCTTTATATTCAGTTCAAAGGGCAAACACTTTGTCTGAAAAATGTCACTTTTGTAAGTATTACCTCATCTTGGGTTTCCAAAACGTTCAAATGTTTGATTCGTTATTGATAATAACAGTCACTCACTCTTCAACCAATTAAAATAAAAAAAATTGCAACTTCACTACAGATATGTTTAAACAAAATTCTAGTCTTATTATCATCAAAAAAAGAGGCTGGGATGCGACCCACACTGATAACTTCCCATCCCGTCTGTCGAATTGTCTTGCTTAAAAGTTTTTCTTTACGTATCAATTTTTACCAAATTTGCGTACTATTTTTTGTAGATTTTATTTTTTTATGAAAAAACTGACTTGGATTTTTATAAAAATTACTGAATATCGAAAACAATATTTTCTGTGAAATAAAATAAGTTTGACGCCAATATTTTTAATTTTTGAAAAGCTATTTGAGTCAAAAGTAAATTATTACCAAGTTTTAGTATTTTTTTTTAGGTTTTTATTTTTTGTTAAAAAAAACTGTCAAATCGATTTTTTTCAAAATTTTATCGAATGTTGAAAACAATATTTCTTATAAGATAAAATTAGTTTGAAGCCAATGTCTCAAAGTTTTGAAAAGATATTTACGTCGAAAAACAATTTTTACCAACTTTTGTTAAATTTATTTTAGGTTTTTAATTTTTTGTACAAAAACTGTCAATTCGATTTTTTTCAAAATTTTACTGAATGTTGACAACAATATTTTTTGAAAGATAAAAATAGTTTAAAGCCAATATATCAAAGTTTTGTAAAGATATTTGAGTCGAAAATCAATATTTAGCAACTTTTATAAATTTTTTGTTAGGTATTTATTTTTTGTAAAAAAACTGTCAATTCACTTTTTCTCAAAATTGTTCCTAATGTTGAAAACAACATTTCTTATAAGTTAAAATTAGTATGAAGCCATTATCTCAAATTTTTGAAGAGATATTTGAGTCGAAATTCAATTTTTACAAACTTTTGTTAAATTTTGTTTTCGGTTTTTAATTTTTTGTAAAAAAACTTTCAATTTGAGTTTTTTCAAAATTTTACTGAATGTTGAAAACAATATTTCTTATAACAAAAACTAAGTTTGAAGCCTACGTCTCAAGTTTTTGAAAAGATATTTGTTAGAATTTAGACTTAAGGAAATAAAAGGCAAAGACGTTTGTATTAGGCGAAGGTTTATTAACAAGTGAACGAAATGAAAAAGAATACACGATTGTAGCAACTGAAGGAACTTTCAAAATGAAATATTAACAAATGTTTGTGTTGCCATTTACGTAAAAATACAAAATATAGTTTTAACACTCCTTCTCAACTCAAATATTTGTTTACATACAATAAAAGGAATATTAAATAATCATAAACAATAATAAATTATTAATATAATCCCATTGCTTGGGTAAATCTACAATGCTTGACTTTAGGTAAATTTTTAGTCAATATATCTGACATCATTTCATTGGTACTAACATAATTCAATTTAATTAAATTGTTTTTATACAATTCACGAATATGGTGGTACTTGATATCTATATGTTTGCTGCGAGCATGGTAAACAGGGTTTTTTACCAAATGCTGAGCACTCTGATTATCGCAGTTAAGAACCATAGGATCACGATCTGGGAAGCCCATTTCATTGAGAAGTTTTTTGATGAAGACGGCCTCCTTAGCAGCGGTTGAAAGAGCTACGTACTCTGCCTCTGTGCTGGATAAGGCTACCAAACTTTGTTTTTTAGACTCCCAGTAAAATACGCCTCCTGCTGCAACGAAACTACTTCCAGTGAAAGATTTTCGGTCACTTGAATCACCACCCCAATCCGCATCAACAAAACACTCAATTGGCTTTCCTGTTTTAAAGTAATGTAATTTAAAGTCAATAATTTTCTTAAGGTACCTGAGGATGTGCCAAACACCAGCTTTATGCTCGACATGGGGATCCATATTTCGTTGCGAAAGCTTACAAACTGAATGTAGTATATCTGGTCGAGTGGATATAGCGAGGTACATAAGAGCGCCAATCAAAGACTGGTATTTTGTTGGGTCAATCCTTTCACAGCTTTCATCATAACAGCTTACTTGGTATCCTGCATCTAATGGTGTGGAAACTGGGTGGCAGTCATTCATTCCATATTGGTTCAAGAGATTTGAAATATACTGTCGTTGACAGGCTGTGATTGAACCGGTTTCACCTTGACGATTTATTTCGATTCCCAAGAAAAACTTAAGTTGACCGCCATCGACGACTTCAAACTCATTAGAGATTTGCGTTTTGATCCCTTTAAGATCATTTAGATTGGAACTTCCTAGAATAAGATCGTCTACATAAACAACTATTATATTAAGGTTACCTTTTAGATTTTTTGTGTACACACACGGCTCACTAGCACACGGTGTAAACCCAATTTTCTTAAGGACGGAATCTAATTTTTCATTCCACTCACGCCCGCTTCAAGCCGTAAAGCGCCTTATTAAGCTTCAGAACTTTGTTTGGGAATTTTTCATCGACGAACGCTTTGGGTTGTCTCATATAGACATTGTCATGAAGTTCACTATTTAAGTACGCCGAAGAAACATCCATTTGATGCAGATGTAAATCGTTCTCACATGCCAACGCAAGAATCATTCGAATTGTTGAGTACCTTACAACAGGTGAAAAGGTTTCTTCAAAATTGACACCAAACTGTTGGCTACAACCTTTTGCGACCAAACGCGATTTAAATTTCTCAACACTGCCATCTGCTCTTCTTTTAATGTTAAAGACCCATTTGTTTCCTATTACTTTTTCTCCAACAGGAAGATCAACTAACGACCACGTTCCATTCTTCACCAAGCAATCATACTCCTTCTGCATTGATGCCTTCCATTCTTTGCCATGTATGCCGTTAAGAGCTTCTTCAATCGTCTCCGGAGTTGGGATTTTGTGTTCTTCCATTTTATTAAGTGCATGAGGAAATTCTTTTCTTGGGCGTCCTCTTTTTCCGTTGCGAATTATTCTAGGTCTACCTCTGCCACCTCTAATTTTTTCAGGACAGTCTTCAATCAAGGTTTCGTCTTCTTCTTCGACCTCACGTTCACGCTTGCCAATACGAATTCCAGAATTCATTGGAATAGGAACATCACCATCAGCAGCTACACCTTCTTCAACAGGAGCATCAACAATATCTTCCTCAACATCATAAGAGCTAGCATTGGCATCACCAGCAACGTCAACAATCTCAGCAGCTTCGGCAGTTTCCCGGTCATCAACCGTTCCAAAGACATCAACACCAACAACATCGTCTTCCTTTTCAGGGTTCGCAAACACTGCTCGGCCAGCGGCGTGTTCATTAAAATTTTTATAGACATACGGATTTTGCATAAATATTGCATCTCTACTCACAACTATTTTTCTTGATTCTGGGTCATATAATCTGTAGGCCTTGGAAACCTCTGAATACCCAACCATTATCATTTTTTTACCCTTTTGTTGAAATTTTTTTCGTTGTGTCTTATCAATGGCTATAGCTAAACTACCGAAAACTTGGAAATGAGATACAACTGGTTTCTTACCAGTCCAAACTTCGAAAGGAGTTTTTTCAATGACAGATTTCGTTGCGGCTCTGTTGCGTATATATGCTGCAGTTGCAACCGCTTCTGCCCAAAAAGCTGCATAGACCCCGCTATGCACCATCATACTGCGAGCCATCTCAACCAACGTACGATTGGCTCGTTCGGCTACGCCGTTTTGTTGCGGAGTGTGGGGGACAGTCAACTGACGCTGTATACCCTCCTTTTCAAGGAATATGTTAAAATCCTTCGAAAGATATTCGCCCCCGTTGTCACTTCGAAGAATCTTTATTTTTGTACCCGTCTGCTTCTCAACCAATGCCTTAAAAGATTTAAATACGGTGAAAACTTCATCTTTTGTCTTAAGAAAATAGACGAAAATAAATCGAGACAAATCATCGATAAATGTCGCAAAATACCTGGCACCTCCAATTGATGTTGTATTCATTGGTCCACAGACGTCACTGTGCACAATGCCTTAAAGACCTTCGGCGCGGTTTACGGACATTCTCGGAAACGATTTTACGCAAATTTTGCTCTTCGCACAGGTGAGACAACTATTTTCTCGAGGAATAGCATCGATTTTTAAACCAAGAACTAATCGCTTCTCTGACATCTCTCTTAAACTGTTGAAATTGAGATGTCCAAACCGGTTGTGCCATTCAAAAGTATTATTGATATCATTTTTTGCTAGCATGCACTTATTGACACTAGTTTTAAATATAAACAAGCCACCGCACAAGAAAGCTTTAATGATGACGTTAGCTCGTTTGTCTTTTATATAAGCGCATTCACGGGTAAAAACAACAGATAAGTCGTTGCTTACAGCCTTGCTCACAGAAATGAAATTTCCCTTCATTGATGGGACGTAAAGCACGTTTTTCAATCTAACTTGACTACCATTATAATTCAAGCACACATCTCCTCGCCCCTCTGCTTCTATAAAGTTATCTGCTGCAAGAACAATTTTTTCTCTTCGCTCAACATATGATGGAAGAAACAAACTTTTATCACAACATAAGTGCGACGTAGCTCCACTGTCAACGCACCAGGAATCTTTGTCTAAGTCATAACTCGTAGAAGCAGAAGCGAGAATTGAAAACGATTGTTGCATATGTGTCTCGCTTTTATTGTCTTTACAATTAGAAGCGTAATGTCCACGACGGCCACATTTATAACACTTGCCTGTGATCTTTTTCTTTCTTTTAGCTCCACCAGACCCACCAGTATTAGTATAATCGTTCGATCCAAAATTATTCTTAGAACTGAAATTCTTTTTTGCATTCGAACAAGCTACATATGCTTGATGACCCTCGCCAACACTTGACGTCTTATCAATTCTCTCTCGTCTCCTTGCCCCTTCTTCGAGCAATTTAACCTTGAGCTTACTTAAAGTTGGTAAAGCATCACGAGTTTCAATGGCTACAACGAAATTCTCAAAAGATTCCGGCAAACTGGAAAGAAGAATAATAACCATTAACTCATCGGCCACATTTACCTCGATTTCAGCTAGCTTATCTATAGTTTCGCAAAACTCATTCACGTGCTCCAACATACTTGATCCCTCAGACAATTTTAGATTCATAAGCTTTTTAAATAAGGTTACTTTGCGAGCAGGACCAGAAGGCTGATAAATTTCCTTAATTGTGTCCCACGCTGATTTCGCAGTAAGACAATGCCGCACGTGGTTCAGCTGAGTAGGTTTGATGCAGAGTATAATGCTCGCTAGCGCCTTCTCGTCTTTTGCATCAAACAATGCATTCTCGGCTACAGTCATGCCTTCTTGTTTTACAACTCTTCCAGAAGTTATATTCCAATAATCGGAGTGAATTAAAACGCTCTTCATGTGGACAGACCACGAGGCGTAATTGGAGTCATCCAATTTCTCGATGGAAAATAAACCCGGAATACTCATTTTAATCAGCTTATTATAATTACTTTAAATGAAATAAATCTCAGATTTACTTTAATCAAATAACGTACTAGTTAAATAAATCAATTAAGAAAAAGCAAATGGTTTGGCCTGGGCCCATAACCTGTTAGAATTTAGACTTAAGGAAATAAAAGGCAAAGACGTTTGTATTAGGCGAAGGTTTATTAACAAGTGAACGAAATGAAAAAGAATACACGATTGTAGCAACTGAAGGAACTGGCAAAATGAAATATTAACAAATGTTTGTGTTGCCATTTACGTAAAAAT